>JAQMWT010000427.1:0-157935 GCA_029834535.1 Chrysophaeum taylorii
AGTCCTGCATCATGAAATGCTCATCGATCACATTTAAAGAAGTTGTGAGACTTACAAACAAAGAGTGCTGCTTATCAGAAATGCATTTTATGTGGTTCAACTAAGCAAAAAGGAATTTTGCTGCAAAAGGGTGATTTTTCGAATCACATGCGTTTCGTACCTCAGGCTGTGTAAAGGTTTACTCAGCTGATGACGCGGGAAGTGAGTATATCCTTCAATTTGAGTCAAAGGATGGTGGGTGAATGCCCTCTGTTTTTTGACTGAAAAAACCAGCAGTTTATTTATTAGAGCGGTTTACAGATGCCACTGTTCTCAAATTCATAGAACAGACTCAATAAGCTCTATGATGAAGTACCAATGATGGACCGTTTTTTTAGAATTAAAACCCAAAACGGATATGTAGCATTTCAGGAAAGAATGGTCAAAACCATGAGTGAATCCGCTGAGAGCGCTATAGTCATTTTGTAAAATTATATCGAGAAATGGAGCAGGCAGATACCTCAATATATGATTGCTTCTTTTTAGGTATTACTCCCGAGCATCTCAGTGTCATAAGAAAAAAATTAAGCAAGGATATGCGATCTTAGATACCTTAAGGAAGGCAGTTCTATAGCTATAAGATTTTGCATGACCAAATTCTAAAATCATGGAAACGATAGTAAATAAAACAGTTGAGAAAATTATTTCAATGCTTTGCAAAGGGGATGTTGCAATCTGTCTTGATTTTTTCACCCAGAATGCTTATTGTACGCGTAAGAGAAGGTCAAAGGAAAAACGGCCGTTCATGGTTCCTACAAATCTCGGGAGGAAGCCCACCGATTTTCTTAAGATATTCAAGATTATTTTTTCGACACAAAAAGCTTTAATGTAGAAAGACGATCGTAGAAGGTGGGGATGGCCTGGTTTATGCAAATGGAACGTCGCACATAAGCTGTACGCCACTGGAAAATTATTCCATAGTGCCGGGGGCCAGAGATGTATCGTTGAGGACAGCATGATCAAAGAATACAGGTTTTACGAGGACTCAGCGCTTATGAAATCGCAGCTTCATCAACTATTCTATCATGAACTACTCGATTTTATTGGTATTTCATTGTGGTAGGCATCATGGTAGTAGTGCAAGGAGGCCTTATTGTAGCTTGTGTGCTTTTAAACAATCCTCTTTTAGCTACTTCGGAGCGCTCACCATAAGCGCTTGCTTTATATTGCTTCAGTATTTATATCAGTCAGGCAAATCCCAAGCCTCGGAGAGCTTCGGACTGTACCAGCATAGTTTGGTTTACAGGGCTGTTTTTAGCTTCTTGGCAGTTTACACTTTTTTTGTATTGATACCACGACTGGGTATATCCACTGCAGTATCATTGGGTTATGTGGCCAAATATTTTTTCAAAAAATTGCCGCCCATTATGGATGGTTGGATGACGGTAGAACCCTTGTGTGGAAAAAATTAGTGGGATTATTGCAATGATTGGCGGACTATTGCTTATTAGTTTTGAATGGCCGAAATACTTATTGGCATCACTTCTTGAATCACCTACTTCAAAAAGGGCTACATTTTCCAGGGCCTGTGTTACTGGTGAATGTTTTTCGATCTGAAAAGTTATGCTGGTGAAGCCGGTTCTTAGGTTATCAGTATGTCCGATGTAAAAATTATCCGAAGCTTCGGAATTTCGAATGTAGAGATAGTACATGGTGAGATTAAAAAGAAAAGATCGCCAAGATGGCGACCTTTGTTCGTGAATGCTCTCCAGGGTGGGCCGAACCAGCGACCCTCTGATACAGTCAGATGCTTCTAACCAACTGAGCTACTGAGGAATTTTAGAGACCCGGAAAACCGACCATTGTTCTTACGTCAAAATTAGGACTGCAATATTAGCCGCTTCCATTCAATCTGCACTACTGGATTATAAAAAAGATTTGACGACCATATGATTTATTTGCCTTACCAGGCATGTGTCAAGTTTTCAATACAAATACAGCCATCATGGCATTAAAACGAATAAAAAAAGCGAGATATACCGGTCATAATGTCATTAAAATGACCAAAAAATGGCGTTGGCACAGTTTTGACTATAGTATGGGCAAAGATGTTAAACCTTAAATTTTTAAGATATGTCACTTATAAAGTATAATCCAGGAAGATACAGAACACAAGGTGTTACAAGGTTCTTCGATGATCTGTTTAACGACGGGTTTTTTGGTGAATGAATGGCGAAAGATCATTTGTACCTCAGGTCGATATCTCAGAAACTGACCAAAGCTTTTGAAACTTTCATTTCTGTCCCGGCTTGGAGAAAATGACTTGAACATTGATTTTATCTGATTTGGCGTATTACCGTTTCTGGTGAGCGTAAGTTCAAAAATGAAAAGAATGAGAAGAACTACCACTCTGTAGGGGACCAGATCTGGCTCTTTTCCAGCGTTCTTTCCAATACCTGATAACGTAAACGCAGACAAAGTGGACGCAAATTCCGAAGCGGGTATTTGAACATTATCGTTCCTATGACGAGAAAAAAGTACAGAAAAAGACAATAGCGATTAAGTAAGTTGAGTTTGTTGACCCTGTCCTGCTCCGTTCTCTCGGATTGGGGCGGGGGTTTTTGTTAAATATTGTTAAGTATAAATCTCAAGTCCATCGAACGTTATTGTCTTGAATTGTTTGAGATCACTAAAAACTGAAAAAGATATGAACACGAGAACAAAATTAAACATTTACGTATGCTGTTCGCCTCTCTTTTAGGTGGAATTGTGGCCGTTGGTGGTTACCAGTTGGTGAAAAGAGCAGCCGGTTCAAATCTAGAAAGGAAGCTGAACCTGTATATTCTCAAACTATTCAAGTACTGGTTTCTTCGGAGATACCCATCGAGATAATTTTCGTGGAAGCCGCGAAAGCAGTAGTAACGCCTGGTGTGGTACATATTCGTAGCCACAAAAATGGGGAGAAACAGCTGCTTTACAATCCTTAGAAGATTGTTTCAGGGATTTTTTGGTGAGCAAGAAGACCGTCAATACCCCAAAGCGACCTTCAGTGGGTAGGGATAGTGGCGTTTCATAAGCCAGGATGGCTACATCGCAACAAACAATCATGGTGGTGATGGAGCAATGAAAATTGAAATGTTATGAACTGACAAACAGAACTTTTGCGGCTGAAGTGAGTCGGAACAGATCCTACCACTGATTTAGCGCTTCTTAAGATTGACCCGAAAAGGATCTTTTTTTTTTTTTTTAAATTTTTTTTTTTTTGATCGCCAATTGTAAAATTGGGGATTCGGCATGTGTTGAGGTTGGCGAATGCGGTGTTGGCTGTCGGCAATCCATGAATTCCGCCTCAACGGTGATGTGGCAGGTATCCATAGTGCCAAACGGTCGTAACATCAACATATTACGAAAACGAGCAACATGGCTACGAGTTTTCCTACAAACGGATGCCGCCCGTTCAATCCCGGCACTTCAGGAGGAGCTTGTAAACACCCGCGGTGAACGTATAGGAATCAATACCCGCCCATAGCGACCATTACGGGTTCATATGAAGGATATTCATTGACGTGCCTGCTAATCTGGTTACAAGTAGTGGCAGATTTGAAGGACATTCGGCGTGGTTCAAAGGGCATTGTTGGAATAAGCATCAGGGATGATCAATTGCTACCTGGCGGAGGAGGAAGAAGAGATTTGGGCGTTTTAGAACGGAGGTTGGAAAAACGTAAAAAGCGGAGAGCTTCTGCTGAAGATTGCAGGCATCAAAGTGTTGATGTGATGTAATTGTTGCTATCAACGGCCAAAAAGTGAAGAAGACAGCCGAACTCCAGGAAAAGTTGCTTTGAATCGTCGGGTGCTATAGGTAGCGGTGACTGTCCATTCGGGATGGAAGAGAAAAGACGGTCATGGCTACGCTGAAAAACTCGTGAATACAACAAAACCGATGCGAGCAACAGTAACAGCGTAATTATACAGGGCGCGACATTTGAGGATGTTTCTCGAGAGGAAGCCCAAAATTGAATATCCGAAGGTGGTGCAAAGATCGTTGTACTGGGAAAATGGCAAGTGGGAAGATGCTGGTATCAAGGAAGGATTTATAGTTACCGGAATCTGATAAGCAAGGTGTAAGAAATGTAAAGATCTGTCACGGGCACTTTCCAGAAGAGTGGACGGATCCGGACTGTTGATTGAGGGTATTTACCCTAACGGCCTGAAAGCCTACTACGGAATTGGTTGGTAAACTTAGTTAGTTGAGTTAAGTTGTAGAGCCCCGTCGGTTTATTCGGCGGGGCTTTTATTTTATCGGTCAGATTAATGCCTGGCCTTTGCTAATTTTAACCACAAATATTAACCCAACACATATGAATGACTTGGTATAGCGCAATCCCTCAAGAACCTGGGCATTGAAGAAAAGAATTAAGGCACCTCAACCGGTTCACAATGGCCGGAGAGTGGGGCAGCAACAGTACCTCTTTATCCCCCGCTGACTGAAAAGTGATCGGAACGACTCAGTTTACCGATGACATTGGTTTCTTATGAGATGGGCAAATCTCTTCAGGAAGGGCTAGGTGAGGTTCAGGAAATGATTGACATCTGTGATTTTGCAGTCGGATTTCAGACAACTTTATGGGCTAAGTATGCCTCCGAGCGTCCAAATCATAGAATTACGAGCAGTATCACCCTTTGGGACTTGTTGGTATTATTTCAGCATTTAATTTTCCGGTAGCGGTTTGGTCCATGGAACGCCGCCATTGCCTGGGTGTGTGGCGATGTATGCATCTGGAAACCCAGTGAGAAAACACCATTGACCGCAATTGCTTGCCAAAGGATTGCGGCAGAAGTTTTTGCAAAGAATGAAGTCCCCGAAGGGGTAAGCTGCCTGGTGATTGGAGACGCCTCAATAGGACAAAAAATGTCAAATGATAGACGAAATACCCTTGGTTTCAGCTACAGGCTCTACACGCATGGGCAAGGCTGTAGGAGATCGGTAGGTAAGCGTTTAGGGCGAGCATTGTTGGAATTAGGAGGTAACAACGCCATCATAATTTCTGACAAGGCAGATCTTGAAATGTCACTTATTGGTGCTGTGTTTGGTGCCGTAGGCACCTGTGGACAACGTTGTACGTCAACTCGAAGATTGATCATTCACGAGAGCATATTTGAGGAAGTAAAGCAAAAATTGGTGAGCGCTTTGGCCAATTAAAAATCGGCAACCCACTTGATGAATCTAATCATGTGGTCCCTTGATTGACAAGGACGCCGTAGAAACATACGCCAGAGCCCTGGAAGCGTTGAAGTCAGAGGGTGCTAATCCGGTGGTAGAAGGGGAAGTTCTTTGGGCTCATCGTATGAATCCGGCTGCTATGTTAAACCAGCCATTTACGAATAGAAACACAATTACAAAATGGTTCAGTCAGAAACCTTTGCACCCATTCTTTACCTGATAAAGTATTCGGAATTGACGAAGCCATAGCGATTCAAAATGATGTGCCTCAAGGTCTTTCGTCAGCGATCATGACCGGGATATGAGGGAGTCTGAACTATTCTATCCCATTCCGGCTCGGATTGTGGCATTGCCAATGTCATATAGGCACTTCCGGTGCGGAAATAGGTGGTGCTTTTGTGGTGAAAAAGAAACCGCGGAGGAAGAGAGTCCGGTTCGGAGCATGGAAATTTACATGCGTAGACAGACCAACACCATTAATTATGGTCAGGTCTGCCCTTGGCCCAGGGGATCAAATTTGAGCTTTAAATTCAAGAAAGCGTCAGAAGTACCACACTGATCAAAGCCATTGTAATAAAAATGAGAAAGTCGGTGGTGGCGACGGTCTTTATATTTTTATACTTCGCATAACCGGAATATTTCGAGTTGATAAACAAAAGTTACGCAGTACTTCTTTACGATTGGTCTAAACTGTATTAACGTTTTATTAAGTTGACAAAACTCCACGTGAGAGGCAAAAAACACCGGACCATAAAATGGTCCGGCCACAGTTATAGTCACATATAAGGGTTGTTATTGTGCGCCTTTGATGATTTGGTCCACAACTTCGGGATTGAGCAAAGTAGAGGTATCACCCAGTTTTGAGGTGTCATTCTCACCACCTTTCTTAAAATTCGACGCATGATTTTTCCGGATCTTGTTTTGGGCAAGCCCGGTACGATCGTATTTTATCCGGCTTGGCGATCGGTCCAATGATCTTGCTTACTGTACTTCGAATTTCATTCTTGAGGTTTTCCTCCGTACGATTGGACATATCACATATCACATAGGCATAAATACCCTGTCCTTTGATGTCGTGTGGGTAGCCAACAACGGCTGATTCTACGCCATTGGATGTTCATTGATGGCATTTTCAACCTCAGCAGTACCCATTCTATGACCTGATACGTTGATCACGTCATCCACGCGTCCGAGAATTCTGTAGTAGCCGTCTTCATCCCTCTTGCAGCCATCACCAGTGAAGTACATACTTTGTAAGTTGCAAATACGTTTGCCTGCAGCGCTCATTGGTCACCATAGGTAGTCCTAAGCATCGATGGCCAGGGAAGCTGATACACAAATTACCTTGCACGCCGTTGCCCTTCAACTCTTTACCATCGGCATCAACAATTACAGGTCTTATGCCAGGTAGAGGTAGTGTCGCATATGCCGGCTTGGTTGGGGTTAAGCCCGCTAATGGTGAAATCATGATACCTCCGGTCTCCGTTTGCCACCAGGTATCAACGATGGGCATTTGCCTTTGCCAATATGGTCGTGGTACCAGTGCCAGGCCTCTTCGTAAAGGTTCGCCAAACCGTGCCCAGTACTTTTAAAGAATCCAATTTATAAGGTTCTAGTGGCTCCAATCCGCAAGCTTCCAGTGCCCGGATAGCTGTCGGTGCGGTGTAAAAGATTGACTTGATATTTGTCGCATATAGCCCAGACCTTTCCCGGTTCAGGGTAAGTAGGCACACCTTCGAACATGATAGTAAGTCGCACCGGCCAGAAGCGGGCCATAAAGAATATAGGAGTGGCCGGTGATCCGCCTACGTCCGCTGTACACCAGTAGACATCATCACTACCGTATTGAAATACATTTTGAAAGGAAAACTGGGTGTACACCATATATCCTCCTGTGGTATGAACTACACCCTTGGGTTGACCTGTCGAGCCCGATGTGTAAAGGATGAAAAGCATGTCCTCGGAGTCCATTACTTCCGCCTGATTGTTGGTGTCAACTTTGGCTGTTTCTTCATGCCACAGGCATCACGTCCGGGTTTCATGGTTACTTCAGTTTGTCGTTCGTAGACCACAATGACTTTTTCTATCGATGACGTTTTTTTCTAAGGCCTCGTCCACCACGGCTTTTACGGTATGGTTTTTGGCACCACGGAAAATTGCCGTCTGAGGTTAGGACCATCTTGGCTTCACATCATTGATGCGATCGGCCAATGCATTGGATGGAGAATCCGGCGAACACCACGAGTGAACGCTCCCACACGTGCGCAACCCAGCATGGCAATAGCCGCTTCTGGAACCATCGGCATGTAGATAATGACGCGGTCTCCTTTTTGGAACTCCATTATTTTTTAGGACGTTGGCGAACTCACACACTTTTTCATGCAGTTGAGGTAGGTGAGTGTGATGCCCTCTTCATTGGGGTCATTGGGTTCCCAGTATAGCAGGCTTATCACCTATGTGAAAAGGTGGTCTTTCCAGGATATTTTCAGTGAGAGTCAGTTTAGCATTCAGAAACCACTTACTTCTGGCTTTTCAAAGTCCCATTCAACGACTTTGTCCACTTTTTACCGCCAGTAGAATTGATTGGCCACCCGCTCCCAAAAGGTTTCGGGATGGCTATGCTCTTTTCGTAAGCAAGGTAGTATTCGCTTATGTTTCAATTTTTGTCAACATGTGCACATAATTAATTCGTCTTGAACTAAAGTTAAATTTTTTCCCTCAGGGCATGCAACATTCGCCGAATTACACTTAACGACGCTAGGCGATCAATAAGGATCTGGTGATCCTTTAGAACAGTAGTTTATTAGATTTGCACACCTCAAATGACAACCATGAACAGCGATACATGCAGCGTGGGGTTTCGGCCTCCAAAGAGATGTCCATAATGCCATTAAGAACATCGACAAGGGCATTTTTCCAAATGCTTTTTGCAAGATTGTTCCAGACTTGTTGGGTGGGGATGAAAGCTACTGCAACATCATGCACGCAGATGGTGCAGGCACCAATCCGCACTGGCTTATAATATATTGGAAAGAGACCGGCGATCTCTCCGTATGGAAAGGAATCGCACAGGACGCAGTGATCATGAATACTGACGATCTACTTTGCGTAGGTGCCGTGGATAATATATGCTGTCTTCAACAATTGGACGCAACAAAAACCCATTCCCGGTGAGGTACGTACCGCTTTAATAGAAGGGACAGAAGAGGTGCTTCAGATGCTTCGCGACAACGGGGTAGACATTAGATCAACTGGGGGTGAAACTGCCGACTTAGGAGATTTGGTAAGAACGGTCGTAGTCCGATAGCACGGTGATCGGCCGGATGAAAGGACGATGTCATCACCAACGCAAATATCCATCCGGGTGACGTCATTGTGGGTCTGGCTTCCTATGGTCAGGCGACCTATGAGACTGTGGTACATGGTGGTATGGGAAGCAAACGGTCTCACATCGGCGCGGCATGATGTATTCGCCAAAAATACATGGATAAGTATCCTGAGTGCTTCGACCCAGCTGTGCCCGAAGATTTGGTTTATTCCGGGTCAAAAGATTTGTTAGACACCGTAGAAGCTCACCATTGGATGCAGGCAAGTTGGTGCTGTCACCAACTCGAACCTATGCCCCGATCATCAAAAAAATATTTGATGAAGGTCTCCGTTCACAAATCCATGGAATGATTCATTGTAGTGGAGGTGCCCAAACCAAAGTGCTGCACTTTGTCAATAATGTTCACATTATTAAGACAACCTTTCGAAATTCCACCTTGTTTCAATTGATCCATGAAGAAAGCGGTACAGACTGGAAGGAGATGTACAAGGTCTTCAATATGGGACATCGGATGAACTGTATGTGCCTCAGGACATTGCACAGACTTTGATTGATAATTTCTCAATCATTTGGTGTGAAGGCTAAGGTCATAGGCCATGTCGAAGAATCAAGGACTAACAGCTCACCATTAGATCATCAAACAAAGTTTTGATTACGCTTAGTTATTCCTTAGAAAACTCACGCAAGCTCTAAAACGACTTTTTTGGATTGGGTTCCAGCACCATGTGACCCGTTTCGGGCATGATGAGCAGCGATGATTTAGGCATGGATCGGCACATTTCTACCAGCTTGGTAATATCAATAACGTTGTCACTGTCACCACCGATGATCATCGTTGGCGTGTCAATCATGTTAAGATCCTCTTTTGACAAGTTGATGACATAATTGAGTTTGGGGTTAAACAATGCCCTGATCTGATCTTCCCCTCCAAAGTGCGTGACAGCAAGATAATCTTTGAATCTTTAGGCATGTCGTCCTATTTATAGGACGGAGGCCTCTCGACCATCATATTGATAACTGGGCGCTGATCAGCATCATCTTGTCTATTCGATCGGGTTGTGTTTTGAACCAATTCGAGTAAAACGAGTCCACCAAAGCTAAAACCAATGACTTTCGCACTTTGAATGTCAAGAGCATCCATAAGGCCACTACATCCTGTGCGTCTGTTGTATGGAAAAAGAATTATCTAGCGGAGAACTTTTGCCATGTCCTCTTAAATCCAAGGTATAGACCGAGTAGCAAACACGAAATGGTTGACATATCACTCCAAAACTGAGAAGACTGTGTCCACCGTGGAGCAGGATCAGGGGATCCCATACTTGCACTTCGTAGTACAGATCAATACCATTGACTTCTATAGACTTACCCGGCCAAAGCTGCTGCCTTGATGAAGTAGGACAAAAGAGATTACTATGAATAAGGGGATTCAGTTGGCCAATTAATGAAACAAAAAAAGGAAGCCCAGGACTTCCATTTTTTGTGGGAGCATATCGGAGTCGAACCGATGACCTCTACGCTGCCAGCGTAGCGCTCTAGCCAGCTGAGCTAATGCCCTGTGAATGGAGGGCAAATATATTTATTTCTCTGAAATAAGTTGCTCATGCATTTGCGGCTCTTCATTCTTTTTCTAGCTTGGCAGCTTTGTGCGGCATCACAGGTATTGGTCTTTTACCGAAACGGGTCGTCCGTGATGGGCACCTGGTGAAACCGGCCACCTTATCCCTGGCACACCGGGGCCGGAGCGACATGGGCATGTTCAGCGGATCACCAGGTCGATTGGGCACAGTCGCCGGTTGTCGCGTATTCGAGAAAGCTCAGAACAACGTTGAAGTTCCTTCGGTGGTTGACATTGCAGGAAATCGGGTAAGTGAAACTGTCAACAAAATCGAGGTCTGAAGAACTACAACACAAGCGCCTGGGATGACGTGCGTTAGACGATTGTTGCAGCGGGGCAAAGATAGCGGAAACACAGGCTGGTACATATGATGGCGGTGTACCAGACGTCTGATGAGAACGTTGCCTTTGGGCAGATAGGCTGCATGGTGCACGGTGACCAGGTTATGACGATGGTTGGAGTCGACAGAAGCAAAAATAGGCGTAAGCAGGTTTGATACGAACGTGGGTGTTTGGTTGTTGTGGTGCGAGCAAGTTGCCATGGGCACGACCGCGTCCTGTAAGCGAAGATGGAAGACTTCGGACGCGCCAGCGGTGTAAGGAACGAACACAGGTAGACACACGTATGCAAGCCAGCTGTGACACCGGCCCAGTGACGATTTTCGCAGTCGCAAGAACGAAATTGCCATATGGGCCAACGTGGGAGCAAGCGGCGAGCTTCGCTTGTCATACTCGAATAGGCTGCGGTAGAAGTTGGAGACAGTGGCAAAACAGTTGTGGCACGTAAGAACGTTGCAGATAGCTTGCAGATAGCGTCGCGGGTGCTGAACACGGAATTCACGTCGATAGCAAAACCGAATTTTAAAGGTCAGAAAAGCGGCGAAAAAGCGATAGTGCGTGAAGGAGAACCACAAATCACACAGCAAAGAAGCGTCTGTCCAGGATCCCGAAGAGCGATAGATCCACATAGGAAGCACGAAAACTGCGCA
Organism: Chrysophaeum taylorii; assembly: GCA_029834535.1. Lineage (NCBI taxonomy): Eukaryota > Pelagophyceae > Pelagomonadales > Pelagomonadaceae > Chrysophaeum > Chrysophaeum taylorii. The sequence continues at coordinate 11,132 of JAQMWT010000427.1, forward strand.
CGCGAAAAATTGAGAGGCACAGCTTAGTTGTGGCAGGTGAAAATGTGCGATGGAACGTGATTCACTGGTTTTACCAAAACCGACAAGCACAACGAGGAGTGGATCAACGAATAGCTGAAAATGCACAACGGGGAGTGGAGCAACGAATAGGCGAAATACAGAACGAGGAGGGGAGCAACGACGAGGTGAAAAGACAGAACGAGGAGAGGAGCAACGACGAGGGGAAAATACAGAACGAGGGGCTGAGCAACGAATAGCGGAAAATACAGAACGAGGCGCCTGTGCAATGGGAGCTAAAAAAAAAAAACGAGGGGCTTCCGTGGGATGGGGTTGTTGATGTGCTTGCATCAGACATTCGGCGGTACACACGCTGACTTGGAATTATCTTGATTGGCAGAAAGGTGCAAAGATGTGTAATAGGTGGTGGTATTAAGAAAAGCGGCGGAGTGGAACTAGAATCAGTCAAGGTTGGAGTAGGCATAGGAGCAGAAAAGGTAGTGTTACTGGTGGTTTTGGTGGGTTGGTGTTGTAACAGTTGTTGGGTGTTGTTGGGTGTTGTTGGAGTCATTGGAAGTGTTGCGCTGTTGAGAAGAACGGCGATGGTGGGTAGGGCGTTGTCGTGGAATAGCTAGGAACTTTGAAACTTGCGGCAGTCCCCCTTAAAGTGATCCTTGCAGCCGCCAAAAGGACATCGGGTAGTGCGTCGGAATCGAGCAGAGCCAGGTTGTTGGGAAAGGGGAGCGTCTAGGGTAGGTCAGTTGGAAGAGTCTGAAGTCGTGGTTGACGACGCGGCGGATAGCGCGGCGGAAGTGGTTGTGCATGCCATCGAAATTGATTGTTGTTGAACTACTCAAGGGTAGAACCACATTCATCGTTGTTGTTGAACTTCTCAAGGGTAGAGCCACATTCATCGGTACGAAACGCGAGACGATAAAACAAAGCCAGTAAGGCTTGAAGCACGATGCACGTAGTCAAATGCGAACATGTGAGAACTGAAATGGGGATGAGAGAACTGTAATGGGGACGTGGTGCAGGGGTAAGTGTCATAGCTTCCTCACATGTCTGTTTGTTTGTCTGTTTGTTTGTCTTTAAATGTCGACTGCTAAGAGGGGGGGGGTGTGTGTGGGGAGCATGAAGGATGTGGGTGGGTTTGTGGGTTTGTCCCTCGATTTAGGGTAAGGATCATGTAGGCGCGAGAGTAAGGATCATGTAGGCCCGCGAGGCAGCCATTGATCCTCGAAGCCGTCTACGGCGACCTCGCAGACTATTTCCACGACCCGCGGCGGCTCTTTTAGCCAGCACGCCATTCTCACGCCCCGTTGAAACGATGTTGTCGATGCTGACAACGCGCGCATGACTGCGGCCTTTTTTTCCCGGAGACGAGGCGTCGGAGTTCTTTTCGGCTGACTAGGCTGGGTCGGAAGACGACGCCTCGCTCTTTACAGTAGAGTTTTCAACTCCCTGACAACCAACGGCATGCTGACTTTGATCGCGAGCTTAAAGTCTTCGCAACCTCGACCCGTCGCACGGCCACTGCAACGGTACCAGATACATGATCTATCGTGTCGTGTCACCGAGGCTCCTCCAACCTGTATCCCTTAAGGCCCGCTGACGCCAAACGATCAACAAGAGCCAGGGCCAGACGCCCCGCGAGGTCGGCGTCCTCTTGCCCACAAGCCCGTCTTCTGCCACGTCCAGCTCTACGTGGCTCTCTGTCGATCGGCAACCCCGAGGATATCCTCTTCTTGGTCGACGACTCCACCCTACCCCACACGTGCTGCGCAATACCGATAAGCCCCCTCCCGGCGTCTACACGCGCACTATAAGTGAACTTACTGGGACCACGTGAACTTGCTGGGGTTTGAGATTGGGACTAGGTGAACTGAGTGACCAGGTGAAACTGGGACCAGGTGAACATACTGGGGTCTTTAGAGTAAAGGGTTTTAGAGTAAACTCAAAGGTTGGCGGCGCGTGCGGATCAAAGCAGCTGGGATTGGCGGAGGCGAGAGCGACGAGCTCAAAGGAGTTGGTGTGAGCTAGGTGAACTTACTGACCAGGTGAACTTATATGAAACTTACTGGGACCAGGTGAACTTACTGGGGTTAGAGATTGGGACTAGGTGAACTTACTGGCCTGCACTTGTCTATTATTATTATTACCACCACATCCCGTGCTTCTTGATTCAGGTTTTATTTCTTTTCTTGAGCCCCGCACGAACGACCGAAGAGAGGTTTCTTAGATACATACTCGCTTCAGAACATTGGGGGGACTCCTCGCTTGAGGGGTCGCACAGCGCGTCGTCAAAACGTTGGGCCTCCAACGCGAGCTTACTGCGGCCTCTGAAGGCGATCCGGGCGAGGTACGCGTACAGTTCTATATGGTGGTGGGCTCGAGAGGCGAGTCGTAGGCGAGTTACTTCAGCTCTTCCATCGCGCGCGCGATGATCTCGCCCTTCTTCGTCTGCTGCGCCTCGCTTACCTTGGTGGCGGCGTCGTCCTTGGGTCTGCACAGGCGAGACGCAGCTCAAAATTCTTGACGAGCTCGAGCCCGACAGCAACCTCGTCGACGCGCGCGTGCTCGCTGACCTCGCCTCTCTCAAAAATGAAGTCGGTGAATTGTTTCACGACGAAATCTTTAATGGCGTCGAGTGTCGGCCGGAAGCTTGGTATGCGACCGCGTTCCTGATGTCGGAGGATGATCCTCGGGCGGCTCGCCGCGTTTGCGGTTGATGCGGAGCATCGATTGTACGAGAGTTCGGTGACGCCAGCAACCCCAGTCGCTCGAGAGTCTTTTTCATAAGGCTATCGGACCAGTTGCGTCGGTTGGTGGGTGTTTCAAGGACTACAGCAACAACTAGGTCGTCGTCGTCCACGCGCGGAGACGAAACTTTGGCGTCGTCGTCGTCGTCGTCGTCGAGCACACAGCAACGAAAGAACGAGTCGGTATTAGGGAACGAGTTGCCTGGGGGCTCGGCGGTGTGTGCCGATGACTTGGTTTGCTGGATCCCTAAAACAGACCTCGGGGAGCGACGCTGCGCGCCAAAACGTCTCGCCAGAAAAGGGTTTCGTCAGTCGCAAGGAACAGCCGTGTGAACCGACTTCCACCTCGTCGCGTTTCTTGGTCAGGGAAGCCTAGGGCGAGTACGACCAAGGTGCTGGTACGCTGGGACCGACGGAACCTTCAAAGGAAGCTCGGCTCGGTTCAAGGGGTGGTCATCGTATCGTATCTACCAAAAGAAGTATGTATGGGCGCGTGACGTCACGAGACCCTGAAGAGAGAGAGAGAGAGAGAGAGAGAGATTTTTCCGAGACACGGGTTGAATTTCTGAGAACGACAATCCAGTTGAATCATGTTCCGGTCCAGAAGAAGGCGTACGTAAAGACGTATCCGGAAAACGCGAACGTCACACCGCGAGTGAGTTCGTCCTTCAAGCGACGCCGTCACTCACCAAAAGATGAAGCTCGCCGTGGCCGCCCTCGCAAGCGTGGCAGTGGCCCTCGTGCCGGGAACGACGAGCCGACCCACCCGAACGGTGCTGCAACAGTCTGCCGTCGCCGACATCGAGCTCCCCGCTTCTGTCAAGCCCGGCGTCGTGACTGGCGAGGCCCTCATGGACCTCCTCCAGTACGCCAAGACCAAGGGCTTCGCGATCCCGGCTGTCAACGCGGTCTCCTCGTGCGGTATCAACGCTTGCCTTGAGGCCGCGGCCAAGTTCAAAGGGCCTATGATCGTCCAGTTCAGCCGCGGCGGCGGCCAGTTCCTCGCCGGCAAGACGATCGCCACGGGCGACATGGTTGACAAGGCCTCGGTTGCGGGCTGCGTCGCCGGCGCCCTTCAGGTCCGACAGCTCGCCGAGCTCTACGGTGTCCCCGTCATCCTCCACACGGACCACTGCATGCGCGATTGGCTCCCGTGGTTCGACGGCCTCCTCGAGGCCAACGAGGACTACTACAAGGCACACGGCGAGCCCCTCTTCTCCTCCCACATGCTCGACCTCTCCGAAGACCCCCTCGAGGAAAACATTGCCACCTGCGTCGAGTACTTGGAGCGCATGTCTAAGATCGATCTCCTCCTCGAGATGGAGCTCGGCATCACCGGCGGCGAGGAGGACGGCGTCGACAACACCGACGTCGACAACTCCAAGCTCTACACCCAGCCCGAGGAGGTTTATGCCGTCTACGAGGCCCTCTCGAAGGTACCCAACGGTAAATTCACCGTCGCGGCCGCCTTTGGCAACGTCCACGGCGTCTACTCCCCGGGCAACGTCAGGCTCGAGCCCCAGATCCTCCACAACACCCAGGCCTACATCTCCGAGAAGCTCGGCGGCGAGGACAAGAAACCCGTCTACTTCGTTTTCCACGGAGGCTCGGGATCCTCGACCGAGGACATCCAGTATTCCATCGAGGCCGGCGTCATCAAAATGAACATCGACACCGACACCCAATGGTCCTTCTGGAACGGCATCCGCGAGTACGAGGCCAAGTTCCACGATTACCTCCAGGCCCAAATCGGGAACCCCGATGGCGAGGACAAGCCGAACAAGAAGTACTACGATCCTCGCATGCCGCTGCGCGCTGCCGAGGAATGCACGGTCGATCGCCTCGGCCAGGCTATGGAGGACCTCAAGTGCGTCAACGTCCTCTAAATACCGACTGTACACTCGACGTCCGTCCTACCATCAAAAAAAACAATCCCACGCACGCACGCACGCATGCGCAAAGAGGTCGGCGCGAAGACTCTCACAGAGTCTTGTTGGCAGCCGAGCAACCACACTATTAAGGAGCACCGGCCGAGAAAAAAAAATAATAACCCCTCCCGCACGCCGAGGTCATGGTGATGATTGGGACACAGCATCTTCCGACGTATCCGACGCGCTTCTTCTTTCCCTGCACGCTTTCCCCGGCCTTGGACAGACGTGCGCCCCCGCCATCCCTACGTGCACTCCGCTCCTTCCTCCTTCGCCCCGCCCTTCTCGTACCGTAGATTTGCTTCATATACCCACCCGAAGTCGTGAGATTCTTTGTCCAGGCGGTGGCTGATGCGCCTACGTCTTCGTTGCGAATTGTCGATCCGGAACGTGGCTTTTCCGGCACCGATTTTGCTGCACACACACAGTGTGTGTGTGTGTGTGTAGAGCGACGTGAGCGTGAGCGCAGCCAATGAGAAAGTCAGTCGCACGTCAGCAATTGCGCTGGGTCATGCTCCAAAGGGACGGTCTATAACGGTGACCGTGCCTTGCGGTCGGAATGTTGTGCAGCGAAAGCGTCGCGCGAAGGCACAGGTTGCAAGCGACAAGCGTGCTAATGATGCACGGATGGGCGAAGAAAAGGCGCCGCCATTGAGCAACGGGCTTATTTTGAGTCTAGGAAACGACCCCTAGGCGATACCACCCGACGACCGTCGTCGCGGCGCTGTGTCGGCAGTGATGACGGAGAGCGCGGCGTTGTCGACGACGAGAAGATGCCGGACGCAGTGTTTCTGGGCGCCGAACCCTGGTGAATTGCCGTCAACTAGGGTTAGGTTTAAAGTAACATTAGCTCTGACATCGGAAACTCCCACGCCGGGCTCAGAGGTGTGCATATTTTACTCAAAACATAGAGATAAGTAACGGCATTCCTTACCTGACATACAAGGCGTTTCCGTCCTCCTTCACACCGTCGTCATCAGCACCACCCTCGTTCTCATCCTCCACGTTATAGCGCGCCACCGGAGGCGAGGACTGCTCCGCGTCGCCCGGCCTGGCCGTCGCATGCGGGGTCTGTAACAGACATCGTCCCGAGCCTAGGACCAGCGGCGTCGAACAATTCGATTGGTCGGCTTGGGTGACGTATCGGATGGATGTTGTAGTGTTAAAAATACTTTACCATCGCTTTGACGCAACAACAGTAAAGTAGCGGTAAAGTAAATTAAAATAGGTAAAGTTAAGGATTTTGGTAATGTTTTTTTTATTACTAAAGTTTGAGTAAATAAATGCACAACCCTGAATTTGCTTCTCCCCTTTTCCTTTCCTCATCAATACAAGAAAATTTCTACAGAGCTCTCGTGCTCTTATATTTGACACGCTCGTCGAAATCTTGTGGGTTGTAGAGCCTTATATCGTAGTGAGTTGAGTGTGATGAGTGATCGCAGAGCTCGTTCTGCCTCAATAGGTACCAGTCTCGGAACGAAGGCAGATCACCCCCTTTGGCAGTGCTGTGGCGGACTTCTACTCCGCTACTCCCCGTTTCTTGCCTCTACTCGTCAAGAAAACTTGCCCCCTATGCATTCGTTCTGCTGCGAGGCACAACTCAGCGCCCACACGACGCCATCATAGAGAGTCGCACTATGATTCAGCCTTCTTTCTATAAACCAACATCCGAACTTGAAGGCTCGGAGAGCTTGGTGGCGGTATTCAGCGGCGGCTGAAGGACCGGACCTCCTCTGCCCGATCTGCATTCGAGGTGAAGACCGCCTTTTCCCCGCCACACGACGCGTCGTGTAATAATAAATTACGACGCGTCTCCTCGGTCCGTTGAATTTCGTTTCCTTCGCTGGGTGACGTGGCGCGAGCATATGGGATGATTCGATGCTGGTAACGGTCATTGTCGCGCCTTGCGCGCTCGGCTTCGTGAGCGTCACGAGTCCGCGAAGGTCGGTCGCGCGGTTTGATTCGGAGGAGGGCCTCGAATGGAACGACCTCGAGTGGCGCGTGCAGCGCGCCCGGCTCGTCCACTACGACACGCAGAGGATCTTGCGTCGCAAGCCGCGGTACCTGTGCTACGACGAGGCGTCCAAGTGGGTGCAGAGGATGGGTCTCTGGCGAAACAAGAAAGAGTGGAAGCAGTGGCTCGCCAGCGGCGAGAAGCGCAATCCGTACATCCCCAACGACCCGGAAAAGTATTATGGCGACAAGTTCCGAGGGTGGGCCGACTTTCTCCACGGCGAGGACTGGCCGCCGAAAACGAATAAGTAAGTATGCACGAATTGGGATGATGATGATGATGATGATGATGGCGATCACTTTATTAGAGAACGAGCGCTATCATTTATTTAGCCACATACTCGTCGTTCTAGAAGGCCGTCGTCACTAACCCGCTGTACAGTATTCATGAAGAAGAAATCGTGGTGGTGGTGGTGGTTATGCGTTGGGGTGTTCGGGGCTGCGCGCGATGACGAGACATACCGGCGCGCGCGGAAGGACGGGTTCTGGGACAGCGACTGCGAGTGGGCGTACCAGCGACTCGGGGGCGAGACGGGGGCGGCGGTGACGGGCGGGTCGGGCGACGGCGTCGTGTTCTCGGCCGCCGGGCTGCCAGAGTTCTTCGAGCGCGAGGTGGCGCCGGCGGCGAAGCGCGTCCGGGCGCTCCGGAGGGACCCCCTGTGGCCCGCAGGGACGCGCGTCGCTCTGTTCGTCGAATCTCGACTGCGCGTCCCGCGCGATGTTTCGGAGTGTTTCGACTCGGTGGTGACGGCTCCGGCGGTTGTTCCGAAGGGACCGCTCGCGTTCCGGGTCAAGGCCGTGAAGATCGCGGCGATGGAGCGGTCGCCCTTCGAGCGCACGGTGTACCTCGACTTTGACTCGGTCCCGTGCCGACCGAGCTTCGTTACCGAGCTTATGGTAACCCTCGGCGCGGCCGACGTCGCGCTCGCCGACAACTATCGCGGACAGACGGACGATCTCCGACGCGAGCACGCCTCGGGATGCGTGGTGTTCCGGAGCTCGGCGACGACGCGGCTCCTGCTCGCGCGGTACGCCGCGGCGCACCGGCTATTGCGGGGAACGCGGCGCGGCCGGCGCGATCAACCGGCGCTCATGGTCGCGCTCCGGAAAACGGTCCTCGACGACGGGCTCAGGCTCGCCCACATCTCGCCGAGCTTTTTTTGCCGCAAAAACACCTCGCGCGCCGTCTCGTGCGACGCGGGCTGCGGCGTCGCCCACAAGCCGGCGCGCTACGACGCGGCGGCCAAGGTGTTTGGCGTAGGCTTTAAGAAGACGGGCACGACGTCGCTGGCCGCGGCGCTTCGCGAGCTCAAGATCGGCCCCGAGCCCTCGCACGCGGGCCTCGTCGCCGCCACAAAGGCCCTCCTCGACCGCGACGACGCGCGGCCCGCTATTACCCTCGCCGCGTCCGACGAAGCGCGAGCGTTCGCCGACGCTCCTTGGTGCATGGCCGCGAGCCGCGGCGGCTTGCTCGAGGCCCTCGCCGCCGCTTTTCCGCGCGCCAAGTTCGTCCTGACGAGGCGGGACCCCCTCGCGTGGTGGACCTCCACCCGGAATTGGCTAGCCTGCTTGAAGCCCTTCAACCTCCGTCGCTACGCCGGAATGCTCGGCGCTTCCAACTTTACCAAGACCGAGTTCCTCCGGGCCTACCGAGCCTACAACTCGAGGGTCATCGACTTCTTCAAACCCGCGCCCCACCGCCTCCTCGTGTTGGACCTCGCCCAGAAACGCCCCTTCCCCTGGGCGCGCCTCTGCGCCTTCGTGGAGGCCTGGGGCGCGTGTCCCACCGACGCCCACCCCAACGCCGCCAACTCTTATCTGCGGAACGAATTCACCGCGAGACACCCCGAGATTGCGCCGGGGCCCGACGACCTCGCCAAGTGCGCTGATTCCCTCACCGACGACGACGCCGTCCTCCTGCTGCGAGGAGAAGTGAAAAAAAAAACCCGTTTCTCTTTGAGCGGTGAGGTGTAATAATAATAAGGGAAATAAGGGTCGTCAATTCAACAATTCAAATCGGTTGTTGTCGTTGTTGTCGTCGTTATTCGATGCGCCGCGTCCTCGGGGAGCACAATGGGCAGGAGTGCGGCGGGCACGAGGTGGTGTTCGCCGCGGGGCCGATGGGGATCGAGTTCGAGCCCGAGACAGTGTCGAACGGGGAGGAGCTGGGATGCATCGTGGTGAGGGTCCACGACCTTCCGGAAGCGCTGCAGGAGCAGATCGAAGCGCGGCGGACGGTGGCCGTGGGGGACGCGGTGGTACGCGTGGAGGGGACCTCGGTGGAAGGGTGGCCATTCTCCAAGGTGGTCGAGGCCCTCCGGGCGCGGCAGGCCGAGCCGCGGCGCGTGCGTTTCTCGCGTCGACGCGACGAGGCGCTCAAGGCGTCGAGGGTCGTGTCCAAGCTGCGCGGCGAGCTCCGCGACCAGAAGAAGGACGCTCTCGCCTTTGAGGAGGACTTGTCGTCGGCGCGCGCGGCGCTCGAGGGCATCCGCAAGCAGCGGCGGCGCCGGCGGCCGCCCTCGTCGGCGGGAAGCAGCTGCGGCTCGGACGACTGGTCGGTAGAAACTCCCGTGCTGCCGCGCGTCGCCGAGGAGGACACGCCCGTCGCGGTCGCCGTCGCGCGCGAGTCGGTCGCGCTCAAGGTCGACGTCGACAAGACACGATCCGTCCTGGCGGCCGCGGCCAAGGTTCTCGAGTGCGAGGACGAGCACGTGAGCGAGACCGCTTCGCGGTTGACGGCCGACCTCGCCGCGAGCCGGTCCGCGACGCGCGAGTTGCGGGCCGCGCTCGAGGCGAGCGAGACGGGCCGCCGTCGCCTGCGCCACGAGCTGGCGGGCCGCGACGAGGAGCGCGCGGCGGCCCAGCGCGCGACGGCCGACGCGCAGCGCCGCGCGAAAGACCGCGACGAGCAGCTCGAAAGCGAGCGCAAGGCCCGCCAAGAGGCCGAAGACGACCTCCGCGCCTCGTACGCGCGCGGCTTGCGCGACGCCCTCGCGCAGCGCGACGCGGCGCACGCGGCCGAGCTCGACGCCAAGGACGCGGCCATTCGCGCGGCGCGCCAGGATGCTGATCTCGAGAGGCACCGCCGCGACGACGAAATCGCCGCGCTCGAGGCCGACCTCGAAAGACGCGTGCGACGCGCCCTCGACGCCCAGCGCGACGACCACGGCCTCGAGCTCCGCCAGATCGAGGCGAGAGAGGCTTCGCTGCGCCGCCGCGCCGACGACTTGGCTTCGCAGCTCGACACCGCGAGGACCGCCGAGGGTAACGCGCGAGACGCGCTCCGCGCGCTCGAGGCGGCCGCGCGAGCCGAGAGATGCGACCGCCGCCGGGAGCGCGGCGTCCTCGAGGCGCGACTCGGCGACCTGGCCCGCCGCGACAAGGACCACGCGCTCGACATCGAGGCGCAGGCGGCCGAAATCGCCGCGCTCCAAGCCGAGGCCGCGACGCTCGAGGCGGACTTGGACCGACTCGTCGCCGTCGACACCCGAGAGACCTTCGACGAGGATCAACAGGACGATTCGCGCGAGGCGCGCATCGACCGCTTCTCCCGCTACATCTCGCACCTCCGAGCGCAACGGGACGACTGGATCCGGGCCGCCGAGGCTCGGGAGGCCGAGCTTCGCGACGCCCGAGCGGCCGACGCCGACCGAGTCGCGCGGCTCGAGGCCGAGCTTGGTCGTCGCGACAAGTGGATCCAGACTTATCAGGCCACGATCGACGCGGCGCGCCAGGAGGCTGACGCGCGCGTCGAGGCGTGCGAGCGCAAGTGCCGTGCCGACGCGGCAGAGGAAGTCAATCGACTCGAGGCGGAGATCGGTCGTCGCGACGACTGGATCCAGACGCGCGTCGACGCGATCGAGACGGCACGACGCGACGAGCAAAACAAGCTGCGATCCGAAGTTGAGGCGAGAGTAGCAACCCACGCGGAGGAATTGAGGGGGCTCGAGACCGAACTGGCTCGTCGCGACGAGTTGATCCATGCTCATCGGGAGGCGGTTGACGAAGCGCGCCGCCAAGCCGAGGAGTTACGTTCCGATAACGACGTAAAAGCAGCGACCCACGCAGACGAGGTCGACAAGCTCAAGGCCGAGCTGCGTCGTCGCGACGAGTGGATTCATACGTATCAGGGTAAGATCGATGCAGCGCATCGAGAGGCGGATGCGCGTGTGGAGGCATGTGAGCGCAAGTTGCGTTCCGATGCTGATGAGAGAGCAGCAACGCACGCGGACGAGGTCGACAAGCTCGAGGCCGAACTGCGTCGTCGCGACGAGTGGATTCAGACCTATCAGGGATCCATCGATGCTGCGCGTCGAGAGGCGGATGCGCGTGTGGAGGCATGTGAGCGCAAGTTCCGTTCCGATGCTGACGAGAGAGCAGCAACGCACGCGGAAGAGGTCGACAAGCTCGAGGCCGAGCTTGCTCGTCGCGAAAAGTCGATCCGTGCGCATCAGGAGGTAGCAGACACCGCGCGCCGCGAGGTCGAGGCTTGTGAGCGCAAATTTCGCGACGATGCCGAGGCGAGGGCAACAACCCACGCGGAAGAAGTCAACGGGCTCAAGGTCGAACTAGCTCGTCGCGACGAGTGGATCCGTGCGCATCGCGAGGCCGTTGACACCGCGCGCCGCGAGGTCGAGGCACGCGAGCGCAAGGTACGCTCAGATGCCGACGCGAGAGCAGCGACCCACGCAGAAGAGGTCGACGAGCTCACGGCCGAGCTGCGTCGTCGCGACGCGTGGATCCAGACCTATCAAGGTACGATCGATACGGCGCGTCGAGAGGCAGACGCGCGCGTCGAGGATTGCGAGCGCAAATTTCGCGACGATGCCGAGGCGAGGGCAACAACCCACGCGGAAGAAGTGAACGGGCTCAAGGCCGAACTAGCTCGTCGCGACGAGTGGATCCGTGCGCATCAGGAGGTAGCAGACACCGCGCGCCGCGAGGTCGAGGAATGCGAGCGCAAATTTCGCGACGACGCCGAGGCGAGGGCAACAACCCACGCGGAAGAAGTGAACGGGCTCAAGGCCGAACTAGCTCGTCGCGACGAGTGGATCCGTGCGCATCAGGAGGTAGCAGACACCGCGCGCCGCGAGGTCGAGGATTGCGAGCGCAAATTTCGCGACGATGCCGAGGCGAGGGCAACAACCCACGCGGAAGAAGTGAACGGGCTCAAGGCCGAACTAGCTCGTCGCGACGAGTGGATTCAGGCTCACTGCTATGCGGTCGAAGTCGCACGGCGCGAGGGTGATGTGCGCGTCGCATCCCACGCCAAGGAAATCGCCCGCCTCGAGGCCGAGGTCGGTCGCCGCGACGAGTGGATCCAGAAGTGTCGGGTCGCGATCGACGCCGCACGACTCGAGGCTGACGCTCGCGTCGAGGCGCGCGAGCGCAAATTTCGCGAGGATGCCGAGTCTCGAGGAGCAGTCCACGCAGAAGAAGTCGCGCAGCTCGAGGCCGAGCTCGAACGTCGCGAGGAGCGGATCAGAATGTGCCAAGGCACAATCGATGCTGCCCGTCGCGAAGCGGAGGCTCGCGAGAGCGAGTTGCGCGCCGACGTCGAGGCCAAAGGTCTCGCCCACGCGCGGGAAGTCAGCCGGCTCGTGGCCGAGGTTGGTCGTCGCGACGAGTGGATCCAGACACACCGCAATGCGGTGGAGACCGCGCGTCGAAATGCCGACGCGCGCGTCGAGGCGCGCGAACAAGAGTGTCTCGACGACGCCGAAACACAAGCCGCCGCGCAATCAGAAGAAATCAATCGACTCGAGGCCGAGCTTGGTCGTCGCGACGAGCTGATTCAAACGCATCAAAGGACGATCGACGCTACCCGTCGGGATGCGGAGATTCGTCGCGTCGAGGAGCGCAAGTCGCTCGAAGACGCCGAGGCAGCCGCCAACGCGGCTCGCGCGGCCGCGGTGAGTCATCTCGAGGCCGAGGTTGGTCGGCGCGACGAGTGGATCCAGACACACCGCAATGCGATCGAGACGGCGCGTCGCGATGCCGACGCGCGCGCGAGCTCCCAAGCAGAAGAGGCCAGTCGACTGAAAACCGAGGTTTGTCGACGAGACGAGTGGATCCAGACGGCGCGCGACGACGTCGCTGCCGCTCGTCGCGACGCCGAGGAGCAGCGCGACGCCGAGGCCGCTCGTACAAGCGCCGAAGTGAATCGGCTCGAGGCCGAGATTCGTCGGCGCGACGAGTGGATTCAAGAGCACCGCGACGCCGTCGACGCGGCGCGCCGCGACGCGGACCGGCGCGTGACGGAGCGCACGCTCGCGCTGCGCGCCGACGCGCGAGTCCGCGCGGCGGCGCACGCGGCCGAGATCGAGCGGCTCGAGAAGCAGCTCCGGGAAGAGAAGACCGAGGACGCGACGATTGCCGAATGCCTCGAGAACGACGAGAAGGTGCGGCTCGAGCGGGAGGTCGCCGCGCGAGACGCGAGGATCGAGGAGCTTTCGCGGGCTCTCGCCGCGAACGAGCAGGAGGCCGGCGCGCGCGACAAAAACTTCCGCAGTCTCGTGACAAAGTACGCCGACGAGACGGGCCAGCTGCGTCGCCGGCTCGACGCGGCGAATCGCGCGGCGGCGGACGTGCGGAACAAGCTGCAGGCGGCGCGCGCCTCCCGCGCGAACGACGACGACGACGACGGGGAGTTGTCTTATTCGACCGACCACGAGATCGACGAGCGCGGCGAGCTCGCGCGCCGCGACGCGCAGCTCGCAGCTCTGGCGCTCTCGCTCGACGCCGCGATCGCCGAGCGCGACCGCCTGACTCGCGACCGCGACCGCGCCGCCTACGCCGCCGTCGCCGCCGCGGCGGCGAGGGCTGCCCTGGCGCGCAAGCCTACCTCGGACGCGGCGACAGCTACCTTTGCTCGCGAGCCCGCGACGTCCGACGCCGCGACTATGACGGCGGCGGCGATAGCCTTGGCTCGCAGGCCCGACCCCGCGATCGAGGATCCGACGCGAGAGGAAGCGCCTCGAGTCGCGCCACCGCGAGCCGAGACGAAAGGCAACGACGAACAGACCAAGTTGGCCTACGTCGCCGCCCGCCTCGCCTCTTCTGTGAGCTTTGTGCTTTTTGATGGCTCACGTCTGCGCAGGAACACGCGGCGTGTGCTCTTCGCACGCGCCTCGACTCGGCGGCGCGAATCGCGGCGAGGGAACTCGTCGAAACAAGCGACGAGAGAGCTCGCCAGGACGCGGTGCGCCTCGCTTCTTCTTTTTTCGCTTCTCGGCGGGGACTTTACTATTTTTTTTCCAGGAGCAAGTCTGTGTCGAGATCAAGGCGTTGCGCAAGGCCCTCGACGCGTCGGCGAACGAGTCCGCCATCGTCAGAGCGGCAGTCGAAGCGCGAGTCCCGTCTCTGGAAGACGAGGACGAGCCGCGCGCCGGAGGAGGAGAAAACACTGCCCTGCTGCTCCACGACGCTTTCGCGTGCGTCCGCGCCAAAGATGCCGAGCTCAACGAGCTCATCAATTTTAACAGGTGCGATCGATCGATCGATCGGGCTTTCTGTGTTTTTTTTTTTACGCCGTTCCCGCAGGACGATTCACGCCTACATCACCGAGCTCGCAGCAGATTAACCCTGCCGAGGAGGAGGAGGAGGCCGCGTATTTTTTTTAATAAATCGACGACTGTGCTATCCTACAAAAAAGAGGGAGCTAAGAAGAAGAAGAAGCCTCGGGGGCTTGTCGGCGCGTGAGATGGCTTCTAACCGCGGCGTCGTCGTCGTCGTCGTCGTTAAGCTTTGCGGTCGCGTCGTCTCGGGTCTTCGCGTTTCGCCGTTGATTCTCGTCCGCGGCGGCTAGCTCGGCGATGATGCGTTGGTCCACGGCCTCGAGTTCTCTGGCCGTATCCTGGTGGGCGATCCGCACCAACAGCACCATAGAGGCGAGCGCGACGAAAAGCGCCGCGGCCGCAGCGCCGTCGTCGTTGGTCCCGCCGCGTCGTCGCCAGCTATAGTAAACGCGAATGGGCCGCGACGCATGAGCTGCGTAGGTTGGCCTCAAGGTGACCGCGACGACCTCGGTGCCGTCGTGGAACAGCGTGATGTCGAGTTCGTCGAGGGTTTGTCCTTGTTGGTCGACAACTTGGACGGAAGTACTAACATTCGATCCAAACCGCAGCCCGAGTTCACCTTCCTCGACCAGCATCCCCCGCAGCGCCGTCGCCGTTCGCTCGCGGAACCGCGGCGCGACGCTCGCGACCACGTCCATCCACTCCGCTGTGCGGGCGAGCATCGCGACGCGGTCGCCGCGGTCGTAAGCGCAGGCGGAGAGTAGAAAAAGAGATAACATATTCCTTACCCTATCATCAAATCTTTCGGGGGATCGATCATCTTGGTGACGATGATGGCTCTCCGCCGCCGCCGCCGCCGCAATGTTGTTGTTGTTGTTGTTGTTGCATCCGGTGCCATTTCCTCCTTTTTAATAGTAGCGCGCGTGGTATGGCGGAAGTAAGGAGCCGCACCCGCCGGCCCGCCCATACAAGCACCAATCCCCCGCTTCCGGATCGGGCTTTATGATCCGATCTCGAGATGGGAGGAGTCGAAATTTTGTTTAGTAAAAAAAGCACTGGGCCTCGCGCTTGAGCGATGGTAGTAGTGCTCTCGCTATCTAGAACTGCCGCCCTCCGCCTCTAGACGCGAGAATCTTCTTGTGCTCCTCCTTCCGACACGAGCGATAGGCCTCAAAAAACTCGTTACAATGCCGCCTGTCGCCGTGATGCTTTTCGATGCACGCGAGCGCGAGCTTCTGGAGAGATTGACATTCGCTCTCGAACTTGCTCTGGACTTTGTGCCGCCCATCGATACTCACGTTCATGGCGAAGAAGAAGAAAAAATGAATGGGGTTCGCCTTGTTGCGCGCTCGTTCAAGGGTTTAGGAAAGACTAGTGCTGAGGGCATTTTTTTTTTCAAACGGACCGACGCCCCCGTAGTCCTAACTACTAATCGACAGATGTTTGTCTGTCTGTCTGTCTGTCTGTTTGTCTGTCTGTTTGTCCCTCGATTTAGGGTAAGGATCAGGTAGGCGCGAGAGTAAGGATCAGGTAGGCGTGAGAGAGCCAGACAGTGATCCTCCAAGCCGTCTACGGCGACCTCGCAGACTATTTCCACGAGCCGCGGCGGCTCTTTCAGCGCGCCATTCTCACGCCCCGTCGAAACGATGTTGTCGATGCTGACAACGCGCGCATGACCGCGGACATGATCGATCGTGTCGTTGTCACCGAGGCTCCTCCAACCTGTATCCCGTAAGGCCCGCCGACGCCAAACGATCACCAAGAGCCAGGGCCAGACGCCCCGCGAGGTCGGCGTCCTCTTGGCGAAGCCCGTCTTCTGCCACGTCCAGCTCTACGTGGCTCTCTGTCGATCGGCAACCCCGGGGATATCCTCTTCTGAGTCGACGACTCCACCCTACCCCACACGTGCTGCGCAATACCGATAAGCCCCCTCCCGGAGTCTACACGCGCACTTTAAGTGAACTTACTGGGACCACTTTGAGATTGGGACTAGGTGAACTGAGTGACCAGGTGAAACTGGGACCAGGTGAACATACTGGGGTTTTTAGAGTAAAGGGTTTTAGAGTAAACTCAAAGGTTGGCGGCGCGTGCGGATCAAAGCAGCTTAGATTGGCGGAGGCGAGAGCGACGAGCTCAAAGGAGTTGGTGTGAGCTAGGTGAACTTACTGACCAGGTGAACTTATACGAAACTTACTGGGACCAGGTGAGCTTACTGGGGTTAGAGATTGGGAGTAGGTGAACTTACTGGCCTGCACTTGTCCTAACTACTAATCGACAGATGTTTGTCTGTCTGTCTGTTTGTCTGTTTGTTTGTCCCTCGATTTAGGGTAAGGATCAGGTAGGCGCGAGAGTAATGATCAGGTAGGCGCGAGAGCCAGACAGTGATCCTCCAAGCCGTCTACGGCGACCTCGCAGACTATTTCCACGACCCGCGGCGGCTCTTTCCACGCGCCATTCTCACGCCCCGTCGAAACGATGTCGTCGATGCTAACAACGCGCGCATGACCGCGGCCTTTTTTTCCCGGAGACGAGGCGTCGGAGTTCTTTTCGGCTGACTAGGCTGGGTCGGAAGACGACGCCTCGCTCTTTACAGTAGAGTTTTCAACTCCCTGACAACCAACGGCATGCTTACTTTGATCGCGAGCTTAATGTCTTCGCAACCTCGACCCGTCGCACGGCCACTGCAACGGTACCAGATACGTGATCGATCGTGTCGTTGTCACCGAGGCTCCTCCAACCTGTATCCCTTAAGGCCCGCCGACGCCAAACGATCACCAAGAGCCAGGGCCAGACGCCCCGCGAGGTCGGCGTCCTCTCGCCCAAGCCCGTCTTCTGTCACGTCCAGCTCTACGCGGCTCTCTGTCGATCGGCAACCCCGAGGATATGCTCTTCTGAGTCGACGACTCCACCCTACCCCACACGTGCTCCGCAATACCGATAAGCCCCCTCCCGGCGTCTACACGCGCACTGTAGGTTAACTCACTGGGACCAGGTGAACTTACTGGGGTTTGAGATTGGGACTAGGTGAATATAGTGACCAGGTGAGCTTACTGGGACCAGGTGAATTTACTGGGGGTTTTAGAGTAAAGGGTTTTTAGAGTAAACTCAAAGGTTGGCGGCGCGTGCGGATCAAAGCAGCTTGGATTGGCGGAGGCGAGAGCGACGAGCTCAAAGGAGTTGGTGTGAGCTAGGTGAACTTACTGACCAGGTGAACTTATATGAAACTTACTGGGACCAGACCTAAACTTACTAGGGTTAGAGATTGGGAGTAGGTGAACTTACTGTCCTGCACTTGTTCGTTACTATCTATGAGGCCGGAGGTGAGCCACCTCGAGCAGAAAGGAAGGATGATTACATGGGTGGGGACATGCTTTTTGTCGTTCGTCCCTTCGTTCGTTCGTTCGGAAAAAAAAAAAAGAAAAGCGAATTATAATTATTATAGAATTAGAAGCCGATATCGCCCACGCTGGTCTTGGAATCTTCATTGGAGAGGACCGTCGCCATCGGGACGCGGTCGGCGGGGCGTTTCTTTAGGAGTGCTTCGTCGACGGGGACGGCCTCGACGAGGGCGTGTGTTCGGCCGGAATTCGAACGGTCCATGACCTGCGCACGTATGCGTCCGCCAGCGAGGCTTTGCATCATGGCCTCGGCCGCGTCCTGGAACTCGGGCCATACCGTCAAGAGCGTCCTGCCGGTGGCTTTGTCGACGACGCGGACTTTGCGAATTATTCGGAAGCCTCTCCTCGCCTCGTCCGAGGCGGGATACTTCCCGCAGCACCTAGTGTCGCTCGTGCAGGCGAGCCATCTTAATTCAGGCAGTATGCGCGGTGAGTTCTGAAGGATCGTGCCTTCGGCGCCTTCCCCGAAGACACGGAAGTTGTCCATGACCGTTGCCTCGAAGAACGGATCGCTCGGGTACACGGGTCTCCACCCGATCGACGAGAAACATTGGCAACACAAAATTCTAAAGGCGTCGTCCACGGGCTTGCACAACGTCGCGCAGGAATTCTCCATCGCGTCGACGCCAGAATCTTCTTCTGCTGATTCGGTTTCGAAACGAATTCAACTCAACCTCAGGTCGACGGCCGTTCCGTTAAAAATTCCGTTGATGATTCGGGGCGTTCCGTTGGGCTGGCAAAAGAAGATATCCTTCGCTAGAACAGAAGAATGGGCAACTTGAGTGCAAACGACCGTTAGGCTCTGGAAATCCCGGAGTAAGTGTGACGACGACGACGACGACGACGACGACGACGCTCTGAGGGAGGACGACGCATTCAGAATGTCCTTTGGCACCCCTCGAGGCGTGGTAAGGCGGACGCCGCCACCCAACGGCACCCGGCGGAGCTACCTGAAGGACCGGTCGCTCGCGGAGCTTTTGTCGTTGCTGCGCCGGCTGCGAGACGGCAAACTCGATGATTGGGAGGCGGAGGTCGAGAAGCCGTACCTTCGAATTGTTCGCGCGATCGCCCGCGCGCGCCGAGATCTTCGCGCGCGGCCCCGGCGCGGGGCCGTGTACGGGAAGATGGTGGCCGAGCTCGAAGCCCCCCACGTGGTGTTGTGGCGACCTCCGCGGCGCGCGTCGAGTCCGTCGGCGTCGGCGTCGGCGTCGACGCCTCCGCGGTTGTCTTTCGAATACCGGCCGTCTAAGGCGCCGGCGCGCGACACGCTATCGTTCGAGTACCGAAAGGATCGCGACGAAAGTCCGCCGCTCTCCGTGCACCGCAACGTCTCGCGGTCGGCGGCGATGGCTCGGACGATGACGCGCGTCTTCGTGCCGCGATTCCTCGTCGCGTTGCTAGACCTCGACGACTGCGCGGCCACGCGACTTTACCTGCGGCGGCCCGAGTTCTTCGTCGAGTGCGGCGACTTTTTGATCATGCCGAATCCCGCGTATTTTGACGAGAAATGCTTCTCGTCCAACCCGAAGGACGCGGCTCGCGACGCCGAGAGATCGTTCCGCGGCTTCGGACTCGTGGCCTGGTGGATCCATCCGGAACTCAGGAAGCGGTCGAGGTTTTATGTCACGCACTCGGACCTCCGGTTCCGCCTGACGAAATCCTCCTCCGCGGGGGGGGGCGACGCGAGCGCCGACCGGGGCCCGGCGCTTAACGTCGCCGAGATACTCTCGAGGGCGGCCGACGCCGCGCCCTACCTCTACGACGACACCGACCTCAAGCCACACCACGTCACCGAACTCGAGGAACTAGACAAGACCATCCGCAACCACCTCGCGATGGTCTACGGCGTCCCGAAACGACGAGTGACGACCGAAGACTTGTACTTCCACCGTCAGCGCGCCATGTGGAACAGTCCCGCCCGCGCCTGGTCCATGACCCTCCACCTCCACGTGTCGGTCGGCCGCGCCCGCACCCCCAGCTGCTACTGCCACTCGGTTACCCTGCGTGACCTCATCGACACCCTCGCAAAAACGCTGTCGCCCAACGACAATCTCCACGACGACGACGACGACGACGACGTGGCCTACTACGAGCTCCTCGACATGCCGCGCGACCCCGCGCAAGCCGAGGCCGCGCGACGCAACCTCGCCAACGCGGGCTTCGTCCTTTCCGCCAAGACTCTCTCTGCTGCCGACTTTTCCTTCGACGACCTCCTCGGCTACCAGCCCTGACGTCGTCGTCGTCGTCGTCGTCGCCGGCTTGTTGTTGTTGTTGCATTGTTAATTATCCGTATCTGTCGTCGGCAACCTTCCTTTTCTCACAACCCTCTCGGCGGCCTGGTTTCGAGCCGGAGCGGCGGCCAAAGAGGGCTCCAGTCCTTACACCGCGGCGTGTAGTTGCGCATCCGCGCGTCGGTGAAGTCGGCGCGCCGCGCCTGGAGCGCGCCGAGCCTGGTGAGGCACCTGCGGGCGCACGAGTGCGGAGGTGCGCGCATCGCGGGCGCAGCGAGCGTGAATTGCCACCACCAGTCCTGGGCGCACTTGTGGCCGCCCCACCGGAGGTCGCCCTCGGCGTTCCCGGGACGGTGTTTCGTGCAGTGCACGCCCGGGCAGAACCAGGGCTTGGGTGGCATGTTGAAGTGGACATACTTGAGCTTGCAGGTCCGATGGGAGACCGAGTAGAGCGACTTTAGCCGCTGCGCGACAAAGTACTCTGCGAAGCCTTGATCCGTGAAGCCCGCCCCCATGCCCGCCCAGCCGCGCCCCTTCTTTCTTCTCATCAGAGCCCACTCGTGGGGCGCCAGGCTCGCATTCCAGCCGTGGGCATACACGAAACGACGGTCGCACGCCGATCCACCGCACAGCACTTGGAGCGTTGAAACCAGTTCGCGCCACACGGATCTGTCGGGACGCGCGACCGCGAACGCCGTCAGGATCGGCGTGCCCGCCGTCTGCTGCGCGACCATGAGCGCGGGCTTTCCGCCTGGCGCGCACACAACGTCGCGGTCCGTCTCGGGCCAGCATTGCGGGGATAGCACCCGCCCGCACCTGGCCTCGTTCTCGAAGAGGTGTCGAAGCGACCCGACGACTATCGCGTCGCTGTCTAGAAGCAGCACCTTATCGTACGCCAGCGCGAACACGTAGAACTTTCGCATCAGCAGGTAGTCTTCCAGAATGGGCGGGAGATCCATTTCGACGGGCACGACCCCGTTCGCCTCTAACGAGACCCTCAGCTCCCAGGGACACGGCTTGTCGACCATTGCCACGAACTCGGCGTCGACGTTGCCATACCTCACGAACGTCGATTTCAGCACCAGCACAGCGCATAGCGTGGGGCCAGATGGGCACATGTCGTCGCCTCGCTTCACCGACCGCGCCGTCCAGCCATCAACCTTCCGAGAAGGACGCGTCGTCAACAGCACTGCGACGGCCCACCGCATCACTATAATTTATAACCCTCGTGTGTCACGATATAGTAACCCTACTATACTACGTATTTCAGCGACCGGCGATGCAGAACGAGAGCGGCCAAAACGTCGACCTCTACATCCCGCGCAAATGCTCGTGGACGAACCGGCTCATCGAGGCGCAGGACAAAGCCTCGGTCCAGATCAACGTCGGCTCGATCGACCCGAACACGGGACTCTACACCAACGCCTACAAGACATATGCGCTCTCGGGCTACGTCAGATCCAAGGGCGAGAGCGACATGGCCTTGACCGACCTCCTCAGAAAGCAAGACGAGCAGGCTATCTAGGCTCGTCGCGCGCCGTGCTGCACACAGGCCGCAGGCGTGGGGAGCCGTGTCGTGACCTCTTTAGTTAGTTTTATTTATACTACCGCGGCGGCGCACTTGCTGTAAGCGTCGTCGTCGCCGTCGTCGTCGTTGGTGATTCGTTCCTTTATTCGCAAGGAGCCGTGCGTCCTATTGCGTGAAGCAACTAGCCGCGCGGCACTCTGCTGACTGCACTGTGGACGACGTGAACAACGTAGGGTAAAAGTTTGAGGTTTGGTTTCTTATCCTAACTACTAATCGACAGATGTTTGTCTGCCTGTCTGTTTGTCTGTTTGTTTGTCCCTCGATTTAGGGTAAGGATCAGGTTGGCGCGAGAGTAAGGATCAGGTAGGTGCGAGAGCCAGACAGTGATCCTCCAAGCCGTCTACGGCGACCTCGCAGACTATTTCCACGACCCGCGGCGGCTCTTTTAGCCAGCGCGCCATTCTCACGCCCCGTCGAAACGATGTTGTCGATGCTGACAACGCCGCGCGCATGACCGCGGCCTTTTTTTCCCGGAGACGAGGCGTCGGAGTTCTTTTCGGCCGACTAGGTTGGATCGGAAGACGACGCCTCGCTCTTTACAGTAGAGTTTTCAACTCCCTGACAACCAACGGCATGCTGACTTTGATCGCGAGCTTAAAGTCTTCGCAACCTCGACCCGTCGCACGGCCACTGCAACGGTACCAGATACATGATCGATAGTGTCGTTGTCACCGAGGCTCCTCCAACCTGTATCCCTCAAGCCCCACCGACGCCAAACGATCAACAAGAGCCAGAGGCAGACGCCCCGCGAGGTCGGCGTCCTCTTGCCCAAGCCCGTCTTCTGCCACGTCCAGTTCTACGTGGCTCTCTGTCGATCGGCAACCACGAGAATATGCTCTTCTGAGTCGACGACTCCACCCTACCCCACACGTGCTGCGCAATACAGATAAGCCCCCTCCCGGCGTCTACACGCGCACTATAAGTGAACTTACTGGGACCACGTGAACTTACTGGGGTTTGAGATTGGGACTAGGTGAATTGAGTGACCAGGTGAAACTGGGACCAGGTGAACATACTGGGGTTTTTAGAGTGAACGCAAAGGCGAGCGGCGTGTACGGATCAAAGCAGCTTAGATTGGCGGAGGTGAGAGCGACGAGCTCGAAGGAGAGTGGGGTGAGTGGATGTGAGCACGAGTGGGCTTACACCGAATTTACTGGGGTTAGAGATTGGGACTAGGTGAACTTAACGGGAACAGGTGAACTTACTGTGGTTAGAGATTGGGACTAGGTGAACTTACTGGCGAACTTACTGGCCTGCACTTGTCCTAACTACTAATCGACAGATGTTTGTCTGTCTGTCTGTTTGTTTGTTTGTTTGTCCCTCGATTTAGGGTAAGGATCATATAGGCGCGAGAGTAAGGATCAGGTAGGCGCGAGAGCCAGACAGTGATCCTCCAAGCCGTCTACGGCGACCTCGCAGACTATTTCCACGACCCGCGGCGGCTCTTTCAGCGCGCCATTCTCACGCCCCGTCGAAACGATGTTGTCGATGCTGACAACGCGCGCATGACCGCGGCCTTTTTTTCCCGAAGACGAGGCGTCGGAGTTCTTTTCGACCGACTAGGTTGGGTCGGAAGCCGACGCCTCGCTCTTTACAGTCGAGTTTTCAACTCCCTGACAACGGCATGCTGACTTTGATCGCGAGCTTAAAGTCTTCGCAACCTCGACCCGTCGCACGGCGACTGCAACGGTACCAGATACATCATCGATAGTGTTGTGTCACCGAGGCTCCTCCAACCTGTATCCCTCAAGCCCCACCGACGCCAAACGATCAACAAGAGCCAGGGCCAGACGCCCCGCGAGGTCGGCGTCCTCTTGCCCACAAGCCCGTCTTCTGTCACGTCCAGCTCTACGTGGCTCTCTGTCGATCGGCAACCCCGAGGATATCCTCTTCTGAGTCGACGACTCCACCCTACCCCACACGTGCTGCGCAATACCGATAAGCCCCCTCCCGGCGTCTACACGCGCACGGTAGGTGAACTTACTGGGACCAGGTGAACTTACTGGGGTTTGAGATTGGGACTAGGTGAACTTAGTGACCAGGTGAACTTACTGAGACCAAGTGAACATACTGGGGTTTTTAGAGTGAACGCAAAGGCGAGCGGCGTGTACGGATCAAAGCAGCTTAGATTGGCGGAGGTGAGAGCGACGAGCTCGAAGGAGAGTGGGGTGAGAGGACGTGAGCACGAGTGGGCTTACACCGAACTTACTGGGGTTAGAGATTGGGACTAGGTGAACTTACTGGGGCCAGGTGAACTTACTGGGGTTAGAGATTGGAACCAGGTGAACTTACTGGCGAACTTACTGGCCTGCACTTGTTTGATTTTAAACGAGTCGTAACGAGTCGTGTGGTTGGCCAGCATGTCGCAGCCGAACATCACGTCCTTCTTTGGAAAGCGGCGCGGGGAGGGCGAGGAGTCGGAGGCGAAGAAGGCCAAGGTGAACCGCGAAGCTGCGGTGTCACTGTTGTCGTCGTTGACGTGCGCGGAATGGCGCGCTGCGCTCGAACGAGAGACCGAGAAGGACTACTTGTCGAGGCTCGCCGAGTTCGTCGAGAAGGAGCGCGGGAAGGGGCCGGTGTACCCGCCAGCCGAGAGCGTGTTCGCCGCGCTGAACGCGTGCCCGCTGAGCGCGGTGAAGGTCGTCGTGGTGGGCCAGGATCCGTACCACGGACCGGGCCAAGCCCACGGCCTCGCGTTTTCGATCGCGAAAGGGGCGCGCTGCAAGTTCCCGCCGAGCCTCCGCAACATCTTAGACGAGGTGAGCGACGACGTCAAAGCCTCCAAGTCGTCGGGTGGCGACTTGATGCCGTGGGCAGAGCGCGGAGTGCTGCTCTTAAACGCCGTCCTCACGGTTCGAGGCGGCGCCGCCAACTCGCACCAGAACAAGGGCTGGGAGCGCTTCACCGACGCTGTCATCAGCGCGGTCAACACTCGATGCCCCGGCGTTGTCTTTTTGTTGTGGGGCAAGCCAGCCCAGACGAAGTGTGCCAGCATAAACAAGAAAAAGCACCGCGTCCTTGCCTCCTCCCACCCCTCGCCCCTCTCCAACACTAAAACCAAATCTCCATTCACCGGCTCCCGCTGCTTTTCCAAGTGTAACGACCTCCTCCTCACCGACCTCGGCCACGACTCCGCCGTCAACTGGGACCTTGCGCCCGAATAATAATAACAAACAAACAAACAAACAAACAAAATAAGTAACTAACTAACTAACTAACTAACTATGCCCGCCACCACGCGCGTTGTCGGCATCGTCCCGGGCGATCTGGGGCGCGCGTCATGGAGGTGTGGGAGCGGGGCTGTCAACGCGTCTCTAGAAAATCACTACTACAGTTCGGACCGCGCAAAGCCCTTCTCCTTGAGCAGCCCGTGGATCTCGTCCGTTTTCATCGTCGAGAGGTCAATTCGCTCGATCTCCTCGCCCGCATCGTCCATGATGACGAGGTCGGGATTGTGGCCGCGGATGTACTCCACCTCGAGGTCCTCGTAGCTATCGGCGTGTCCCTCGGTCTTCACGAACGTCTTGACCTCCGGGAGCTTGTTCAATTTTCAGCCGCTGCAGGTTTCAATCTTCCCCTTGACGCCCAAGGCGACGGCGAACAAGGTCGAGAGGAGGAGGAGGACTCGCATCATTATTCTAGAAGAACTTTTCTGGATAAGGGTAAGTTTTACTCTCGCGGAAGAGGATGCAAGGGTCACGTTATTCATTCAATTCAGGAAGCGAGCGAACTCGCTTCTCGAAGACCACACACGTAGAAGGAGTAAAGGGGACCTGCGCCGTGCAGGGTCGGACCGGCGTTGGTTGATCGCTTCAGTCGTCGGAGGTTGTCGAAGTTGTCGCAAGCACCGAGTCATGGCGGGAGGCAGCGATGTCCAGCACCGGTCCACGAGGAGCATTAGCCTCAGCCGCCGGCAACGCAGCCTTTCGGAGCGGACGAAAGGTCGCGCATCCCGCGGACCTTCTTGGTGCCGCCGCCGCCGCCGGCGCCCGGGGGGCCACCACCCCCGCCGCTGCCTCGCCGTCTCGGGGGGTCGCGACGTCGGAGTGAGTGGTGGGAACTTTCGGGGTTGATCATCGTGTCAACGAAAAACCAAAAGAAATCGAGGATCGCCCACACAAAGTCGGAGATAATACTGAGCCGCCACGGCGACCGTCGCTCGACGAGCGTTCCGTCTGAATTGAGATAAACCATCTTTTACGCAAAGGTTATCATTACCCTCACCCTTCGATAGAATTCATCCGTACAAACAGGAGTTACGCGTGGTGGTCCTTCCTCGTCCTGCCGGAAATCGGTGAATTTGTCGGGACGACGTCTTTTGTGCCGGCCGATGGTGTGCGACACGATGCTTCCGTAAGTAAAGAAAAGAGTCGCGCCGAGGTCTTGCCTTTAGATTACCACAGATGAGTTTCCTTTGCTATGGGCCGAGACGGCCAAGTACCGCCTACCCAGCGGCGACGACGACGAAATGTGCTGCGACTCGAGCATGACCTCTTCCCTCCCCTGCGCGCGTCGCCTGCCCACCCGCACGCCGGGCGTCTCTAGGCAGAAAGTAACGTAACTTTTCAAGCTCACGTATGCCTGCGGCTGGTACACGACGTGCGGCGCCCGCACAGGGGCAAGACGCTTACCACCGCCGCCGCTTACCGCCGGCACCGATTAAAAGAATCAAGCGCAGCCGCAGGGGATGAGAGTAGGATTTACGAGGAGACCAATCCAGTCTATCAACTATACGACACCGATGGCCTTTAAAATCGTGTCGTACCAGTAGGGGGTGTAGAGAATACTGACGTCGTAGTCTCGTCGCTCCATCTCGGCCCATTTGGCCTTGAGGAAGTCCGGGGTGACGTCGCTCCAGTTTCGCACGAGGATGGTCGGGAGCTTGGCGAGGAGGTTGCGGCGGTAGGCGTAGGCCGTGTCGTCCAAGACGGGAATGGCCCCTGCGACGAGGGCCTCGTACTCGCGGTAGCATTGCTCGCCAACACCGTTGGGCGAAAAGACGAACTTGCTGGTGGCCATGAGCACGGGCATGTGGGCGTCGTAGCTCCCGGTCATACCCTTCTTGTTGCCGTAGCGTTCGTTCAACATGAGGATAACCTCGTGCTCGATTTCGTGAAGGCCCGGGTCGTTTTTGGGACGACCTATGTGGTGGAACTGGTAGTCTTGGCCGAGAGGACAGTCGAATTCTGGATGAAGCGCGAGAATTTTGGTGTGCTCCATGCGTCCCTTGTGCATGCCGTCGACGTTCATGCAACAGCACAGGAGCAAGCGATCGCGGCGCGGGAGGCTCCTCGAGAGGTCGGGATGTTCGAGGAGTGCCTGCCAGAGAGAGACGCCTCTGACCCCGATGACGCGCTCGACGACGCGGCCCGCGTGCTCCTCGGACACGGGACCGTTGTCGACGTTGTTCGCGAGGAAGAGCGCGAGGCGGTCGCCGAGGTGTCGCCCGGGCAGCCACTTGCGCGGGTCGAAGACGTCGACAACAACCTTCCGCGACTCGCGCAGCGCTCGAACGCAGGGGAACTTCTGCGCGTCTTTCTCAAAAACTCTCTTGCTGTTCGGGAGGGTCACGCCCCGCGGCGGCAGCATTTTGTCGTCGGGCTGATAGTGGTACAAGCTCGCGATGGTGGCGTTGAGGGAGCGCGGCCGCAGCGACGGCGACAAGTGGCAGCCGGTCATCGCGTGGAGCCGCACGTCGGCGACGGCGCCGACGAGGTGCGGGTGGACGAGCATGTTGAGGAGGGGGTCGATTCCGAGGTCGCCGGTGTCGGGGTTGTGCGCAAAGTACCCCAGCGTCTCGGGCTTGTCTTGGATGTGGCTGTTCTGAAACCGGATGTTGTCGGCGAGGCGGGTCGACTCTAGCCAGTACGACACGCAGCACCGGAAGCAGCACTTCAACCGTCGGTAGGGCGTCCGGAAAGGGACGGCGGCGCGCAAACAATTCCGGGGAGCGGGGGCTTTCGGGCACGTCCGCTCGATCGGCGAGCACTCCTCCTCCTCCTGCAGGCAGCTCTCGATGCCGCGCTTCGACTGGGATGCCGCCGGCAGTTCCTCCGCGACGGGCGGCGCCGACGCGAGCCTCCGTTCCCTCGAGGACCAGAAGACGGGACGCGCATCCCCAAAGCCGCCGCCGCCGCCGCGAATGCACGCGTCGTCGTAGCCGTACCTCGCGCCCATCTCCAAAAACTCGTCGACGGTCGCGGGACCGTCGATGCCGGGCCCGAACGTCGCCGCCTCGAGGTGGGCGAGCCCGAGGAGGGTCGTCGCATCGCGTCGGTGATGGTGAGTTGCGTTATTGTTCGCCCTCGCGGCCTCGCGGGCGCGGTCCTCGCAAGTCGTGGCGAATTTCGGCATCTTGGCAGCAGCGAACGTGCACAACCTGGCTCCGAGAGAAGCGTTGGCCGCGAGGTCCTCGACCCTCATCCGTTCGTCGGCGTAGCGCTCCGCGTGTTCGTTCCAGGCCACGTAGGTCGAGAGGGCCCACCCCACGCGTTCCTCGAGGGTGGTCTCGCAGTCGTACGCGGCCGCGCAGGGGGTCGTGATCGGGGGGGAGGCGGTCACTTTTTCGACGAACCGCGCGACCGGAGCGTGAGGCCGGAGCAGCGAAGCGATCGCGCGAAGCGGACACCTCACCAAATGGACCACGCGCAAAAACTTTGGCTTGAAGGCGTTTTCGATGTCGACGCGGTTCATGATCGGCCGCAGCTGCCACCATTTCGTGCGCTCGCCGCTAAACGGGTAAGGAACGCCGAACGCGAAGTCGTTCACCGCGTGAGTCCACGAGACCGTCGCGTGCGCGTCGTACGTCTCGTGACCCGTACGAAGGCCCATGAGCGACATCAGGTGCGCGACGGCGCGCGTCCCGACGCCCGCGGTCCCGGTGACGAGGAGCGGCAGGACGTCGTATGCCGTCCTCGGGCCAGGCATGCACGTCCGATTCAGCCGCCGCGAGAAGATGTACCGGTCGCATTCCCGAATCTCCGTCTTCCACCCGCGCTTTTCGAAATTCGAAAGCAGCTTTTCGTTGTGGAACCACCGCGGCACGCGCGACACGTTCAGACCGCCGCACGCCGCCACCCACCACCACCACCACCACCGCATTTTTAGTGGTGGTGCTCTTTCCGAGACGACTGGAGGACACCGATGATGAGAAAGGAATCAAAGGATCTTCTTTATCCTCAGAAAAAAAAGAAATGAAGAAATTTTGTTTGTAAAGGTCGACTGCTAAGAAGTCTTAGAAGAGGGGGTGGTTTTGTGGGGCATGAAGGAGGGATGTGCCTGACGGGCGGAGATAGGTATGCGGGACCTAGTCGGGGTCAGCGCCGAGTCGAGGGGCAGGCGAAGAGAGGAGGGGCCCCGCCCGTAGGTCGTACGCATGCTGCCGCCGGACGTATGTGCGACGAAGGGTGACGCCCGGCTGGGATCGTCGGGCGGCGGCCTGGGTGGGGCTCCCCGAGGAGGCGGCGACATGGGTGAGGGCGGTGAGGGCACAGCGCGCCCGGCCCAATGCGTTGGCGACACCCCACTCACGGCAGATGCGGCGAGTTTTTTTTTTTGGGCCGCCGGTTTGTTTGCCTCGGCGTGTAAGTTGGCGCAGCCGCTTTCCACCACCACCACCCAGGTTGTTCGCGCAGCGATGCGCTCTGCGCATATGTTTGGGCGAGGGCGTGGGACGCCGCGCTGGCCTCGCCGAAGGCACCAAAGACGACGAGGCCGGCGACGGTGCCGTAGGTACGTAGCCGCCGTTCGACGCAAGAAGCCACAGGCGGTGGTGCTGGTACCCGCCGGCTGGGGTTTGTTATTGTTTGTGGTTGAATTCGAATTCAAAACAAGACCGTCTCCACCAAAAACGAAAGGAGCGGGAAGGTGAAGCCCACTATGTATCCCAGGGTTCGACGAGGATGCCGTAGGCGAGGGCGGTGATGGCGAGGTGGGCGAGCAGGAAGGCGGCAGCAAAGGCGGTGAGGCGGAGGGCTTGGCGAGGAAGGTTGTCGAGGTGGGGCATGGCCTTGTTGGCGGGGAGCTCGGCGGCGATGGCGACGAGGGCCCAGGAAATGGGGAGGACGTAGAGGACGTTGCCGCGGAGCGTGGTAGCGAGGAGGCCTGCGAGGACGGCGCCGTAGAGCGAGGCGAAGGCGCAGGCGAGTTGAATGGTGTCGTCGATTTTGCGCTGGACCGCGACGAGGTTGAGGTTGAGGAGAAAGGCAACCGTCGTCCACCCGGCGTGGATAGCGACGGGGAACGCGACGACGTATCTTTCGAGGGGCTTCGCTCCGCGCATCGACTCCACCGCGACGCACAAGTTCGCCGCGATGGCGCCGAGGAAGAACGAGGAGAAAGCGAAGCGCTCGCGGCAAAAAAGAAGGGCCCAAAGCAGTTGAGAGACGTTCGCGCAGACGACAAACGGCGAAGCCTCGCGGAGCGAAGAGGATGGCGTTTCCGTGAAAAAGACATGCACAGACGCCAGGACCTCCCAGACGTAAATGAGGCTCCAGATTGCGAAGGCCCACCCCGCCGGCGAGACGAGGGTGCTGTACTTTTTGTTGAGCTCTGGGTTGGTCTTGCCGCCGAGAAGGCCGGCATTGGCCGCAAAGACCACAAAGGTCTGGGCCGCGAAGCTCAGGAGCCAGGCGTTGCGCGGCAGGGGCGCCTCGACGAGCGAGGCGTGGCACCACTTGCAGGTCGTCGCGATGTGGTCGAAGATCATATATGGCGGAGGAAGAACGGGGACTCCGGTCCGTTGGCTCCCCGAAAAAAATCATCCGTTAAAAATAAGGCAATCTTCATGCAGTCGCTCTCCGAGCTCATCACGGATGACGGGGAGCGGCTGCAGGAGAACTACGAGGGCGAGCAGCCCGAGGCGCCGACGCGGCGGTTCCGGGAAGGCACGAATCCGTTGCTGTCGACGCAGGAGGCGCTCAAGGCCGCCGAACACGGGAATTCGGAGATCGTGGCCGCGTATCTCGAAGCACGGGGGGACCCGATGGCCGTGAGCCGGCTCCATCACATGGGGTGGTCGCTCCTGCATCTGGCAACGGGGTGCGCGTTGATGGGCGGGGCGACGAGCTCGCTGACGTACCGGTCAAGACCGGAACCCGACTGCCCGAACGGCTTCGCGACGTGCGTTAGTCTTCTTCTCGCGGCCGGCGCGGACCCCAACGTCCGGAGCAAGCAGCACGACTACACCCCTCTGATCGGGGCGTGCTTGTCTGGGGACGCCGAGTGCTGCCGGCTCCTCTTGCAAGCGGGAGCCGTCTCCGTCGACCCGAGTTCGGTCGCTTCGGAACCGGCGCCGCAGACGCCCTTCGAGGCCGCGCGTCGTGCGCGGCTCTCGGACGGCCGACGACGAGCGGTGCTGGGGGTCTTGAACGCCCCCCCCCGCCAGCTCCCGCGGTCCCCCTTGGACGTGCGCGCCCGGCTCCTCCTCGACTCGTTAGAAGT
This sequence comes from Chrysophaeum taylorii, assembly GCA_029834535.1. Lineage (NCBI taxonomy): Eukaryota > Pelagophyceae > Pelagomonadales > Pelagomonadaceae > Chrysophaeum > Chrysophaeum taylorii. The sequence continues at coordinate 42,007 of JAQMWT010000427.1, forward strand.
CGACGATCGCGAGCGCTCGGTCGAAGTGAGGTGGCGAAGCCCGCCGGGCGTCGTCGACATCCAACGGTACACGGTCCGCGGGTATGCCGACGGCGTCGAGATCGACGTCAAGCACGACGCGATCGCCCCCGTCTTGAAGACGGGCCTCCTGACGAAGCGACGAGACTTCTGCTCGAGCGCTGTCATGGATCGGGGTATCGCGCTCCGTCAAAACCTCGGTCTCCCCGTTCCCGTCACGGCCTCCACCTTGATCCACGGCCTCTCTCCGGGCCTGGCCTACCACTTCACGGTCGCCTGCGTGGCTATCGTCGACGACGACATTAGAGAATCGCCGCCGAGCCTCGCCTCCAAACCCTTAGAGATCCCGACGCTCGACGACGACGACTGGAACACCGCCGAGATCATCGACAAGGTCCTCAGCTACGGCTCGGCGGCGGCCTCGGCCCAGGCCGCCGACACCTCCAACGTCGTCGTCCTCGTCAACCGGGACGACTTGCGCGTCCCGCCCCAAGCGCCCCCGCTCCGTCGCGTATCCCGCTCGGTCGACGGCGTCGGCGAGATCTTGCCCGAGCCCCCCGCCAAACTCCACCGCACCCCCCTCCCCGAGAACCTCTGGCCGCCCCCCGACTTCACGACCAAGAGGGACCTCGCCGTCACCCCCGAGATCAGGCCCCTCCCCCGGAGGGCGACGTCCTTGACGCCCTCCAGAGTACTAGTACGACAACAACGACAACAACAACAACAACAACAACAACGGGGCGGCAACAACAACGAGGAGGATGAAGACGAGGAGGACAAAAATGACGCCCTCGTCCCGAGCCAGCTCTTCTTCAAGAAGGCCGCCGCCGCCGCCTCGTCGTCGTCGTCGTCGTCGTCGAAGAGACCACCACCACCCTCGACCCCGAACGACGACGACGACGACGACGACGACGACGACGACGACGTCGACGACCCCGCAGCAGGGGCCCACATCATCCCGACGAGGCCTCGCGACCACTCGCGCAAGCATTCCTCCCAGCCGAGCGAGGAGTGCGCCCTCAGCTAGCTCATTATTTCTAGTGTTCTTCTTGTTGTTATCTACCTACCTACCTACCTACCTCGTGTGGTTTGTTGTTGTTCTTCTTGGAGGCGGCGCCCAGTCGCGGTCATTCTGTTTCCACTGAGGAGGGGCATCGCCGTCGACGTAGGACTCCTTCTTCCAGATGGGCACGGTCGCCTTGAGCTCGTCGATGAGCCACGCGCAGGCCTCGAGGGCGTCCTTGCGGTGCGGCGCGCTCACCGCGATGACCACCGAGGCCCCCCCGATCGGAACCTCGCCGGTCCGATGGAGGATCGCGCATTTCTTCACATCCCACCTCTCGCGCGCCAATTCGCAGAGCCGCCGCATTTCCTTCAACGCCATCGGCCCGTAGGCCTCGTAGCTCAGCTTGGCCACCGTCTTGTCCTCGAAGGTGTCCCGCGTCACGCCCACGAAGGTCGCGATCGCTCCACACGCGGGATCCCCCACGAAGGCCTCGGCCTCGCGACTCTCGATGGGTTGATCGCTCAGCCGCACGTGGTCATCCATGCTCTTATTCAACGGATATTTTTCCGAAGAGACCCGTCGGAAGAACGGATAGAAACGGGTATCGTGTCGCTGAGAGAGAGCAAGCGCTGCACAACAGCATGGCGAACGTCGAAACGAAGCGATCATTTGGCCCGGCCTGGCGCAAGGACGGGGGGAGTTTCGGGACACCCAAGACCGAGGCCCCCGAGGGAAACACCCCGTCTTCTTCTTCTTCTTCGGGCCCGCGGCCCGCGCCCCCTCGGCAGACAACGGGGGCCTGGGCCAACGGCTCGTCATCCCAACACATCGCGTCGGCGGCGCGGCGGCCTCCGGCGGCGACCACCTCGGCTCCATCTCCTGGAGGAGGAGGAGGAGGAGGAGGAGGAGGAGGACAAACGGGTCTGGCGCCGACGAACTCGAGGAGTGCGCACCTGGCGCCGGAGCAAGGCTCGTCGAGCAAGTCGGTTCCGCCCCTCGCTTCGGCAGCTTCCAAGCTCCGGGCCGCCAACCTCTCGACCTACCACGACCGCCGCGACGACCGATCCAACTTTCAGCAGCAAGTCCCGGCTCCGGCGCCCGCACCCCTCAACATACCGCGGCGCCTACCGAAGCGAAAGTTCGACAAGGCCCAACTCCTCGCGCGCCGCGAGCCGACCGAGATGCTCGAAGGAGTGCGAGCGAGCGTGCCCCGCGAACTCGTCTCCTTCGACGCCCTCGACCCCGTGTGTGCGCGCGAGAGACCCTCTACCGACGAGATCGCCGCCCTCTGGGAGGCGAGCCGTCCGAGGCCTCTAGACAGGGACGACGCCTCGCGACCCCCGCACGACGACCAAGCCAAGCGATTCTCGCCCCTCATGAAGCCCTCCACCCTCGAAAACCGCCGCAACGACCGCGGCCCCCCCGTCGGGCGTTGGGAGCGTGGCCTCACGGTGCCGCGCGACGACGCCGACAAGCTCTGGGACGAGATTGAGCCGGACTCTGATGCCCTCGGCGACGACTCGTCCGCCCTCGCGAGCTGGTCCGAAGCCGCGCAGGCCTTTGAGCGCGAGATGAAGGCCATACGCGACGCCCAAGCCAAGGGCTTGCCTCTCGACTTGCCGGACGGAGCCTCCATCGGCAGCCCCGACATGTTCGGCGCCGCGATGACCTCGGACCCCGCCGCCGCCGCCCCCGAATCTACGACCGTTCGCCCGGAACGCTCGCAGCAAGCGTCTGACGCAATCAAGGCCCTCGAGGCCGCGACCAACGCGCACCGCTCGCGCCTCCAACCCTCAGACACAACCACCGACCCCGACCTCCTTCACCGGGAGCCGGCTACTCGGCTGGATGCGGCCGCGGTTCGACGACAAGAGGCCGCGGTTCGGCAACAAGAGGCCGCGGTTCGGCAAGAGGCGGCGGTTCGGCAAGAGGCGGCCGCGCGACAACAAGAGGCGGCGGTTCGGCAAGAGGCGGCCGCGCGACAACAAGAGGCGGCGGTTCGGCAAGAGGCGGCCGCGCGACAACAAGAGGCGGCGGTTCGGCAAGAGGCGGCCGCGCGACAACAAGAGGCGGCCGCACGACAAGAGGCGGCCGCTCGGCAAGAGGCGGCCGCTCGGCAAGAGGCGGCCGCTCGGCAAGAGGCGGCCGCGCGACGGGAGGCGGCCGCGCGACGGGAGGCGGCCGAAGAAGAGGCGCGGCGACGAGATGAGGCACGACGACGCGAGGAAGAACGGCAGCGCGCTTTACTCCTCCCGTGGTACTACCGCGACCCACAGGGTGACATCCAGGGCCCGTTCGATGCGTCGCAGATGCGGCAATGGTTCGATGCCGGGTACTTCACCAACGATTTGCCCCTGCGTCAGGGCGACGGCCAGGGCCGCTTCACTGCCTTGGGCATCCTCTTCCCCTCAGCGGCCGACGCCTTTCTCGCGCGCGCGAATCCCGCGCCACCACCCGTCCCCCGCGACCCCCCCACAGTCGAGGCACCTGCTGCGGCCGATCCTCTCGCCGGCCTTACGTCACTCCTCGCCGACGGCCAGCTTCCCGGTCGTGCTCAGGGACCGACCGAGGCGCCGCAATCGCAGCCGCAACCGCAGCAACAACCGATTGGGAACGGCGCGTCGAGCTTCTCGTGGATGTGGCCCGGCGGTACGGACACCTCTCTGCCCGCGAACGGCGCGACCATAGCCGACGAATCTGACCCGCCCGTCGTCAACGACAACCTCCTCTCCGGCTGGCGGGGATCAGGCTCGGGCGCGCTGGACGTTGGCGGCCTCGGCGCACTCGGCGGCGCGCTTTTCGAGCCGCCGGTGCCCGCGCCAGAGCCGGCGCAGCGCAAGCCTGGCCGAGTCGAGCTCCACCAGCCGCATGACTCCCTTGCGAGTAAAGGCCCGGCCGACGCGAGCGGGCTCGCGCTCGGCGCGTCTGACTCGCCGCTCGCGCTCAAGATGATGCTCGGGGTGGGTGGCGCGGGTGTGGTTATCGACGACCCGCGGCAGCAGCCGCGTGCCGAGTTGCCTCAGGAAGCGCAGCAGCAGCAGCAGCAGCAGCAACCGGATCTCGTGGCGCCCCCAGCGCCTCAGCCACAGCCGCAGCAGAAGAAGAGCAAGCAGAACGCGCAGCAACGTCAGCGCCAGGACGCGACGCAGAGCCCTGATGGAGCGCCGTCGGCGCCCATGTCGCGACGAGCACAGCGGCGACAAGAGGCAGCGGCGGCCGCAGCCGCGGCCGCGGCACAGCAGCGGCAGCAGCGGCAGCAGCAACAGCAGCAACAGCAGCAACAGCAGCTACAGCAGCTACAGCAGCTACAGCAGCTACAACAGCTACAACAGCTACAGGTTGCGAACGAGAACAGCCAGAACGCTGGGAATGTGGTGGGCCATGCGCCGCGAGCAGAGCCGCAGGTTCAGACGAAGCCGCCGGCCCGGCACACGGCGCGCGCCCCGTGGGCTCAGGCGTCCCTCGAGCAACAACAGGCTCTACTCATGCAGCAGCAGCAGCAGCAGCAGCAGGCCTCCAAGCTAAGTATCCGCGAGATCCAGCAGCAGGAGGAGGCGGCGCGCGTCGCCGCCGTCGCCGAGCGCCAGCGACAAATCGCCGCGCAGCACCAGCATCAGCACCAGCGCGTTGTCCAGCACTCGTCGATGGCGGCGCGGCTGGCAGCGCAGCACGGCGTGAACACGACCGCGCCCGGCAACTACCGCCCTCCGCCGGCATCGCAGCCCGCGGCGTCGCGCCGCGTGCCCGCGTCCTCGCACGCCCAACAGCAGCAGCAGCCAGGTGCGGGCACCAAGCATTCGGGTGGACGCGCCCCCCAAAACCCTCCGCATCACCCGGGCGGGTCGTCCACGGCGGCGGCGGCGGCAAACACGTTCGAGGGATGGTGCAAGGCCCAGCTGAAGAAGATCACGGGGTCGGACGATTTGACGTTGATCCAATTTTGCATGACCCTCGACGACACGTCGGAAATCCGGCAATATCTGTCGATGTACCTAGGGTCAACGCCGCAGGTCGCAACGTTTGCGAACGAGTTCATCAAGAAGAAGCAATCGAACAAGTCTTCGACGCCCGCCGCGCTCAAGCTGCAAACGCAGGGCCCGCCCGCGTCGACGGCCGCGCCGCAACCGAATCCGAATTTGAAACCCCGTCCAGACAACGACGACTCGGACATGATCACCGTCAACCCAAAGAACCGCCGCGGCCGCGGACGTCGTGCCAAGGCTACGTGAACCCCGTAGATTCGATTCCACCACATGACGACGACGACGACGACGACGACGCACGAGCGGCCACAACCGAGACCGGATCAGGTCCAAGCGGCGACGGCCATTTTTGTCGTCGTCGTCGTCTTCTTCATCTTCTTCTTCTTCTTCTTCTTCTAGGACGTGGCGGCACTTTGCGCCCACGCCGCCTTTTTTCTTGGCAAAAGCGCACCGCCTCTCACTACTACCACTACAACCATCACCACAACACCTTGTGCGACCCCTTTCTCCGAAAACGACGCCGGCCACGTTTGACGGGCCACGTTTGATATCATCGACAGCCGGATTCTCGCCTTGAACGACCGACGGACCGACGGACGTCGCCCGGGGCCACTATCTTGCTCCCCTTCTCACTATATGCCGCCGTCGTCGTCGGCCAGGAAGCACAACCACGAACAGGAGGAGGTTCCTGTACGCACGCAGCATCCTACAGTTTAGTAGTCGTCTCGTGCTCGATCCCTGGGATTTTATTAAGAAGCTCCTTGGCTCGCGCAAGCTTCCGTTCTTGCTTGTTGTGCCGGCACTGCCCCCCCGCAATAGATTGATGAATTCGAGGAAGAGGGGTAAGTGTTGGGGTGGCGCGCGTTCTCGTTCACAGCGTGATGTTCAAGCGGGCGAGCGGCCCCGCCAAGCGCAGCTTCCGGAAGCGCGATCGCGAGGAGGCGTTGGAGACGGGGAGTGGTGTGGTCCAGGGGATAAAGCGCGAAGCGAAACGCGGGGCAACGTTCCGCATGAAGAACGAGGACGTCTCCGACGACGAGGAGGAACGGGCGACGTCAGCCGTGTGGGCGTCGAACCGCACGGTGGAGCGCGTCGAGCACCGCGGCGGCGCTCTCGAACACTCCGAGGTTGACGTGGAGCAGGACAAGGACGCTCGGGCGCTGCTGGAGCGAAAATTGCGACTCGAGAAGGAGGGAAAGGTCGAGGCTGGCGTGTACCGGGGTGCGAACAACTACAAGAGCTTTGTCAAGGTGAAAGAGTCGCAGATAGGGGGCAACAAGTACACCGGAACGAAGGGACCCATTCGCGCGCCGCAGTTCGTGCGAAACACGTGTCGATTCGACTACCAACCGGACGTCTGCAAGGACTACAAGCTGACGGGCTTTTGCGGCTACGGCGATTCGTGCAAGTTTTTGCACGACCGCGGGGACTACAAGACGGGGTGGCAGCTCGAGGCCGAGCACCGCCGCGAGATGGAACGGAAGAAGGAGCGCGAGATGGCGGGAAAGTTGGGTTACGATTCGGACGAGGAACGCGAGAGAGATAAGTATAGGGTCCGATCGGAAGGGGAGGACGACGACATTCCCTTTGCGTGCCACATTTGCCTAAAGGCCTTCGATGACCCCATGCAGACCCTCTGTGGCCACTACTTTTGCACCAGGTGTGCCTCGGAGAGGTTTCGTTCGGGAAACTCGCGCTGCGCGGTGTGCGACAAGCAGACGTCGGGGGTCCTCAATGCGGCGCCGAAACTCAAAGCCAAGGCAAAGGCTGTCGGCGGTTTTCAGCGCCTCTTCGAGATGGGCTCGAAGACCATGGCCGACCTCTCGCCTCCCGAAACGACAACTACGCAATACGCTGCCGCACACAGCCCTTCTTTCCCTCGATAGCCCTACTCAGATGATAATAATGATAATGATAGGCAGTTCTTCGACACAAGACTGCTGCTCTACGGGGGGTGGGGAATCTCATTCATTCGCTTATTACGTACTACTCCAAACAACCGCAAACGTACGAAAACGCGCGCGCGCGAAGGCGCGTGCTGTTGGTAGGTAGGTAGGGGGAAAAAAACTACAAGCCGCCGCCTATTTTTTGGAGTCCATGTGCGCAATGAGGTCGAGGACCTTGTTGGAGTAGCCACACTCGTTGTCGTACCAGGAGACGAGCTTCACGAAGTTGTCCGTGAGGGAAATGCCGGCCTTGGCATCGAAAATAGAAGTGCGGGTGTCGCCGATGAAGTCCGAAGAGACAACGTCGTCCTCGGTGTAGCCGAGGATGCCATTCATGGGCCCCTCGGCGGCGGCCTTGATGGTGGCCTTAATGTCGTCGTAGGAGGCCGACTTGCCAATCTTGCAGGTAAGGTCGACGACCGAGACGTTGGCGACGGGAACGCGGAAGGACATGCCGGTGAGTTTGCCGTTGAGGGCGGGGATGACCTTGCCGACGGCCTTGGCCGCTCCGGTGGACGAGGGGATGATGTTGTAGCAGGCTGCGCGGCCGCCGCGCCAGTCCTTTTGGGAGGGTCCGTCAACGGTCTGCTGAGTCGCGGTGACGGCGTGGACGGTGGTCATCAGGCCCTCTTCGAGGCCGTAGGTGTCGTGGACGACTTTGGCCAGAGGTGCGAGACAGTTCGTCGTGCACGACGCGTTGGAGACCACGTCCATCGACGGCTCGTATGCCTCGAGGTTGACGCCGCACACAAACATGGGGGCGTCCTTGGAGGGTGCCGAGATGACCACCTTCTTGGCCCCGCCCTTGAGGTGCGCGGCGGCCTTGTCGGTCGTCGTGAAGACGCCCGTCGACTCGACGACGTAGTCGGCGCCGCACGATCCCCACGCGATCGCCGAGGGGTCGCGCTCCCCGAAGACCTTGATCGGTACGCCGTCCACCACGATCGTCCCGTCGCCCTCCTCGACCGTGCCCGGGTAATGCCCGTGGACCGTGTCGTACTTGAGCATGTACCGCATGTACGCCGTCGGAATGAAGGGATCGTTTACGCCGACGATGCTGATGTTCGGGTTCTTCGCCGCTGCCCGCATCACGAGCCGCCCGATGCGACCGAATCCGTTGATTCCGACCTTGATCGACATGACAAGCAACGACGACGACAACGAGTTCTTCTTTTTCTACGTTTTCAGTCGGCTTGAGCTCGCTAGCAGCTGGCTACTTGGAAAGAAAAAGTTACGATTACCTTGAAAATATGACTAGAGCAGAATGTTCTTCTGTGTTCTTTAAAGAGTAGTAGTAGTAGTAGTAGTTGGATACACACCTCTTGCAATAACGACATTCATTATTATCGCTGATGATGATTGATGATGATAACACATCATAATGTAACGACGACATTATCGCTCGTCAGTTTTTAGATACGACTACTACGGAGAGTGGTGGTGGTGGTGATGAATGGCCTTGAGCCATTTTGGTGAGTCAGCAAAGACGCTGAGGAAATCGGGGTCCTCGGGGCGCGTCGTCTTGACGTGGCCGATTGGGAAGAGTCGGGCGACGAAGTGGGAGGCGAGGGAGTAGTCGTCGGGGGCCTTAGTCGCCAGGCCGCGGGCACCGCAGTCGTAGTCGGAGGTGCGGAGGACGTTCCAAGGTTTCGCTGCGAGGACATCGTTGGCGAATTGGGCGTCGGTGCGGCGCTGGGCGAAGACGTCGTCGAGGAGCGCGTCCCCGAACGCGGCTTTGAGCTTAGCGACCACTGGACGGTTAGAGGGGTGTACGGATATGCGCAATTGAGACGCGGCGTTGGTCGCCGCGAAGGCTACGATCGCGGGGGCGGCCGCGTCGAAGGAGTCGTGGGCCGAGACGCGGAGCCAGGTGTGACCTCCGAGGGGGGGTCGCTGGAGGCCCCAGAGGGTCTGGCGCGCACCGATTCCGGGGCGCGGACCCGTCGCCGCCTCTCCGAGGTACCGGCCGAGCTCGAGGCAGTAGCCGCGCGTTTTTGAGTCGTCGCAGGCGGCGGCGATGGCGCGCGCCGCGGGGGGTAGGGCGGTGGCCCAGATAGTCGCGTCTGCATCGAGGGACTCGAGATAAGAAGTCTCGTAGCTCGACGCGAACGAAGGCGTCGACGAGGGCACGCAAACGACGGCCGCCGTGTGAACGTCGAGCTGTGAACGCGGCGGGACCTCCCCGAAAATTTCGCCGTCCTGGGGCCGCGCCTGCGCCGTGAGCGCGGGCGCCGCGACGTCGCCGACGCTGAAGACGCACTGCGAGGTGCGCTCCCAAAGGCGGCGAGCAAAGGCCAAACCCTCGGCGTCGCCGACGGCGTCCTTGTTGACGACGACAGAAATCGGCTGGGTTTCGAGGGTCCACGCGGCGAGTTTCGCGATGGCCGCGTCGTCCATCAGCGCTGCGCGCGAGGGCGGGCTCGTGACGTCGAGGACGACTTGCCGCCAGTACTCGCGAGGCCGCCACTCGGGGTCGGGAGCCGAGCGTTCGTGGACGCGCCAAGCCACGCGATCCCTCGCCTCCCTCGCGGCCAGCGAAGTATGGTCGCTATCGTCGCCGACGATCGCGTAGCCCGTCGACCTCATTTCGTCGGCGAGCGAAGCCGCCGCGCTCGACGAGGCGCGAAGAGCCGAAAAACCGGGAGCTTCCGCGAGAAGCGCGTCGAACCGGGCCGTCTCGAGGGCATCGGTCCCCGACATGGCCGGCGAAGCCGTTTCGTCGGAGCAGTCCTTGGGGGGCCCGAGGAGCCGCCGCTCGAGGTCGTGGGCCGTGAGCGCGTGAGCGCCGGGCGCAACGACGTGCCGGAGCGCGGTACACTGGCCCGAGTTTTCGATCAATGCCGAGGCCTTGGTGGCCGCCGCGAAGGGCCCCACGTCCAACGCGGCATCGGCGCACAGGACCATCGTGTTGGGTCCGCCCGTCGACGCGAAGAGCCGCCGCGACAGCTCGCGCACGGCGACGGCCGCGTCCCTGGAACCCGTCAGGTAGACGGGAGAGTCCTCGAGTACGTCCGAAAGCAGCCGCCGCTGGGCCGCGAGATCGCAGTTTGCGAAATACAGCAGCGACAGAACACGGTCGCGGACCTCCGCGTCTTGGACCTCGGTCCGCACAACCTCGCAGAGAGCGCGCGCCCACCTGTAGACGTGCTGCCCGCACGCGCCGCGAGCCATCACCACGACCGGAACGCCGACCTCGACGTTCCGCAGGACCTTGCGCGAGAGGTCCAGGAAGTGGGAAAAGTTCTGGACGGCGCACACGACCGCCGGCGTGCGGTCGACCTTGAGGACGCCCGCGCGCTCGGCGGCGACGAGCCCGTCGTTCAGCAGCCGCTCGACCCTCGACGCCTGCACGCACTCCTCGATCTCCGTCACGCCGTCCTGCTTGTGGAAGTCGCGGGCCTGGTTGGCCACGAGCACGGGGGCGTGAGGCCCCTCGGGGTCGAACAGCACCGCTTCGACGCGCCGCGTCGCTTCGCGCGCTCGGTCGTCCGACGACGACGATTCCGACGACGACGACGACGACAGGAGCGCGCGACAGCAGAGTTCGCGGACCTCTTCGAACGACGAGAGGACCGTGGCGCCGTTCTCGACCCCGAACGCGTCCACAGTCGGAGACACCTTCCCCGTCGGGGGGGGGCTTCTCGTGCCGGCGACGATGCTGCACACGGGCTCGTCCCACCACTCTCGCCCACTCCCGCGAACCGCCGCAACCGCGCGCGCCCGCAGGTTCCCGGTCGCGACGTCCGGGCATTCCTCGAAGGCCTCCGCATACTGCTTGGACGCGAACTGGAACGGCCGCACGGCGAACCGTGCGATGAGTTTCCGACGCGATGTCATTCCTTTTCCGTCCGGTGTCGGCGACGTCGAGATACCGGGGTATCGCCGCCGGACGTTGAACCGCCGTTATTGCATGACCGCCGAAACAAAGAAGCGCGTCTCGGTCAGATACGACGGCGCCGAGGAGGACCGGTACCTCGGGTACTACTACGAGGAAGAGGGCCGCGTGCGCTACGACGACGGCGAGGAGCAGGATAGCGTCAAGCCCGAGTGGGTGACCTACGTGGCGCCGGTGACCCCAGCCGACGCGTGTCTCGGTCTGCGCGTCGAGGCGCGCATTCCGGACGATACCCGCGTCTTCCCGGGCGAGATCGCAGGGGTCATCAACTCCGACACCTGCGAGGTGGCCTTCGACGACGGCGACCGCATGAACGTGCCGATGGCTGACATGGTCACGCCGCTCGATAATGCCTCTGCTCGAGACGGGAATAAAGAGGATGACGACGTCGATGTTGTCACCGAGACTCCCGCACCACCCGACGACGACGACGACGACGACGACGCAAGGCTATGGGACGCGATTCTCGAGGAGCCATCATCTCCCAACGACGTGGACGCGGAGGCAGATAGGATGATGATGTCCACGGAGCCGCTTCACGACAAAAACAACGCGGATCTCTTTACGGAGGATACGCCTCCCCCGAAGAACAACGCGACCAACCTCTTGACGGAGGAAGTAAAAATTTTCGGCGGCGGCGGCGGCGGCGGGGGTTATGAGGGCACGAGCGGGTCCTTCTTGCACCAGGCGGTGGCCGGGATGCTCTCGGCGCCCGTCGACGGCGGCGGCGCCCGCGGGCACGTGACGAACCCTCGGAGACTGCTCGACGAGTCGTCGATCGCGCTCGGCGACGACGGCTGGGGGTACGAGCCGGGTGACGGCGACGACGCGGGCGTTCCGAGGGCGCGGCTCCGGGCTCCTCTCGTCCCGAGCGCCGAGCCGGCGCTCGCGCGCCAACTCCGCATGCTCCGATCTTCCGCGAGCGCCGTCGTCGACGCGCCGCCCGAGATGCGACTCACGCAACTCCTCTACGAAGCCGCCACGATCGAGCAAGCCCGAGCGCACAGCGAGATCACGGGGCGCGCCTGGGACGTCGTCGACGACGCCCGTTTGTTTGGCGACGACGACGTCGGGGCGTCCTCCTGGGCCGTCGCCCACGTCGACGCGCTCCTCGAGCTCAGAATGCGCGCCATCGCCGTGTGCCGCATCCGCTACGGCTCGACATCGATCGAAATGCTCAGATCCCTCCTCGACCTCGCGCGAGCCTACGCCGACGCCGGCCTGTGGCCTCAAGCTACGACCCACGCCGACCGCGCGACACAGCTCATATGGTCGCTCGAGGCCGCCTCGGCAAAAAAGCAAACCCAAATCAATAACGACGACGATTTTGCCCAAGTCCACCGCGTGGCGACGGCGATTCGAGAGGTCTTCGAACGCCTCGAGACGCTGGCGCTCAACCGCGACGGCGGCGTGCCGTGGCCCGAGGTCGCGCGCGCGCTCGTGTCGTCCGGCATCCCATCGCTCGCCGAGCAGCCGTGGGGCGTGCGCGAGGGCTCGGCGCGCCCGACCGAGCTTTCGGAGATGGGCTCTCTGGGGCCGACCACGTCGATGACGTGGGGCAGCGCCGTCGCGTTCTTGCGCGCGCACCACGCGGGCTTTTCGGCGGCCGTACGCAAAATCGAGCGGTCGGTGCCGGCCCACGACCTCGCGTTGCTGGCCTTCGCCTTCGACGCCGCCGCCCACATGGAAGAGGACAACGAGTCTATCGCTTTCGGGGTTGGCGAAAAAAAGAACGGCGGCGTCGCGTCGGCCATCGGGCTGCGAACGGCAATCGTGCGCACGCCGGCCGCGGCGAGTGCGTTCGCCGGAACGGGATTCGCCACGTGGCTCGCCAAGCGCTGCAAGCGCGAGCTTCTCGTCCGAGCGTCGTCTCCTACTGGTGGTGGTGGTGGTGGCGGAAGTAGTCTCGACTGGATCCCGCTGACGTGGGAACAGGCGGCGAGCGCGTTGGCGCTGACGCTCGAATTGGACCGGCGAGGGACGCTCGCGGAGATGCGCGCGGTCGCGCAAGTAATATTCGGGCGTTCGCACGCCGAGGCCGGAAAGATGGCCAAGGCTCGGTCGGCGCTGGGGTCGGCGCTGGCGACGATCGCGAGCCTCGACGCGGCTCGTCGAGAGGGACGCGTCGCGGCGGGCGCGCACGCGGCGCTCGCCGACGTGTTGGTGGCGGAGCACAGCGCGTGGGAGAGGGCGACAGAGAACCGCGGCAAAGAGGCGGCCGAGCAGTGGCTGGCGACCGACGAGGGCCACCGGCTGTGGCGCGGCGAGGTGAAGCGGCTCGTCGCGGAGATGCGCGTCAAGGGCACGCCCGGGCTCGTCGAGCTCACGCGTCCCGAGATCGAGTGTCGCGCGCGCGACGTACTCCTCGTCGCGCGGACGCAGTACGTCATCGCGCAGGAGAAAAAGAAATCCAAAAAAAGCCAGGCGCGCCACGAGACGCGGCTCGCGGCCGCCCGATCGCACCTCGAGGCCGCGTTCCGGTGCGAGGTGCGTACCTACGGAGCGCACGCCGGAAACGCACGCGCCGCGCTCGCGACGGCGGCGCTCGGAAACCTCGCCGTCGTAGCTGGCGACCATCAGGAGGCGATCGCCAAGCTCGGGGATGCGGTTCGTCTTATGGTGTCCGCGTCCGACGGGAAGACGCGCGCCGCCTCTGCCGGCGCGTCGGTCCAACTAGGACGGCTCCTGCGTAAGACCAAGCGCCCGGCGGAGGCGGCCGAGTGCCTCGCCGCCGCCGCGCAGTTCTACTTGAGCGTGGCGCGGCACGCCCACGCGGAGGTCGAGCGGCACACCTCGGCGGAGAACAACGCGTCGTCTTGCCGTCGCGAGGTGGCGAGCGAGGCGCGCGGTGCGGCGGCGCGCAAGGCGCGGAGTCTCTGGCTGGAGGTTGCTGCCATCCTCAGCAAGGAGGACAGGTCCGACGGGTCGACTTTCGTCATTGCGGCGCACGAACACATCTACGCCGCCTCCAAGTTCGCCGACGGGGACGACTCGATCTCGGCGATGAAGGCGCTCCGCAAGGTCGCCAAGCTCGAGGCCGCCGCCGGACGGTACGAGGTTGCCGTGGCCCACTACCTCGAGCTTCAAGCCGTGGCGCGGCGCGCGGGCGTGACCGACATCGCCACCAAAGCGCTCCGAGCAGTCCGAGCGCTCCGCGGCGACACCAATAGGCGTAAATATTATCAAGAGAGTTAGTGACGACGGCCGAAGAAAGAAATGCCGGCAGAAATTAAATTCCGTGGCGGATGGACTGCACTCGACAGCACCCGGCTCCGCGTCATTGATGCCCGCGACATATCAAGCAGTTCTTCTCCCTACGTGTTGTTCTTCTTCTGGAAAACATCCCGCGCGACGAAGAGGAGGGGACGCGCCCAACGGACGACGACGAGCTGATTCACGGGGACTTACTTCCCCATGCTGCCCTCGCCGCTGAGGAAGAGGAAGAAGAAATTGTTTATCACCGGCCTGGCGCCCTCGTTGGTAAGCATCGAACTGCGCTTGCCTCGAGCGGATAGATGCAGACAGAGCTGCTACGGTCGTTGATCGCCTCGCGTCAGTTTTTTTCTTCCGCGAAGCGCCGGCGCGTTTCACCCGAGCCGGCCATGTCCTCCGGGTCAACTGTCCGGGTATCGTTGGTGTCGCTGGGTATTGTCGGTATCGAGACCTCGTCGAAGTCCATCGTCTTGACCACGATTTGTTCGCGCGTAGCGCGCGGTCGGCGACCGTAATTTCTACCGTGCTCCGGCGAGAAGAACCGATGCTCGGCTTCTTGGCGAAGGAGCGCTTGCTCGTCGTTGCCGCGCACGAGCCCTCGAAGAAAGGCATTTAGTCGCGCAAGGAGCCTGTCAGGGGTGCTGTCGACTACGTTCAAAGCTGGACGGAGTTTCGTCGCGCGGCGGCGCGAGCTCGAGGTGCTCGTAATGGAAGAAGCTCTCGCCTTGGCAGCTCGGGTCCAGATAACAGGAACAGGCTCTTGCTTCTTCAGCGAACACGTGTTCATCTGGGTTGATATCCGCACCCCAGGCAAGGAGTGGCGGAACCACTCCCCGCTGGAACAGCGCTCGCCGCAGAGACCCGCGCGCGCGCCGCCGTACTTTATGACGCGGAAAGCGCGAGTAAAGTCCGGGAAGCGCCAGTTTTCGAAGTCAGAACCGCTGGCTTCTTTCTGCGGACACTTCTTCTACTCAGGCAGTAGGGCAATACGGTTTCGTCGTCGACACGCCGTCTAGTTATGCGTACCGGAGAAAGCTGTCGGTGGCGAAGTATTGGACATTCATGCTGGATCCCGACGCGACGAGCCAGAACGGTGACATGCGTTGTTCTTCGGGCTTAAAAAAGGCGTAATCGTATTTTTTCGTATTGTCGTTCAGCGTACGTACGTCCCGAAGCGACCGAGAAAGAAAGCCGCCGCCCTTACGACATCATTCCGGGGATTATTCCACGCCGCGCGTGTAGAAGCAGCGTCGGTGGCAATAGTGCGCCTGCACTTTGAGGACGAAGGTGCGCCAGTCGGCGTCGGGTTCAGGGGCGCAATGACGTGGCTCGCTTTTCTGTTCCCAGACGGGCATTGCGCGACTCTGATATTCTTAGCGGTGCGGCGCGCGCACAACGAGGCGGCGTTTGGAGAGGAACGTCTCTTTGAAGCGCAAACAGCAAAAGCGGTAGCGTCAAGTCGCCTCGACGGGCGCGCTGAAATGGGCGCCGTCGATGGCGGCATCTTTCGTGTCGCTCCAGCCAAGTTCGTTCGCAGTTCAAAAAAAAAGTGAGACGCCGTATAATCGAGCAGTGAGGTCGATGAAGGTATCCATCCAGTACGACAAACCGCCTTCCACGAGGGCACGCCGCCAGTGAAGGACTCGATATGGAAGGGAGGGTGGGAGCGAGCTCGAGATGTGCGTCTCTGCGATGGGTTTTGCGTGCTGCTGTGCAAGGGTCGCGTTCTCGGCGTTGTTGGAAGCGACGTCGCCAAAATCGAAGCGGAGTTCCCTCGGCACGATGGAAGCTGAGCGCTTGCACAAGTATTGGAAAAATCTTGCCATACGAGAAATAGTCTGCTCGCGAAACAATTGCTCGTGCTCTTCGCGCGCGGTGCAAACAAGAAGGAGCAGGCATCTTTCTTCTTTCGTTTCCAGCCCCCTCGATAGTAGAGCGTAGTCTTCTTCTGGAGCGAGTGCATGGACGATCTTCATGTCGCCCGTGCGCAGAAGCTCGTTGGCGACCGCTTGATCTTCGAGGCGATTCTTTTCGTTCGTGATGGCCGGGTTATCTCGCGGACGGTCGAGAGGCGGAAGCGCGTTTTTGAAGTTAGCTTTTTGAAGTTAGGCGGCGCAGAAAAAAAAAACGTGGACTTCCCTGAAGCTAGATCCTTCCCCACCGTCACTCCAGTTCTGGTTCGGGCACCAGAGTGACGAAAGCGCTGGGACCGCCAGCGTCTTTGAACAGGGAAGCGGTCCATCGAAACGGATGTTGCTTTAGAAACACGCAACGCGCGGCGGGGTTGTTGTGCATAAAGAGATGTAGCGCAGTTTTCAGACGTGTCGCGGCGTTATTTTTCGTAGTAAGCAGGAGGAGGAAGCAAGCCCAAGAAAGGAAGTCGAGTCAAGTCGAGTCAAGTCGTTCGGGTTGAGTTTGCCGCCTCCTCGGCACATAAAAATCGAACACCGGAGTAGCCTTCGAACGTACCGTCGGCCGTGTTGATCACGGAGAGGGCGACCTTATTAGTACGGAGATAGTAGGCCGCCAACTTGGCGGCAAGCGAGATAATTATTGCCAAGCCCAAAAGATAATCGGCGGTCGTACCTCAGTTGTTGGCGGAGTCTGTCCGTCGAAGTTGTTGGCCATGCTTCTCACACTCTGGCAAATTGCAGGACATATCCACCTTGCCGCCGTTGTTCGTTGTTTCGCACGGGATTCATGCAACAAGACGTCTTGTTGAATAATTCAGGACACACTGTGTGTTGCGCTTGCGTGTGAATGATGAACACACTCGCTACCTCCAAGGGGTAAGTAAGGGTAAAAATGGGTGAGACCAGGCGGAAGCGTAGCGTGCGCGAGGCGAAGAAGCCGCGGACGTGGCAGGGCCGGGAGATTCATCCCGAATGGGGCGACCGCATCCGGCTCCGAATAGTCGCAGGTCGCGCCGATTTGCTTCCCTCGGAAGGCGAGGATGTGGAATTTCTCGTTGGCGAGGCCGAGTGGGACACGTACTCTGAGGCTGCCCGGACGATGGGGGTCGGCGAAATCGCCGAGTTCGAGGGTCCCGAGGAGCCGTTCGCGGCGGAGCTTCTGGAGTGGCGGGAGGTGGGTCTCCCGCCGGGGGCCGCAGAGGTAGTTCGATTCGACGATATTTGGAAGGTCGTGTGGCGCGCGAGCGACGCTCCGTGGCATACGCCGACGAGCGACAGCGATGTCGCGTACCGCGCCTCTACCCAGCGAATTGTCGAGCGTCCGGAAAGGCCGCCGGAATTCGACGACGATTACGTCGACGCATTTCCCGAAGCGGACGAAATTTTTCTCGAACCTGACGAATGGCCGAGCGAGACTACGGTGAGCCCGCCGTCCGGCGAGGGAACTCTGCGGTTCGGGCTGGAGCGGATGGCGAAAAACGAGCGCGCGACCTTTTATATGCCGAAATCGAATCCTTTCCGCCTCGAGGCCTTGGATGCGCACGTTATCGACTGGACGAGACGCGAGGCGGCCGGTACCGGGTACAAGCGGACGCTTCTCGCGCCGCCAAACGTATCGTGGAAAACGCCCGAACCCCTCGACACCGTCGTGGCGCGCGTCTCGACCCCAACGTTGTTGAAATTAGAGTTTCCGGTGATCGGTGCGGTCGAGAGCGACTCTGATGAGATCGCGGCGACGTGGTGTGTCGATAGAAGCTCTTCCGAGTTCGAACCGCTCGAGGCAGTCGTCGCGACGATGCGGTGCGGCGAGATCGCCGAGGTGTTGGACGGCGACTCCCGGCGGGTCGCTGTGGTCGAGTTGATCGGGCTCGAACCCGCGACACCCTCGGTCAGCGACCTCAAGGACGCCGGCAACGCCGCGTTCGACCGCGGCGAAGTCCCGAGGGCGCTCAGGCGGTACGACGAGGCCGTGGCGGCGGCCTTAGTCGATGGCGGCGACCGCGCCGCGCTCCACGCGAACCGCGCGGCCTGTTTTTTGCGGCTGGAAAAGCACCGCGACGCCCTCGGAGCCGCAGACGTCGCGCTCTCGATCAACCCGGACCACGTCCAGGCCTTGCGCCGCAAGGCCAAGGCCCACGTTGCGCTCGGCGAGCTCGCCGAGGCCGTCGTGCCCCTCAAGCGCTGTCTCCACCTCGATCCCACCAACGCCCTGGCCAAGCGCGAGGCTTCCCACCTCAGAACCAAGCTCGCCGCCCGAAAGCAAAAGGCCCGCGACGTCTTTGGCTCGGTATTCAACAAGCCGTCGTCCTCGTCCTCGTCGTCGTCGTCGTCGTCGGTGCAGCCGCCCGTCGTTGATGCTAGGGAGGACAACGACGACGCTGCCGCGAGGTTTGGATTTGCCCTTCGCGCGAGGCGCGCGGGGCGCGTCGCCTCCCTTCCCGAGGTCGATCCTACGACCTACGAGGACTTCGAGACCTATTGGTAGAGTAGACTACCTACCTCTTCTAGCCCCACGCCCCGGGGTCGTCGTCGTCGTCGTCGAGGTTGATGATGAATTTGGAGCGATGGCGAGGGGTGGTCGGTCATCGGCCTCGAGAAAAGCGGCGAGGAGTGAGTCGTTTTTAAGGTCGACGAGGAGCGACGCGAGGGTGGGAGGATCGTCGAACGCGATCGCTTCGCCGACAATCTCCGCGAGTTCGGCGTCGAGCACGATCGACGCAACCCGTCCCGGCGACAGCGGGAGAACGAGGGGCTGGTAAATGCGAAGGGCCGAGGGGGGAGCGAGCGCGAGGGACCGGCGCACGCGGTCCGGCACCACGACGAACGCCCCTTGGCGCGTCGCGTGGTCGACGCAAACGCAAATCGCTCGGTGCCCTCTCGCGACTAGTTCAAACACCGTGTAGTCCCTATAGGCCGCCGGACGGGGGTCGTCGATGCGGCGCCGGTCGAGAGGGTACTCGCCACACGCGAGCTTGGTGGCGGCGGCGCGCTTCGCGCGCACGACAGAGAGCTCCTCGCGAAGTCCGCTCTTCGAGGTCGAGGTCCTCCGCTTTTTCGTCCGAGGCAGCCCCGCGCTCGACTGCCTGAAAAAACTCTTGAACGACGACACGCTCCCCTCGGACCGCTTCCACGCGGCCGCGCGCTTGCGAGGACACGACTCCTCCAACAACAACGGCTTCTTTTTAATCATCTTCTTCTTCTTCTTCGTTTCGAAAATCACCTCGTCCTTCTTATTTCGTCGCGGCAAATCCACCACCACCGAGGGGGTGTCAAGCTTGAGCTCCTCGACGCAGCTCGAGACTAAGGGAGCGACCACGGCCTCGTTGTTACTGCCGCGCCACCCAACGACCAGCTCATCATCATCAGAGTCCATTATTGAGTCGTCTTCGTTACAAGGGTTTAAAGTCAGTCAGTCAGTCAGTCGTTAAGGGTTATTATTTTTTTATTAATTAATCAATGGCGACGGAGCCGGCGATGGGGATTGCGCAGCGCGCGTTCAGCGCGCCCGACGAGGGTCTGCTCGAGGAGATAAAAGCAAAAAAAATGGCCCCGTACTACGAGTACATTGCGCCGAAAGTTGGGTGGACGATAGACGGGTCGCTCCTCGCGGCGATGAAAGACGCCAACGGCGCCGAGCTCGCGTTTCTTCAGGCCGCCAAGGAGGAGGCCGAGAAGAACTTGGGCGACATGGAGGTGCTCGACGCCCTGTTTGCGATCGCGGCGTTCCACGCGCGGATCGGGGACAAGGCCGGGACGTTCGAAGCGTGCGACGCTATCGCGCTCAAGCCTAAAGTATCGACGGGAAAGAAGATCGACGCGTTGATGGGAAAACTTCGGATCGCCTTGTTCTACCTCGAGGTCGACAAGGATGTCCTCGCCGAGACGAAAAAACTCGCCGACAGCGGCGGCGACTGGGACCGGAACAATCGTCTCGGCGTCTACGAGGCGATAGTCGCGATCGTCAATCGCGACTTCAAGGCCGCCGCCAAGCTCCTGCTGAGCGGCGTTGCCACCTTCACCTGTACCGAACTCTGCGACTACAGCGACTTTGTGTTTTACGCGGTCCTAACCAACTTGCTGTCCCTCTCGCGCCCCGAACTCAAGAAGAAGGTAGTCGAAGGTCCCGAAATTCTCCAGATCATTAAACAGATTCCCCACCTCCGGGAGCTCGTCGTCTCGCTCTACGACTGCGAGTATGCGCGATTCTTTTCCAATCTCCTCGCCCTCGAGGACCGTATCAAGCAGGACCGCTACTTGGCCCCCCATTTCCGCTACCTCATCCGCGAGATGCGCGTCCTCGCCTACACGCAGTTCCTCGACGCCTACAAAACCGTTACTCTCAAGGCCATGGCCGCCGTTTTTGGGGTCTCGATTCCTTTTTTGGACCAGGAACTTGCCCACTTTATCTCCTGCGGCCGCCTCAACGCCAAAATCGACAAGGTCGACCTCGTCGTCGAGACCAATCGCCCCGATTCCAAGTCGGCGCACTACCAGACTATCATCAAGCAGGGCGACCTCCTCCTCAACCAGATCCAAAAACTCGCCCGCAAGGTCTCCATCTAGGAGTATTAGTAGTAGTAGTAGGTAGAATCCCTATGTTTTGTGTCTTTAAAGGCGGCGGCCCCTCTGGTTTTGCGACGCACTATCTTCGTGCCGCTACGGGCGAGGAGCGCTCGTCGGCGAAACCCACGGAGGGCTGACGAAGTAAGAAATGAGTGTTCTTCTGCTTGTAGATGACACGCATGGTGCGTCAAGAGCGTCGGATAAAATAAAATTAAACAAAGCGGGCGGGCGCGCCCTACCATCATCGACTGAACCGCGAAAGGCAAGAGTGATGCGCGAGTGATGCGCGAGTGATGCGCGCGTGATGCGCGAGTGATGCGCGAGTGATGCGCGAGTGATGCGCGAGTGATGCGAGTGATGCTCGCTCGCGCAAGGCCGGCGCTCGAGCACGCGAGATTCGGGGAGCTCTGGCATTCCTGGCGACCGTCAACCAGAACAGTACGGTTGTGCATATGGCTAAGACCACCGAGCTGGCAGCAACGCTCCGGAAGTGCTCGATGTCGCGCCGAAAGCAGCAGCGTCAGGCGACGACGACGAAAGCACGCGTACGCGGCCTCGCCGGAGCGCGCGGCGGAGAGACGCTGTTCGACGTAGTAGTAGTAGTTAGTAAAGGCCCGGCGGCTCTCGGGAGACAAACCCCTCTACAACTGGAAGGCGAGCGGGAATTCCCGCAGTTTTCTGCGGCATCGGGCGGCAGATCATCATGGACGGCAAGATCAATGAGGGCTTGCTCGAGAAGAAGACGGCCAACCCACGTACGGCATTCCGCTCTCGAAGATGTAACAGTGGCTCTGAACTTCCGAGGTCCCGCCCCGTGGAACTCCACCCACGTGGTAGAACGAACTCCAGGGGCTGCCGCGGGCCGGCGTTCAGCCATTTCTCGGTGCCGCGGAGATGGCCATCGCGCTCGAGCGTGATCCGCGAGACGCAAATCGGGGCGCGCCCGTTCCTTCCGGTGGCGCGACGGTGAAGGACGTGCTATGACTCGGGTGCAAGTTCTAACCCGAGGACCAAACGAGTGCTACTCGAACATCATCACAGCACGTCAAGGGCCTATACCGCGGCTTCCTCAAGCGGATCGACCAAAAAAAAACGGCGTCGCCCAGCCTTGAGCTCGGCGAAAAGCAGAGCGGCGTCTGATCGACTTCGGCATTCTCTCGCACAAGGAAGCCGCCCTCAAGGAGAAGACCAAGTAGGCCATGGCGGCAAAGAAGCAAAGGAAAACCGACGACGCCTGGAAGAAGCGCCGCTCCGAAATTCGAGCCGCAGAGCTGGCCTACGCGGCGTCCGAGCTCCGTCCCGTCCAGCATTTCATCATTGGCCGCACCGGACGCCAAGGATAAGCGCAACAAGGAAAATGCCCTCGTCGAGGAGGCTCGCCTCCAGAGTGTCGATAAAGCGCTACTCGTGCTTCCAACGCCTGTTTTTTGATTCGAGACCCGGCGGTTGAAGAAGCGATGGCCGCCGCCGCCGCCGCCCGACGAGAGCCCCCCGATTCTAATGCTCCCGACGACGAGGACAGAGTCCGGCTGCTTCGTCGTTCCTGACGAAGACGGGGACTCGGACGACGCTTGAAATATTCCTCGCACCGCGGCTTTGTCTCCTACCCGCCTGCGCCAAATCCACCCATCCATGAGGCACACCTACTGGCCCCTCGCTGGTGTCGCTTCCCGTGCCCCCAAGCGAACGTCGACGCTCTGCATCGACAAGCAGTCCGTGTGCAGCCGTGTTACCCAAATTAGCACATCGTCGTCGCCGTCCTCACTTTGGCGGCGAGACACGCATCGACAGCGACCCCTACGAGTTGGTTGAATTCCCGAAGCAACACTACACGGGTTACGGTGAGTAGTCGCTCAAACACGCGCCAAGAATGGAGGAGGATGAGCTCGTGGCCTACTTGAACGCTGCCCAGACGCCGTACCACGCCGTGGCGGAGTGCGTGGTACGGCTGAGGGCGGCGGGGTTCACGGAAGTAAACGAGAAGGAGGCGCGGTGGGGGCTGCAAGCGGGCGGAAAATACTTTTACACGCGGAACGGGTCAGCGCTCGTTGCGTTTGCCGTGGGCGATAAGTACGATACGTCGCGGTCGGGGGCCGTGATTGTGGGCGCGCACACCGACTCGCCGTGCCCCCGGCTCAAGCCACGGTCGAGCCTCGAGAAGGCGGGGCACGTCATGCTGGGGGTCGCGGGATACGGTGGAGGGCTCTGGCACACGTGGTTCGACCGGGACTTGACGGTCGGCGGGCGCGCGGTTGTCCGGAACGACAAGGATGTCCTCGAGAGCCGGCTCGTGTGCATCCCGCGGCCCATCTGCCGAATTCCGAACCTGGCCATTCACATGTGTTCTTCCGAGGAGCGAACGTCGTTCAAACCGAACCTCCAGAACCATTTTCCGCCAATGCTCGCGACGACAATCGACGATTCGCTGTGGCGCGCGGACCCCAAGTCGCACCATCATCCGCTGTTGGTGCGTCTCGTTGCGGAACATCTCGACGTCGAACCCTCGGCCGTCGCGGACTTCGAGCTCCAACTTTGTGACACGCAGCCCGCGACGCGCGGCGGCGCGACCAGAGAATTCGTGTATTCGGGCCGACTCGACAACCTAGCGTGCTGCGCGGCGGGCGTCATGGCCCTCATCGAGGCCTCGCAGGACTTGACGGCCGTGGGCAACGTCATGTGTCTCGCGCTCTTCGACCACGAGGAGGTCGGCTCGCAGTCCGCGACCGGCGCCCAGGGACCGCTCCTCCGCGACACGCTCCTCCGCCTCGCCGCCGACCTCGACACCTATGACGTTGGGGCCGCAGCGCTCCGCGCGCGCTCAATACTCATTTCGGCCGACATGGCCCACGCCCACCACCCTAACTACGCCGATCGCCACGACCCCGAACACGCCCCTAAACTTGGCAAGGGCCTCGTCATCAAGCACAACGCCAACCAACGGTACGCGACCAACTGCTTCGGGGCCAATTTTATTCGCAAGTGCGCGGCCGACGCCGACCTTTCCCCGTGTCAGGAATTCGCCGTCAAAGCGGACATGGCCTGTGGCAGCACCATTGGCCCCATCTCGGCCGCTAACCTCGGTATCCGCACCGTCGACGTCGGACCACCCCAGCTCTCCATGCACTCCATCCGCGAGATGATGCACGTCGACGACTTCCGTCACACCCGCCTCCTTTTTACGCACGCCTTCAAGCACTACCACACCCTCGCTTCGAACGACTTCAGCCACCTCTTTTAGAAGTAAGGACAATTATAGTGGCTTCGCCGCGCCGACTACGCCTCAAGGAGGGAGGGAGGGAGGGAGGGAGGGAGGTACCCAACCGTACCTACGAGCTATAGTCTACTCGAACCTCGTGTCCTGGGTAAAAGCCGTCCTCCCCTTTGTCACAATCCGACGGGAGGGATCTCCCGGTCTCTTGGCCCAACTTTGTCGACCGACCGCGCACCAAGCCCCCGCGATCTAATAAGCACACCCGACGATATACACCCAACTCCCTTTCTACTTGGTCGACCACCCAGACTTGGTTATTTGATACCCAGGCTATCGCGAGAGTCAGTCGCCGGCGTCATGTCGAGTGGTGTTTATTTGGGCAAAAAGTCGGACAACTTCGCTGCAATATTCGAATTGGTGGACTGCGCCAACCAGCTTCCGTTTCGCCTACAATCATGTTCATTCTTCTTGGCAAACAGGCGCTGACCCGATATGGACGTGGAAACCTCGTTTCTAGGGATTTCAATAACGCGCTGTTCCTTGGTAGTATTGTATGTATGCGCGAGCTTGCGGTTGACGACGTCTTTTTATTCATACAACAACGCAGGCGAAAGAGATATGGGTAGTATAATCAGTGGGTATCACAAAATGATCCTTACCCCATAGGAAATTGATGTTCTTATTGCCCAACGTCGTCGTCGTCGTCGTCGCGGGTAGCGTGCCGGCGTCGTTGCGCAGAGCCAAGGAGGCGATGGTGCCGGGCGCTTGGGAGTCCATTGTCGAGTTCTTCGAGCGGGAAAAAACGTTCCGCGTTCGAGTGGATCCGACGTGCGTCGCAACGGACTACAGAAGCAGCGCAATCGTGATGCGAGAGGACCCTTCCAAGCCATGGTTTCGGCCTGGAAACCTGGCGCTCACACACGGCAAATGGTCCGCCGAGGTATGGCTCCCTCTCGTCATTCGTCGCAGCCGGTGGCACGCGCGACTCGAAGATGCCGCGAACGCGACGCTCGTCGTGTTCCGGTCGCGCGGCAACGCGCGGCACGCTCTCTCGCAGTGCCGACTCAAGCTCGCGCGGCATTCGCCGCGGTATGGGCGCGACCATTGGTTCACGGCATTTTCCTCGAGGGGCCCGTGTTGCGACGGGGGCCAATTGCGCGACCCGGGCCTCGCGAGGCATCACTTTCTAACGCACGCGGGCGAGCTCAGCGATGGTCCTTGGTTGTTCCGCGAGTCGCGGTTCGCTGATCACTTGGGGCGCGCATCGCAATACAAGGCCCCCGTCACCAGGGACACGTCGTCTTTCGTGCGGTGTTTCGACAAGTCCAAGGACGTCGCTCTACCGCCGCCGTCGTTTCTCCTTCGAAAAGACGGTGGTGGTTTGGATTTTTCTCCGCACAACCCCAAAGACATCCTCTTGATGCACGCCGAGGGGCGCCAGGGCGGTATGGAGTACAACTTGCGCCGCGACATGACGATTCACTGGGATCCGACGTGGACGTCCAAGAATTCCGGAGAGCGAGAGAAGCAGCGCCGGGTCGGCCGACGGCGCCATCCAGGCATTTTTGTGCGGTTCGCCATGCCGAAGGACAACTACACCGACGCGATGCGCCGCGCGAGGTACTGCGTGGTCTCCGAGGGGTTCTCGCCCTGGTCGCCGAGGCTCGCGGAAGCCGTGGCCCACGGCTGCGTGCCGGTGTTGCTGTCGCCGAGCCTCGACCCGCCCTACTCGTCGGTCTTGGATTGGTCCAAGTTCTCCGTTTCGATCCAAGCTGCCGATATCCCACGACTCCCGGAGCTTCTCGAACCCCTCGACCACGCTTCTCTCCACCGCGATCTCCTCCGCGTGCGACCGCTCTTCGCATTCTGCATCGACCAAGGCGGCGAGGACGATTGCGGCGGCAACAACCACGGCGACGGCCTTCCCCTCGTTATCTTCGAGATGGCCCACCGACATACCACACACCCCGCAGGCACGGATTTTTTCGACGCCGCCCGCGACGACCGAGGCACTGCCCACCTCCTCACCAACAAAGACACATACGCCCCCATCGACTACTCGTGCCACGCCTCCAACGGCACTTGCGACTACCGCGTGAATGACCAAAACTGGCGGTGCGACATGGTCAACAAGAACGCGTGCCAATGTCGCCTTAACGCCAACCTCGTCGGGTCGTCAAAACACCTTGTCGGCCACAGGACCTATCTATGGACCTAGGATCACCACAACCCCCCGCTCCGCGACGATTCGGCTCGGCCGCGGCCGTGGCCGCGTGTCCTTAAGCACGAGCTCGACGTCGGCGGTCTGCTCGCGCCACACCGGCGCGACATCGATCAAAGCGCACTTGAATTCGGCGAGGATTCGCTGCTCGGCGACTTCCCGCGACGTCCGCGAACACACGGGCTCGTCCTCGGCCTCGGTCTCGGAGAAGCTCGCCTCCTCCTCGTCCGTCGACTCGCTGCTCGGTCCGACGCCCATCTCTCTCCACCTAGAGGAAACTAACTCAAAGGGTAAGTAAGGGCCTCCTCCTGTTTTTTGGGGATAAACTTCTTTTAGGGTTAGGAGTGTCTGACGATTAGCATAGCCGGCGACATGATTCAAAGCGGCAGCGCGAACGGTGGCCGCAGCGACGCAGCGTGGCATCATCCTCGCGACGCTGACGGCAGCCACCGTGCACGCGGGCGAGACACCGACGACGGCCCTGACATATTTTCAAGGAAGCTGATGTTGCAGAGCGTGTTCGCTTCGGACGACGCCTAGATTTTACCGCGAGGTGCGCCGGGCGCACGTCCTCAGGGCGCTGCTTGCTTGCGCGAATCTCTAATATGTATGGTGACGTCACCAGTTCCTAGCGACCCGCTTGCGTTGTTGAGTTGGACA
The DNA here is from genome assembly GCA_029834535.1 of Chrysophaeum taylorii. Taxonomy (NCBI): domain Eukaryota; class Pelagophyceae; order Pelagomonadales; family Pelagomonadaceae; genus Chrysophaeum; species Chrysophaeum taylorii. The sequence continues at coordinate 68,636 of JAQMWT010000427.1, forward strand.
CGAATGCGAAAGCAGATAGCGCCACGGAGAGCTTTGGCGACTTGCCACGCTCTCTGCACGAAGCCGTTGGCCTTGAACCGCGCCTCTTATTCATACCCCGTCGGTCCAAACTGTTTTCGCGAGGCGGCGACATCATTCTGGCAAAACGACTTCTTCCTCGCTTGGTAAGCGCGGCTGCCACTCCATATCGTGAAAGAAATAAATGACGTCGCAGAACGTCTTGTACTGGAAGGAAGGAGGCTCTACCCTTGCGTTGTTCTTCGTTGTTCGTAACACGAACACCATGTGGATCTCGGTATTCTTGTTGTCGGACCTCACCTCGACGACGAATAAGAAGCCAAACGCACGCGGGCGGTGTGGCGCTGTATTGCTGAAAAGGAGTCGGCGTTCGTTTCAAAGTCTGGGTGCTTCTATGGTTGTGCCTCCATGGTTGCAACGCAACGCAAAAACTCGAGATTTTAAAGGCGCAGAGCAATGCACCGCAATGACGCTCCTCGAAAGCGAGCTTTGTGAGGTACTGCTGGACTGATAGATTGAAGTTGCTCTCGCCACGCTTCTGAGCCAATTTTTTGAGATGAACAGTTTCGCCATCGGAAATGCCAACTCATGCGCGCTGGGAAGTCACAGCATTGACAGCTGTTCCCAATTTGCGTGCCCTCAATCAGCATGAGCTTGAGGGATTTGTTAAACTCGCTGCTCTGGGTCGCCGCTGCCATCTGAGGCCTCAGATATATTTGTGGTGGCAGAAAACCGTACTTCTCGAGAATTTTTTCAATGCCATTGTAGTGGCAGGTACCTTACATGATGCAAAATCAAATCCTTGCCTGTCTCCAAGAATGGCAACTCGCACGCCAGCACCACACAACACGCATGCCATTTGGATAATCTGAGTTGGTGGTAGATTATGCTGGCATCCTTGACCTCAAGTCCCGTGAGTTGCGGCACCTGAATCCAGTTTGTTGCGCCTTTGTCAAGCGCCCCATGAAGCATACCGGTGACTTCATCGGGCAAAAGGCGCGTTAACATATCGACAGGCACGCGCAGAAGCAACGTCAATGCTGGCTCCTCGACTCCCGGTCGTCCCAGAAGCGCGCCTGGTTCACCCAAAAGCTCGCTTGTCAATGTGCTTAGTGATGCACCCCCCGCATTCGGCTATTCCTCTGCCATGTCGTTGATGAAGGACATTCACGACATCTAGGCCACCTTTTCGCAGGCATCGACATCACTCTGCGTTTGTGCGAGCATCTGACCCCTTCTCGTAGTCCGAATATGTGCACCATCGCTTTGGAATTTGGCACGTACAGGGTCTTCTTCAGCTCGCCATAAATTTGTTCTTGGCAGCCATCAAGAATAAGAGAGCGCAAGGCAGCAAACAAACGGCGGTGTCGAAGAAGTGATCGGCAGTGGTCCGCGAAGAAAACAATAGGTGCGGCGGGGCATGCAATACTTCGCGAATCATCGTCGCTCATTTAGCTCGGTTACTTTTCGTGTGTTCGCTCCTACATGCGCTATCTGGTCTGCTTTCATGTCGCGGCAAGTTCGGGTTTAGGGACGGTCATGTCCACAACTTTGAAAACAAATCCAAACAACAAAAACGTAGGTCGCACAGCCGCATTTCCTCTTCTCGACATGATAGAAGGCCTGCAATTCCATCGTTCCATAAGGCACAGCTGTTTGAGTGCTCTCACGCTACGATTTTCCCCTGGATTCTTGTTCCATGTTCCTTCAGAGACCATCCATGTTCTTATTTATCTGCCCTTTCGCATCGAATCTTACAATTCGCTTCGCTGAATTGTCATCGGCCAAAAGGCGCCAATCCGCGTATTGGTGTCTTGCGTGGGAGGCTCGAGGCTGGAATCAGCATTGCTCGACGCACTGTAGAAGCGCACCCGGGTCGGCCCCAGCGTTGCCCTCATCCACCGCCAAAACAGTCCTTTGATCGTGCGTTTGGATGTTGACGCCTACTTGTCGTCGTTGGAATCCTTATCCAGCTTGTCATCGGATTCCGGCATGCTATCCGCATCAAGCTCGTCACGGTGATTCTCCTACCGTTCATCACTCGAGTCAAGTTCGTCGTTTGCATCGTCGTTCTTCTCACCCTCGTCGTCGTTGTTGTCGTCCACTGCCCCACTCATCTTTTCGCGGTCGCCTGAATCCTAGGCTGCACGTCAATGCCTTCTCCAGCGCTGCTCTTGTCACAAGTAAATGTAACATGCTCTTCTCATGACATAAGAACAACAACATCACCATCCGTAGGAGTAACAGCAACAAAAAAAGTGGCAGTTGCCGTTACGACCGCCGCCGTTCTCCACTTAAAGCAGTCCTTATCATCGCTAACGGCAGCTGCAATAATATATCCAGTGCAGCAGCAACAAGAGCAACAACAGCAGCAACATCTGCCGCTGCAGCCACAGCTGTTGTTCTACCAGCAGAATCCACACCTTATTGCTGGGGACAGCTGCAATATCCGGCGCGGCAGCAGTTGTGGCAAAAGCATGATCAACAGCAATAAGAGGTAGCGCCACGGCCATCGTGCTACCATCAGCAGCCACTAGCAACGCAATCGATCCTTGAGCAACAAGTCCCAGGAGAAGCTCCTGCAAGAAGAGTAACAACTACAGTATCCAACACCAACAGCTGCAGCAGCTCCAGCAGCAACAACAACCACCGCCACTAACGTCCCCGTACCACCAACAGCAGATTCAGACATCACTACGAGACGAAATCAATCGTCACAGTGCACAACAACTTGATACTTGGCCGTTTCAAACAGAAGTCTTTGGAGCATTGGAATGCTTGGTGTCGTCATGGCACGTACGCACACCGCAGCTACAACAACACATGAGCAGCCTCTTGCACTCCCACGACTGGTCGCTCAATGGAATCGACGGGTCCTCGTACGTACTTACCTATTCAGGACAGCCACCTGGAAAAAGCACGATGGTGTTGTTAAACCACTCTCCGAACGCTGCGTTGTTGCTGGCTGTGGTCGCAATATATTCCGTCCGATATCTGCACCGCCGTCACCCTTCAGCACGCGGTGCAACAATTCGGCGCGGCATTAAACCTGCTTGAGATGTGCTTTCCATGCTAATGGAAAGCCATCCCCGGGCGTTGCTGGACTCGTGGGAGATGTAGGGAACATGTGCTTTCCGGGTTACTCTTTCCTCTAAATAGGCTGTGGCCAACCCACTTGCCCGCGAGGTAAAGGCAAATTCGCTTCTTCGGAAGAACATCAGAGGCTCCCTCCGTGGATTATTATCCGTCGGTGCGGGTGCAGTTCGCCGCTTGCCTGAGAAGGATAGCTAACCTGAGTCGAAGAAAATAGTTCAGCTCAACAGCCCTTTTCCTTCCTAAAAACAGCAGCACCAAGGGGCTGCCGGCTAGGATCCAGCAGCAGATTTGCGGAAGATAAAGAACTGGTCTGCGGCATTTCAGTCAAGATCATGCATTCGGGGAGCTCGTGGTGGTGGTGGTGGTGGTGGTGGTGGAAATGTCGGGTCTGGAGAATCGAAAGAGCGTAGCACGGCGGATTGTATATGCCACACCGCGGAGCGCGATGTACTGCGCCACCATCCTCAGATCCAGATGATGATGATGACCGGGGCGAAGCGTGGACCCAAGAACAAAATGGTCGGTCGATCTAGGGAGTGTGTTCTAAAAAGCAAATGAGGCGTCTCTTACTACTCCGGCATGGATGGACGGAGGGTCATACTAGTAGAGAAAGCTCATTCGGCGGCGCGCAGGAGGGCCCTCCGTTGATAATCATAAGTCGTGAGGAGGAGGAGGAGGGCGCCAGGGTGCGCGCGGCCAGGCACGAGGAGTGTGAAGACCACACCGGCGCAGCGGTGACGCCGCGACGGCGGGTGGCGCAAGGATAGGAGGAGGTTAGGGGGGAGGCATGGTGGCGCGTATTTCGCCGATCTGCTCGTTGAGGGTGTCGAGTTCGGTCGAGAGTGCGTCGGCGGCGTCGAAGTCGTCCCTTTCGACGGCCTCGTCAATTTGGCGGTTGAGGTCGGCCGCTCGCGCCTCAAGAGTTTCGAGTTCTTCCGACCGGTCTACTTCTTCCTCTACTTGTTGATCGTGTTGGGAAACAACGACGACGACGTCGTCGTCGTCGGCGTTCGCACCGTCGTCCGCGTCGTCGTCGTCGGGGGGGGGGTCGGCGTCGTCGTCGTCTGGGGGGTTGTTGCCGTCGACCTCGCGATCGGGCGGCCCCCCGTGATTGTTGGTAGGCGTTTCGAGCTGCTGTATGTCGAGGAGAGGTTCGTCGTCGGTCTCGTCGTAGGCGTGGAGGTTCCGGTCTCTGCAGAGATCGTCGGCGCGCGCCGAGAGGTTCGAGAGCTCGACGCGCGCGAGGGACGCGGCGGCGGCGGCGAGTTTCGAGGTTTTGGCGGCCCGGGCGAAGGTATTCTGGACTCCCTTGAGTTCCCTGGCCTCGGCGCGCAGCTGTCGGAGGGTCTCGACGTCGGCGTCGCGCTCGCGGTCTTTGAGCTCAGATTTGGCTCGGGCGTGGGCTTCGGAAAGGCGATCCGCGTCCGCTCGCGCCAAAGCTACGGGCTCGGCGAGGCCCTCGAGGCGCGCGTCGATGTCAGCGCGCGTCTTGACGAGGGCCTTGGCCTCTTTTGCGAGAGCGCCCGCCTCCTTGTATTGGCGAGCGGCCGCGGCGGTCTTCTTGGCGGCTTCGAGCTGGGGGAGCTTGTCGTCGGTCTTAGCTCGATCGTCGCGGAGGCGCGTCCTCTCCGCCTCGAGGTCGGCAAGTTTCGAATTCGCGTCGTGAGAGGCCTCCTCGGCTTCGGCGACGGCAACGCGGAGCGCCTCGAGCTCGGAATCGAGCGCGTCAGGACCACCGGGGGTTTCGCCGTTGGCGCGCCAGATGCGCGACGCTGCCATCTGGTCGGCGACGACGAGCTCGAGACGAGCCTCGTCGGCGACTTTCGCGCGGCTCGAGGCAAGCGCGTCGGCCTCGACGGCGGCCTCCTCGATGGCTTCCTTTTCCTTGTCTAGAGCGGCGAGCTCGGCGTCGCAGTCGGCCGCCGACGCCTTGACCATCGCGTCGCGCTGCTCGAGGCGTTGGAGCTGTCTCTCGAACTTGGCGCGCGCGGCGGCTATTTTCGCGTCGGTCTCGCCGAGCTCGGCTTGGAGGGCGTCGCGCTCGGCCGTCGCGGAGGCGAGGCGCATCTTGAGCTCGTCGAGCTCGGCGTCCTTCTTGGCCTTGTCGCGCGCGAGCTCCTCGCGCCTCGCCGCGTCGCCCGCCGTCTGGGCTTCGATCAGGCGTTCCATGCGCTCGAATTCCTCGGCGACGTGCGCGGCGTCGCGCTCGACGTGAGCGCGCTCCATCGAGAGCCTTTCCGCCTCGGCCGAAACGCGTCGAGCGGCCGCGTCTCTTCTCGCGCGCGCGTCGCGCGTCGCCGACTTGAGCGCGTCCCTCTGCGCCGCCTCGAAGGCGCGCAGCCAGTGCGCCACGTCCTCGGCCGCGCGCCGCCTGTCGCCGCGCCTCGACCCCATCTCGCGCTCGGCGCGGTCGACCTCGAGCGCGAGGTCCCTGAGCGCGGCCGCGCGCAAGGCCATCTCCTGCTTGACGCGGTCCACGGCCGTCGTCAGCTCGTCGGCGCGCTCGTACTCCTCCGCCTCGGCCAACCTCTCCTGCTCGCGCACCTTTTCCCGGAGCTCGGCTTCGAACTGGGCCTGTTCCTCGCCGAGCGCCGCCTTCTCGCGACCGACTTCGGCCGCGCGCCGCTCGTGTTCCGATAGCCGGAAGCACAGGTCGGTCGTCCCCGACACGAACGCCTCGATCTTCTCGGACAACTCCGCCTCGGGGCTCTTCTCCTCCTCCTTCACCTCCTCTTCCGCCGCGGGGGGGGGCCGCGGCGGCGGCGGCGGCGGCGGCGGCGGGGGCGGCTGCTCCTCGGGGGCCGGCGCCTCCGCCTCCTCGGCAGCCGGCTCTTCGGCCGGCGCGGGCTCCGCGGCAGCGACCGGCGCCGGCTCCTTGTGAGCCTTGCTGTGCTTGGGCCCGAACATGCGCTGCAGCATCCCCTTCTTCGACGACGACGACGACGACGACGACGACGCGGGCTTCTTCTCGGAAGCGCCGTAGTCAGGCACCTCGAGTGCCGCCGGCGCAGGGTCCTCGTCCGCTGGGGCTGGCGCCGGCGACACCTCGGATACCGATACCTCGGGGGGGGCGGCCGGATCCGCTGCCGGTTCGGGGGTCGCTGCCGGTTCTTCGGGGGGGGCGGCCGGTTCCTCCGCCGCGTCCTCCGGGGCCTCGGTGGCCGCGGCGCCCCAGACCTCGGCCTCGGTCGGCCCCGAAGACGTCCGTTCGACGGCTGGCGCCTCGATTGGAGACGCCGCGTCGTCGTCGTCGCGCGCGTATCCAACCCGCGTCTTCGCCCGCCGCTTCTTCACGATCTGTCGCTTCCCCTGGATCGGGGTCGAGGTCGGCTCGCTGCTTAGCGAGGCCACGAGGTCGGGCACGGGCGGCGCCACCTCCACGGCCGGCATCGCGTCGAGGTCCAGCAGCGACTTCTCCGCGACCGCAGGAGGGCTGCTCGCGTTGTTGTTGTTCAAGAAGCTGAACGCCGACGACACGCTCTCAGCCGGCGCGGGCGCCTCGGAGGACGACGAGGCCGCCTTCTTCGGTGGCGCGCCCGTTGTTTTCAAGTCGAGCCCGTCGAACATTGTGGTGGTGGTGCACGCGCCGACGACGGCGGGTGCTTCGCTTCGCCGGAGCGCAATGGATGCTAGCCCTAGTGGTGGGGCTCAAACCCCTCTTCGAATAAAACATTCGACCCTCTATAGCAATAGCTGCGCCTCGAAGCGGTGTTCTAGGGCGCGGTACAAGTGGACGTCGAGGCGCATCCATCGCAAGAGGCGCGTCTCGTTCCGCAGCGTTGGCGCCGGGGGTCGTTCGGCCGCGGCGCGGTCGAGCCTCGCCTGCAATCGGCGCGCGACGCCGGGTCGTCTCGCGAACCTCGCCGCAATCAGCGCCGAGCCTGCGAGAAGATGGCTACGTGAAAAAATCGCGGACGGACTTGGACTTACTCTCCGCGTGTCTCGAGGGCAGGAGCACGAGGGCGACCTCGGTTGGGAGACGGTGGACGACGTCGAGGAGGTCCTGCGATCGCGAGGTCAGACGATCGATCGATCGATCGGTCGCGTACCGCCCAGTTTGCCTCGCCGAGGCGGCGGACGCGGTCGGCGCGCAGCGGGGCCCTTTCCGGGCCGGGGGGTGCGAAGCGGAGGTCGTGGGGCCAGAGGGGGATCAAAAAGTCGAGGGCGGTCGCGCCGCGAGCTGCCAGGGTCTTTGCTGCCCGCGCTCCTTCTCGAAGGAAGCGGTGCCACGGGTCTTCCGCGAGCAGAACGATCGCGCAGGACGGGCAGGCGTCGAAAGGCGAGGCCTCGTCGTCCGCCGCGAACAAGTCGAGGAGGGCGACGCGTTGGGTCGCGAGGTCGAAGTTTGTTCTGTTCGCTTTAGGCCGGGGCCTCGGAAGCTCGTGGGAGTGGATGACGTGGCACTTGCGCTCCTGGGCGCGCAGGGCGTAGTCGAGGACTTTTCGGGAGTGCTTGCGGAGGCGATCCGCGAGAATTTTCCTCGCGAGGCTCGGAATCGAGCCGCCGCAGCGCATCGGAAAGCTCGCGAATCTCGCGTGGCCGCGGCAGTTGAATTCACTGTTCAAGGCCGCCCAGCGCGTCGCCTGGAGGCTCATCGCGGCGCGCAGGGGGGGCTGGTCCATGGGATTTTGGATAGATGATATTTCTCGCGATTCGCGCCAATAAACCCGACTCCACTCTAGAAGCGTCGGCCGGGCGTTGCTCGAGAAGGCGAAGACCCCCGAGTTTGGCTCGGGCGGTGGACCCTCGATCCCGTAGAGGCTCTTGAGGATTGCGGCGTGGTGGACATTTGGCGCCGGAACAAACGCCACGTCAGTCTCTTCGACCGCCCGGAACGCGGGGGCCAGCGAGCCGCACGCGGCCGTGTCGGCGTCGAGAAACACAGAGAACTCGAAAATCCGCGACGCCGCGAGCAACGCAGCGATCTTGGCCGATCGCAGGATCCGGACGTGGTGCCACGACGCCTCCTTCGACGTCCTAATTCTTTCTTTTCTCGGAGTGAACGCGTCGAACTCGGGCACGGTTCCGAAATCCAGGCCGTGGCCGTCGAGCGAAACGACGCGGTCGAACCAGAACGAATCGCCTCTCGCTTCAACCCAGGGTCGTACGAACTCGAAGCCTTGGTCGTTTGTCGCGAGCAACTTGCCCGCGTCCTCGTCCTCGATCGACAGGCACGAAGCCGAGGCCTTTCGTATCGTCGCGGGCCCGATCGCCGCATAGACCACGCCGAACCTCCGCGACCGCAGCGCGTCGTGGAGCGTTCGGATCTCGTTGGTCACCACAGACGCGAAGAAATCGGCTGCTGTTGCTGCTGCTGCCTCTAACGGCATTTTTTTTTTTTTCCTAAGGCACCACCACCACCACCACCACCACCAAGTGTGACCCAACAAAAAACACGCTGGCCTCCCTGGCAACACCCGTCCAACTGCTCCGCCGTCTTCAACAACAATAATAATAAACGAGGCTACGGCGGCTCAACTCCGCCAGAGTTCTTTCTGTTGGCTGAGCAAAAACATTATTAGCATGTATGTGGCACCTCCCTAACAACCAACGGCAATTTTTGGCTCTAACGAACGGACGGCCCCAAAGATGTTCGCCCGTCGCGGTGTCCTCCAGCGAGTTGCTAGGCGGTACCTCAATCTCCACGAGTACCAGTCCGCGGCCATCATGGCGTCCAAGGGCGTGAACGTGCCGCTGGGAATCCCGGCGACGTCGGTCGCGGAAGCCGTCGCCGCCGCCGAGTCTATAGGCGACGCCGAGGTCGTCGTCAAGAGCCAGATTCTCGCCGGGGGTCGCGGGCTCGGGACCTTCACTAACGGGTTCAAGGGGGGGGTGCACGTCGTACCCGCCTCGAAGACCGAGGAATATGCCAAGCAGATGCTGGGGGAGACATTGGTGACGAAGCAGACGGGACCCGCCGGGAAACCGGTACATACGCTCCTCGTGGCAAAAAAAATGAATCTCGTCAACGAAATGTACTTTGCAATTTTGCTGGACCGGGCCTTCGGCGGGCCCGTCGTCATCGCGTGCTCGGAGGGTGGGACATCGATCGAAGACCTCGCAGAGGAAAAACCCGATTTAATCGTTAAGGTCCCGGTCGACCCGTCGATCGGGATGACCGACGACGACGCCGCCAAGATTGTGGCGGGGCTCAAGGTAACCGGGGACTCCCTCGCGGCCCAGGCCCAGGTGAAGGCCCTCTACGACGTCTTTACCTCGTGCGACTGCACGATGGTCGAGGTCAACCCGCTCGCCGAAGACGACGAGGGAAAGCTCGTCGCGGCAGACGCGAAGATTGGCTTCGACGACAACGCGAGCTTCCGCCAGAAGGAGATCTTCGAACAGCGCGACACCTCCCAAGAGGACCCCCGCGACGTCGCCGCGGAGGAGTGGGACCTCAACTATATCGGCCTCGACGGCAACATCGGCTGCATGGTCAACGGCGCCGGCTTGGCTATGGCCACGATGGACATCATCCAGATGCACGGCGGCAAACCTGCCAACTTTCTCGATGTCGGCGGCAGCGCCTCCGAGGACCAGGTCGAGGCCGCCTTCAAGATCATCACGTCGGACCCCAACGTCAAGGCCCTCCTCGTCAACATTTTTGGCGGCATCATGAAATGCGACGTCATCGCCAACGGCATCGTCAACGCCGTCAAAAAGGTCGGCCTCACCATCCCTCTCGTTGTTCGTCTCGAAGGAACCAACGTCGAGATTGGCAAGGACATTCTCAACAAATCCGGCTTCAACATCACGGCCGCCAACGACCTCGACGACGCCGCTGTCAAGGCCGTCGCCGCTATTTCCTCTGCTGCTGCGACCTAACGAGGGAGGGGTTCCGTTGTTGTTGTTCTTAAAACGAAATGCACCACCCTCTTTAGGAGGAAGAGAGATTGAATTAATAGAGTTGTCGATGTTGTTGTTGTCGATGATGGCGTGGTGGTCCCAGCGTCTCGGCGCGCCGCGGAGCGTGCTCGCGCCCATGGTGGACCAATCCGAGCTCGCGTTCCGCGAGCTGTGCCGGCGGTACGGTGTCGAGCTGTGCTACACGCCGATGGTACACGCGGGCATTGCGAGCGGCGACCCGGGGTACGTGCGGCGGATGTTTCCGCGCGAGGACTCGGGGCCCGTTATCGCGCAGCTCGCGGCGAACGACCCGCGGAAGGCAGTGGCCACGGCGCGGCAGATCGCGGACCTGTCGCGCGTCGACGCCTACGATCTCAACCTCGGGTGTCCTCAAAAAATAGCTCGCAAAGGCCATTACGGAGCCTTTCTCCTCGAGAACGACATCGACGCCGCCTGCGCCGTCGTGGCGAGCCTCGCGGCCCTGGGGGTCGTCACCTGCAAGGTCCGGTTACTCGGAAGCCTCGAGGCGAGCGTCCGATCGTACCGGAAACTCGTGGCTTCGGGTGCTGCCGCGCTCTGCGTTCACGGCCGCACGCGCCATCAGAACAAGCAGCTCTCGGGCCCCGCCGACTGGGAGGCCATTCGCGCAGTGCGTTCCGAGTTCCCAGAGGTACCTTTCATCGCGAACGGCGGGGTCTCGTGCCTCGACGACGCGACTAATCTCAGGTTAACGACCGCCGCCGACGCCGTCATGGCCGCCGAAGCCCTCCTCGACAATCCGGCCCTCTTTTCCTCGCACCAGCCCACGCAACGACACCTCGCGCGCGAGTATTTGGACCTTGCCCTCGCGTGCGACGCGCGGCCCGGAGACGCCAAAGGCCACCTCTTCAAGCTCCTCCACGGCTCTTTGGCCGAGTTCACCGACGTCCGCACGGCCCTCGCCCTCGCCACCTCCTTTCGGGACTTTGAGGCTCTCTTGGACCGCCTCGACCGCCTCGACCCTGACCACCGATTTGACGCGTGCCATACGCCCTCCGGCGTCCGAGTCCCGGCGCGCTCCTGGTATTGGCGCCATCGGCGAGAAGGGGACTCCTCTCTCGCACCGACGATGCGTGACGAAGAGAAGAGGGAAATGTTGAAAATATAACACGCACGAAGGACCTTGTTAATTGTGGTGTCGTCGTCGACGGGAATTGGCGTCGTCGTCGTCGTCGTCGTCGCTTTGACGACGACGACGACAGAGACACGTGCTCCTTATGAGTAGCGGAGCCCGCGGTGTCCTTTTCCCCTTCCTTTTTCCGAAACTTGGTGGTGATTCAGGCGATCGATGGATACGGCAAAGTCTTCGTTTTCGGGGATGGATGGATGGATGGATGGGCTTCCTTCAGGTAGATTCCTTCTAGGCCGCGGCGTCTTCGGCGGCTGGGGGCTTGCCGTTGCCCAAAGGAATGCAGCACTCACACGGCATGAGGCAGCCGTAGCAGAAGCAAAGGCAGCAGGTGAAGACGCACTGCTTGCGACCCTGGTCGTAGCGGCACATGCCCTGGTCTATCTCGAAGAACATGTAGTCGAGGAGGAGCGAGGTCGCCAGCGCCTGGACGCGCGTGTCGGGGGCCGTGGTGGTCGCCATCGAGATCCTGTAGTTGTCCGAGTCCGTGCAGACGGCCTTGAAGAACTCCCAGCAGGACCGGGGGAGGAGGTGGACGATGGAGACGTCGTCCGCGCCGCTGTTATAGTTAAACTCCGAAGTGCAGCAGAGTTCCGAGCATCCCCCAAAGCACATGGGGCCCGTTGTCGTCCCCGTCGGCACGGCACCCTCGCCCGCGGGAATGAAGTCCAACTTGGGCGTGCAGCCGTGCGGTTTGCAGCACTGCTTTGGCTGCGAGATGACGGCGACCGGGTTCGGGTTTTTGAGCGAACCGGCGACGCCGTCGACGCGGCCCTCGTGAATCGTCACTTCCTCGGTGCAAATGTTCGAGCAGCTCCAGCACCCCAAGCATGGCTTGTGTGAGAAGCAGCACTTGTGGCACTCGCACCCCTTCCTTTCCAGGGTCAACAGCACCCTTTCCGGATCGTAGTACGGAGACACGTGGACCAGAAGCGCGTGGTGCGGTTTGCAGAACACTCGATCGCAGCACTGGGAACTTTCCTTGGCGAGCAACACGCGCGGCCCGTCCTTGCCTTCTAACTTGATGTCGAAGATATTCTGTTGCTCGCAGCATCCGCCGGAAATCGTTTCCCACAGCAGCACCCTCTGGTTCACCTCGATCACGCTCGACGCTCCCAACAAAGATCCCACAGCCCCGAAACCCGTCATCTCCAAGGGCTGGGTCGGGACTACAACTTGGATCACCTGCCCGGCTTTGACCCCGGCCGGGACCGCGACTTGCACTTGTCCGTACCCTGGCGCCTCGATGGGAAAAGCTTGGCCCACCTTGGCGCCATCGGGGACCGTCACAGCGACAGGTTGGGCTAGGATGGCGCCACCGACTGGGGCCGCCTCTGTCGACCTTTCCGCCACTCGAGCCTCGGACATCGACCCCTATACGTTTAGCGCACGCAAATTTTTAGTACACGAACTTTATTGAATTCAAGCTGCTACGTGGTGTCAAGACACTTACGCACTTCCATTCCCGCTGGGACCGTTCAGCGGATATTGCTCTGATTGATGCTCTGTCTGGGAGTCTGGGACCCTAACGACTTGCGTTGGTTGGTTGGTTCGTTCAATGGCCATCATTGACATCATCGCTAGCCGCATTGTGCTCTTGAATGGTGTCGACGTCGACCGCAGGTGGTCTGCGCCGGCGTGAACGAGTGGCACGTGAGAAACAAAAATAAATAAACTTGTGCGAGCTCCAACACTTTTCCATAGATGATGGCAGTTTGGGTTAGCGCGGTTGGGTAGAACGCGACGGTTGTTCGTGGACCAACACGTTCGCGGCCTGCGACGCTTTTGCACGACCTCTCACTAGACCGCGCGCAGTGGCGGTCCGCCATTAACGAGTCCTCGTCCCTCGCCTCTATCCCAACCGTGTGATTTTCCTGTGTGATACTGGACCGGCTCCTGCCGGTCCGGCCTGGCTCCCATGCTCGGGAGAGGTCTGAAGCTGGTTAGTTAGTTAGTTAGTTAGCCAAGATGATAAAGGTATGTCGTTTGAGCGGCTTTGCAGTTTCCGGCCTGATTTCAGCGACGGTGAATTAATGGCGGATCTTTTCTCGCGCGCGGTTCATGGTGGGCCTCGTGTGGTCGGATTTCTATACGAGATCATGAGAAAGGAAGGTGGTGTCAATTCTTTAGAAAACCGGATTCGAGGAGTGGAAACTCGGAGCACAACGCATGATCACGCGTGGTGGGTTAAGGAGAAATCGGGATACGGCATTGGAAATTGGGTGCGAGAAACTCCGAGTCTGCGTTCCGTGGAGAACGGTGGACGTGAACGCTATAGGCGAATGTATTGCCGGGTGTGTGTTTTCCCTTGGAAACTGTATATTCGCAGTTGGAAATAAAGAAGTCGGTCTCGGTGAGCGCGTAAAAGTCAACGAGCATCTTCCGTGCCCCCGCTTGCTCTGTCGCGGTACTGTTTGCTGGTCGACCTGTGTGTACGGCGTGACCCTCTGTTGCGATGACTGAGGTCACACCGTGGCCGAGATGACTGAGCCAAAAGTCCTTATCAACTTGCGTGTCCGAGGCGACGAACGCAACGATTGAATTTTCCGCGGCCGGTGATGCTCGGCGTATGCAAGCAATGACACCACTGTTGTTGAGGGCATGTGCGAGACCCAGTTCATTCATGCAACCGCGGCGCGAGACGCGCAGATCGATGCTAAGCGCGCGATGGCCCTTATAACCCTGATAGGATGCCATGGCTCTGTCGGTACTGCGGAGGTGGATTCCGATTGATAGGCCTGCTCTGCGGATCTCGTACAAATAGGGCGCGGCGTAAGCTCTCACAGCATCGCCCGGACGGAAGAGCGCCTCGCTCGCACAAGCCAGCACGTCGGGGTATGACGTTCCGTAAAACGCAGCCAAGGAACGCTGTAGCTCACTCTGAAGGCTCGTCGGATTCGAATTCGACGAAGGAAAGCGCAGGGCGATGTCTTTGTCGGCGGGTGCCGACTCGAGAGACTGTACACCCCTTTCGCGTTGCCGCATCGCTGCGCATGGTCCAGACATATTCCACACCAGCACTGAGTCAAGGAAGCCAAACGTGCGGGAGTGGCTGGCATCGTAGCAGACTGTTCGATTTAATGCGTGCGCGGCAAGGACGGCGTGCAGCATAGTGTTTCGCTCGTTTCCCCACCCTGCTCCGCCCACACGAACGAGCACGACACCGCCAATGTCGGGCCGTTGCTCCATCGTCCGTTCCAAGTGCACCGTGAACCTCGCACATATTTCTCGGTTCGCGCGCTCCACCGTAAATAAGCCGTCATCCATCAAATGCGACTTGACGACACCTCCTTCGACCACAAAGTTATTATCCCGCGCGTCAAACCCTCTCACGATGGACATAACTGCCCACAAGCGCAACATGGCTCACGCGGAGGACACCTGCTGGAACTAGACCCTTGGCAAGGCCTACGGACAGCGAGGCTCGCGCTCCGCCGTCCCCTACAAACGGCCTGCGTCAATAGGCCTGCGTCCCCGCCTTCTTGCCTCCTTCCACACACCCCAGCTCTCCTTTCCGCTCGACGCTCTGACGCCTTCTTCTCCGAGCTGCTTTCATTTTCGCGCGCTCTGCCCTTAACCTTGGACTTATTACAAACAATCAACCACTGGCGAGTGTACGCTGTATATCTCTGAGTCAGGGGCGAAGTTTCGATACAAATCTATCCTCCCTTCTAATCCTGTTGATGTGAACGGAGTTCAAGAGACAGCTTGTACGAAATCGAATAATCCGTCTTTGACCGTTGACAATAGCAAAACAGTAGAAAGTACACAATGTTCCGTATGTTTAGATATGGTCCTGACCGTTAAATGGCATGTTTGAGCAAGCTTCCGACCGTCTGTTCAGCTGAACGCTATGTTATATAGTTTTTTATATACTTCCAACCGAAGGCCCTGACGCGCCGCTAATTCAAGCTAGGCGGGTGTCAAGTCTCCCATTCCCGCTGAGGCCGTTGAGAAGATATTGCTCTGATTGATGCTGCTCTGGGAGTCGCCACTTGGGTTGGTTGGTTCGTTCGTTCGTTCGTTCAATGGCCATCATTGGCAACGTTAGCCACTTTGTGCTCTTACATGGTGTCGACGTCGGCCGCAGGTGGTCTGCGCCGGCGTGAACGAGTGGCGCGTGAGAAACAAAAACTTGTGCGCGCACCATACTTTGATGACCGCTGCTTCTTATGCGTGTACTCAGACACTTGAGAATGATGAACCAGCTCGACCACATCCCCGTGTTCGAGATTATGCGAGGGCATACATCCAGCACCACTTTTCCAAAGATCGTTGAAACGGAATTACGTTGTTTCCACAGCAGACAGACAGACAGAGAGACAGAGAGACTTTGATGGTCGTTGATAAAGGCCTGGTTGCCTTTGCCGCCATGGCGACGACGACGATAGGTCGAGGTATGCCGTCGCACATCGTGGCGCCGCCCGAAATCCAAAAGGATGCTCCCGTGATCGTTCAGTACGGGCCGCAGCGGTCGGCGACGACATTTCAGTTCGAGCTCTTGTGCGCGAGCGCGTGCGTAAAGTTGGGCGCGCGGAGCACAAGCTGCGAATTCGTTGGGGGTATGAACCACGAGTACCAGTTTGCGCCCGGGACCGTGGTGAAAACGCACAGCATTGCGCAAGCGAGGGGAGTGATCTCGCGCCATCGGAACGCTCAGTTCTTCGCGACGTTCAAGGCGACGAACCGATTCGCGCGGTGGCGAGACGTTCGCGACGATCTCGCCAAGGCGTGGGGCGCCGAAGCGCTCTACGTCCAGTTGTTTGAATCCTTGGGGGTCAAGGGCCACAATATCGTTTACGAGTACCCTTTGAATTTGACCGTCGCGCTCGCGGACGCGGTGGCGGAATTCATGCGATACTGGGAGATATTGCGCCGATGTTGCGGCGCGCAGATGTCTGGCGACTTTCGACATCGACTCTGGGAGAAAATGCCGAAAGCGGGGACGTATGTTCCCAACGTGCCCAGAGGGGTCATGGTCTGGCCCGAGGGCGTCCCCTACGAACTCCACAGGAACCGCTCCGACCCGAGCTTCGACAACTGCGAGATCTACGATATAGGCGAGGTCGAACGGGCCTTGATGAAGACCACCGTATATGAGACGTGTGGCCGGATCGACCAAATCACGCGTATTTCGACCTCGGACCTTCACTTCGACGGGACCTACTGCGAACGAGCCAACAAGGCCACGGCCAAGTACCACCTCAACCCCATGGACCGCGCCTACGTCGGTTTGAAAGACCCCGTCGCCGTCTTCGGGGAACCACTCTAAACCTCGTCTGCGCTCCTCCGCCGATCTTCCTCTTTGGTGGCGGGGCAGGATCTTCGGCGGCGGTCCATCGCGATGGCGAGGGAGCGGTTTGCCGCGGAAATCGCGCCGCCCAGGTAGGTTCGATCGAGGTCGTGGAGGGTTTGGATTCTCTCGAGACGGCCGGGGGTCCCGAAGGTCAGGTGCTGCTGCTGCTGCTGCTGCTGCTGATGGTCGTTCGTGCGCTGCGGGTTACAGTTGGCCGCGAAACGAGCCGCCGCTTCGCGTAGGTTATTTAATCCATTGGTTGTCGCGTTGATGTCGTCCTCGAGGCGCCAGGCTCCCGCGATTTCCCGCAGGAAGCCGGCCTCGTAGTCGCGCATGAGCGCGTCGAGGTCGACGTTGACACACGCGCACAACATGCTGTTGCAGTCGTGGGCCGAGCTGACGATAAACGGAATGTCGCGGTGCAATGCTCTCGCGGCTTCGAGCAAGAGGCCGTCGCGCGTCGAAAGTCGCTTCAAGATATCCGCGTAGTTTCCTTTGGCCGTACCGAAACACCTCGTCCAGTATAACCATGCCGCTTTCGCCGCGCACTCGCCCGAGGCCGGCCGCCCGCGGCACCGGACGTCGGCCAGATCGAGTTTCGTCCAGTACTCGGGACCTCTCGCGTGGTAGACGTAGCCCGAGTCGATCGCGACGAATGGATCCCTAACGTGGTTCAGTTGGAGGGCCGTTGGGTCGAACCCGCCGCTCGAGAGCGAGGCCACTTCCCAGACCGCGATCCCGTACGAGTGGATAAGGAATCGGCGGAGGCACGCCGCGAGAAAGGTCCCAGTCTTGTGGTTCGTCGCGTAGAACCGACGACGCGGGTTGCGGGACAGCAGATTCGCCCGCTGCTTTTCGTTCGTGGGCCAAAGTCGATACGCGGGAATCTTTCCGAGCGACAACTCGACCTCCGCCTCGCGCTGCGATTCGAAGCAAGAAGAAGAAGAAGAAAAAGAAGAATTTGCCATTCTCCTCCTTCTTCTGCTTCAAGGCCTGGAGTCTGCAGTCTTAGATTAGACCGTTTTAAACCCTGGTGTGGAGTGGAGTGCAGAGGGACCCATCTCAACTAACTACAGACCTAGTCTCCCGACGAGCGGCCACGGGAGGGGTGCCAAACTCAACTCAAAGCCCCCTACTACTAAATACAGGACCTGCGGTTTAAGGCTGAATCTGCTAAGTAGAGTTAGACTACACACAGCGAGAGTGGCGCCGGCGCCGCCGCCGTCGTCGGACAGGATAATAAAGGATAATAAAGTCGCCGTCGTCGGTCACGCGTTATTCGGCATTGCGTCGTCGTGGAACGACGCGCATCGCGACGACCGTAACGTCGTCCGGCATGCCGCCGCCCCACATGATGTCGTTTTCCTTGGCGAGCAAAGCGAAGGGGGAATCGCGGTGCTCGTCGAGGGAAAAGTCGCGCGCTCGACGGCAGAGGATGTCCGCCAAATCAGAAACGGGGGCGTGAGGGTTCTCCCGCTCCCAGAGGTGGACGAGGTCGGCGATTTCGTCGACCGCGACGTTGTCGAAGAGGCCGTCGGAGGCGACGAGGACGATGTCGCCCGGGTGGACGGGGTAGGTCGCGACGTTGGCGTGGGTAGGGGTTTCGAAAGTCGCGGTCGCGCCGCGGTCGTCGTCGGTCGTGTTGGTCCAGCCGAGCTGATATGGAAGGTTGAAGTCGCGGAGCTGTTGGGGGGCGACGAGGACGATGGCCTTGTCAGTTTTGTCGGGGGTATCGCGCAGCACGACGAGGCCGGCGTCGCCCAAGTTGACGTAGGATATGGCGTCGTCGTCGTCGATGGTCGCGAGGCAAGCAGTCGAGCTCCCCGGCACTTGGTCGCGGGAGACGCGGCGCCAAGCGGCCATCAAGATGTCCTGGGGAGTCGAGACAGGAGAGGCCTTGATCTCGGCGACGCAGGCGTCGGCGAGGGCCCGCGGATACAAGCGAGGGTCTACGCCCACCTTTCGCCACGAGCCGACGCCGTCGAATACGCCGACGTAGGTCGTCTCGTCGTGGTGGATGAAGTGGGCGTCCTCGGACAACAGAGGATCGTCGCTCGCCTCTCGCGGGCCATAGTCGCGGCGGCGGTTGGCGACCGTGCCGTCGCGACGTTTAAACGGATTAGGGAGCGCCGTCGCGCCGACGTCGAGACCGAGACGAGCGCCGCCGTCGAGCTGATGGTGGTTCATGACGTAGCGGGAGCCGACGAACCGGTGGGGGCGTGGGGTCTGGGGTCGCGATCCGATAAACTGCTTTCTCGTTTCGGCGTTCGCGACGCCAGCGACGAGGCCCGAGCGGCCTTTAGTAAAACGTATGAGCTCCTTGCCGCCCAAAACGCGGGGTTCGGCGGCGCGTTCGAGCGAAAAGTCCGCCACGTCCTTGGCCGTCAGCATCCCAAGCACGGCTCCGTCGGAGACGACGGGCAGATTTCGAACGCCCAAAGCCCTCATAACGATTCTCACTCGTTGCAGCGAATCGGACGGCGCGCACCACGCGATCTTGTCCGCTGCCGTCACGATCTTATTCACCGGCGCTCCCAACGCCTCCGGGTGTGCGGCGACCCATCGCAACACGTCGCGCGCCGTGAACACCCCCGACACGCGATCCTCGCGCATCGTGAGCGCCGAACCCGCGCGCCGCTCCGTCAGCACCCGCACCGCGTCCATCACGCTCGACCCGTCGTCGACCTCGTGCGCGAGTCGGAGCCCCCGAGACACCATCACGTCCGACACCGTCAACTCCTCCACCTTGGGGGTCGCGCCAACGCTGCTGCTGGCCCATCGCCGCCTCCTGACGACGTGACGTATCATTTATTCTACCTTTATACATACATACATACATACCGTAGAAGGCGGGTTTTCAAATTTTCTTCCGACCCTATATATATGACCGTTACAAGAGAGGAGCGCACTGTTGTTGACTTTTAAACCATTTTATCGTTGTCTAAAAAGGCGGCCGTTGTAGATCTCTTGTTTGTTGGCGTCGTGACGTCACGGCAGGCGGATCCTGAAAATTTCAGGGGGTGTTGATGAAGTTGAAGGTGGGGTTATTAATATTTTTTTTGGGGGCAGGGCAGGCGATAGTGATGGTGCTTTGATGTGTAGTCCGATTACATTTACAAAATTTGCGAAATAGTAGTTGAGACAGAGTCAAGAGTAGTAGACGACGACGGCGGCGCTAAGGAGCAGTAGTGGGAGTGGGAGTTGGTCTTGTTTCGAAGGGCGTCGGGTGTCGGGTACGTCTATGTTGCTGACGTGCTGCGAGGGCGTTTCGCGGAGCTGTGCGCTCCACAAGTTGCGGTGGAAGGTGATGCCGGAGGAGGTGAAGGTGATGAGCAAGGGTCTGGAGGTGTCATCGAAGCCGCCGGGAACGGTGGTGTCGACGGAAGATTTGCTGCAGAGCACGCCGAGCAGCCCGGCGCGGCGGGTGGGTCACCACCGGCTGACGCGGAGCCTCGAGGACACGGACGCGGAGGCGTTGCTCATGTCTCTCGAGCCGTCGGGCGAGCTGAAGAAGGGGGGCGAAAGCGTGGTGTTCGATGCCGAGGGTGCGCGGCTGAAGCGCGTGAAGAGCGACGAGTCCGACCACACGGCGCGGTCCAAGGGCGAGGAGCTGCCGTCGGTGGGGATCGACGGGTACGACTCGATGGTCGTCGCGAGCGGTCCGCGAAGGACGAACAACGCGTCGACCGAGAAGCAGCTCGGCAAGCAGGCACCGTCGGGGGGTGGGATGCTGCTGATGCGCCGGAATTCGTCGTCGACGTCGTCGACGGGGGAAGCCGGGGGCGGATGGGGATTTTACGAAGACTGCGATTCGTTCTTCAGTCGCGAGTCGACGTCTAGGCTCGACGTCGCGCAGGACATCGATCGCGTTACCCCCGAGTACGTCCTCGAGGACACCCTCGCCTCCCAGGCTCTCTGGCATTCGACGGCCGGGAAGCGCCCTCCCCAGCCCCTCGCGGAGCGAAAGAAGTACGAAGCCCTCTGGGCGAAGAATTTCGAGGAGTCGCAAGTCGACTACTCTCGCGCGACCGACCCTCGTCCGCCGCGGCCCTCGGCCGAGACCCCCCACGTCGTGCCCCTCCTCCGCGAGCAGTCACCCTTTGGGACCTCGGCCACAAAATCCTGGGAGTGCCCGTGCTGCGGCGAGCTAAGTTCGATGATGGTCCACATCCCCAAATACCAGGTCGTCAAGGAAGGCAGCTTCGACATCCACGCCGAATACCTCGTCGTTGTTCGCCTCCGGTTCGTGACTTTCGGCCTCTGGCGACGCTACTCGCACTTCCAGCGCCTCGCCGACAAAATTGTGCGCGAAAACCGACCCCTCGACTTCGAGAATACGCTCGGTTCTTGGCGTTGCGTCAAGCGTCGCCAGAAGTGGTTCCGCTGCCTCGACAAGGACTACATCACGCTCAAGTGCTTTCTCCTCGAACGCTTCCTTCACGACGCTGTCTTCGAATCCACCACCTCGGAGCTTTTCCTCGACTTTCTCGAAATTCAGATACCGAACGACGCTTCTGCCGACTGACTGACTGACTGACTGACTGACTTACTTGAAGCCCGACGACGGAAATCGTTCTTTCTTTCTTCTACTCTTTTCCCTGCTGTTTTGTTGTGTCGACAGAGCGCGCGTCACTGGCCGTGTGACGCTCTCCCGCTGCTCTCGACGTTGCGTCCTCTCTCCCTTCCTCTGGTGCCGTTGGAAAAAAAATATTGTCGCGGGCGCGCGCGCGCGAGAGCAAAAACCGAACCGACCCGACCGGATCCGATCCGATCCGATCCGATCCGATCCGATCCCCCTGGCGCGCTCGACGACCACCATATGAACGACAACGTACGTGGATTCTCCTCGGTTCGGGACAACCCCACTACATTTCACTCTTCACGTTTGTCTTCCTCTGGCTGCTGAATACAAAAAAAAGAGGACATGCCTCCCACCCTGTCCGTGCTCTCGACCCCCTCCCGGCCTCGCGAGACCTCGCCTAGCCGGCGTCGAGAGATTTCATCACTATCATTTCTTTCTCCCGCCCTCCCTTTTTTTTTTTTTTCTTACGTCCACCAACCCAACGCTCGAGGGCAAGAACCGCACCGCACCTCACCTTCCCCAACCTCACCTCACCTCACCTCACCTCCTGACGACGACACCGGCACTCGTCGTTGGTGATGCGCACGCGCACGGACGGCGACTGGGCTCTCTCCTTCGCTGCTGCGCCACTGTCGGCAATGGACGACGGGCGACGGACGACTCCCCCGGCGGGGAAAATAAAATAATATAATACTATCATCATCGTCTCGAGTGAGTGAGTGAGTGAGTGAACGGGCGACCCTCGTCGGAATCGGAAAGAACAACAATGTCGCCGAAAAAAAACCAGGGCAGATCTTCCGAAGTCAGGGCAGATCTTCCGACTTCGGAACAAATAAAAGAAGGTTCTTCGGCTTGGATTTTTGTCGGGCGAACCATCCTTCTCGGAAGACTCCGGGAGATTATTTCAAAACGTGCTCGTCGTCGTGACTTACCCTCCTCCGAATGGAATGGAGCGAACAACAACGGAATGGGAATGCGGCGGCCTGGTGACGAGATGGGTCAGCCCAGAGGCAGACCTTTCGCGCTGGAGCGTCGAGGCCATTTCCGAGCGCGCGGGAGACCTCGTGGTCGAGGCGCAAGTCAGCAGAAACGGCGTGTTCCCGGGGGAAGAAGCCCTTCGGCGAAGCGTCCGAGTGCAGCTCGCAACAGCGCTCAATACTACTACTACTACTACTACTACTACTGCGAATGAAAAACGCGGCCTCTACTACGTCGCGCAAGCGCCCGTCGCGCGCCGCGAAGCATCTGGACGCATCCATCCGCTAGCGCTGTGGCCGCTCTTCGGCGAGCTCGGGTTCCCGCCGATTCGGGGGAACGCCGCGGAGCTCAACGCGTGGATCAACGCGGACGCCGCGACGACGCCGGCACATTTCGACGAGCGCGACAACCTCCTTTCTGTGCTCGCGGGACGCAAAAGGGTCGCTCTCGCTCCGCACGCGTCCGTCGAGGCGAAACCGTGTTGGGGCGGGGCTCCGAACCACGCCGCGGGTCCCATGGCGCCGCGCCGCGTCGTCGACGTCGCCGCGGGCGAGGCGCTCTTCGTACCGCGAGGGGTCTGGCACGAGGTCTGGTCAGAGCCCGGGACTGTGGCGCTCAACGCGTGGTTCGAGGTACCCCGAGGGGGAAGGAGATCGGCAGACGCGGCAGCCTTCCAGGCGCGGATGCGCGTCGTGCGCGCCGTAAACCGCGAAACGAGGAGTGCACTCCGCCGCACCCGTGCGGTGCAGCGACTCGTGCCCTACGCGGCCTCGAGTCAAAAGTGGCGCTTCTTCCTCAAGCACCGGGCCCCGAAAAGCCCGGCGCTGGCCGCCGCGCTCTGGCTCCTTGCCGACAAGGTGGACGTCTTTCAGGCGCTCAAATCGGCGGCGACGCGCGACCGCCTCAAACCGAGAGTCCGGCGTGCCCGCGACGCCTTTGCTCGAGCCTGCTTGGCGGCTGTCATCAATAGACACCACAAAAGGAACGTACAGTAGGGTGTTCTTTATAAAAAAAAAAATATCTTTGACGTAAAGATCAACGCTCGTGCAATTAATTCTGCTGCCGCATGGTGTGCTCTGCGGCGGCTGCAGACTCGTTGTTGCGGGTTCCCGACGGGACGATCCTGCTGAACATTTACGACGTGGTCGGGCACCCGTTCAACTACCAGGCGGCCAAGTATCTTTTCGGGTGCGGGATCCACCACTCGGGGATACAGATCGGCATGCGCGAGTTTGGGTTCACGCTGGAGGGCATCGTGGTGACCGATCCCCACCGGATTCCGCGGTGTCGGTTGACGCACCGCGTCCTGCTGCTGCGGGACGCGACGGAAAGCCTCGTGCGGGGCGTCTTCGACCGCCTGCAGGCTTCCTTCACCGCCGAGACCTACGATCCGCTCGAGTTGAACTGCAACGCGTTTTCCGACGCCTTTTGCCGCTGCCTCGGCCGGGAGCTCCCGGCTTGGGTGAATCGCGCCCCTAACTTGGCGCGATTTATGGGCGCAAAGTTTCGTCTCCGTCCCCCGAAGATCACCGCCCCCGCCCTCGAGTGGTCCAGGCTCTTGTTGCTGCCCGGAGAAGAAGAAGAGGAAGAAGAAGAGGAAGAGGAAGAGGAAGAAGAAGAAATGACGTCGTCGTCGTCGTCGTCGTCGAATACCCCCTGGCTTCGGCAGGTCTCGCCTTCGAGCGTCGCCGAGGTCGCCAGGCTTCCGTTGTTGGGGCCGCCGTCGTCGTCGCGCTCGGCGCACATCCCGGCGCTCTGGATCGGCCCGATCTCCGCTATCCATCGTACACCGTCCCTCAAACTCCCGCCGGGCGTCCACCACCTCGTGGGGAACCAGGACCGCGTCCTCGAGGCCTCCACCATCGTCGTCGACTTGGATGACGACGCGGCGGCGGGCCGTCGTCGACGCGGTCGTCGTCGTCGTCGTCAGTCTTAAGACAAAAATAATACCAATTTTGATGATAGAAGAAGAAAGAAATCGCCACCACCACCACCACCAAACAACATCATCATCACAAGTCGCGGGCGAGTTTGGCGTGGATGCTGATGATCGCGGCGCAGAGATCGTCGTCGTCGTCGAGGGCCGCGCGTATGGCGGTCGGAGAGACGTTGAGCGGGGGCCCCAAAAAGGTCGCGAGCTTGGGGGCGAGGGCGTCCATCAGCAAGGAACGCGAAGCCAACTTTGGGGGCTTGCCGTCCCTGACGGCGTCGAGGGCCTTGGAGCCCGCGCGAGCGAGGCGCGCCAAGCGAGCGGCCGCGGAGAGGGCCTCGCGCTTGTCGGGGTCGCCTCGAGGGGCGACGTCCTCGGCGAGGTCGCCGACGTAGGCTCGGGCTTGCGAGGTCGCGAAGGCCAGCAGGGTTTCCTCGAGCTTGGCGGCCTTTTTCGGGTCGGTGGACTTGAAGAGGGCCCAGGAATCGTCGATCGCAAAGGCGAGCCCGTCCCAGAAACGAGTCGCGTCGGTCTCGCGGAGCTGATCGAGGGCTCGCTCGTACGAGGCGAGGCGGTCGTCGATGACCTTGCGGCCGAGGCCGTGGAGCATCGCGTCGCGGGCGCGCGAATCTCGCTCCTCGTCGACGAGTCCGAAGAGCGCCCGCGCGACGGGCGGGACGTACTCGTTTCCGGCGCCGCGCGCCGCGTCCCGGAGCGAGGTTCCAAACCCGAATCGTTCGCGCGCTTCGTCGTCGACGACGGGCGAATTTTCGACCGTTGCGGCGAGGGGACCCCGGCGGGCCTCGAGGAGGGCCGCGAGGTCGTCGGTCTCCTTCTTCGTGAGCCGCTTTTTTACCTTGCGGAGGTCGCGCGACAACCGGAGCCACAGCGACACCGCGGCTCCCAAGCGGTTCGCTCGCGCGAGCTCGTCGATTTCGTCGAAGGCGTCGGCCCCAAACTCCTCGTCGTCGTCCGAGTTTGCGCGCCGACCCATAGGCGTCACCGATCGTCGCTCGGCGGATCGCCGCGGCTCCTCGCTCGCGCCGCGCCGCCGATCGACGGAGGGCTCGCGGCTCGAACCGCGTCTGAACAGCGACCGCGGGTCGTCGCGCCGCGGCTCCTGGCTCGCGCCGCGCCGGGGGTCCACCTGCCTACTAGGCTGCTGCTGCGGCGGCGGTGTTGGTTCCTGGCTCAGCCCGCGCCGCCCGCGACGTGGCTGCGGGCCGCCCTCGCGCCGACGCCCGCGCCTGCCGTTGGCGTTCTCCGCTCGGGGCTCGTTCTCGCCCAGCGACTCGGCCAAGGCGTCGTCCAGTTCCGCCAAGCCATCTTCGAACTCGCGCAGATGCTGCACCATCCGGCTCAGCTCGAGGGCCGTCGCCCGGATCTTTTTGGTCGCGGCGACGTAGGTCGAAGCCTGGTCCTGGGCCCCCCGAAGCAATCCATCGTTCGCGACCTCGCGCAACGTCCTCAGATTCTCGAGCTGCTGCCGGATCTGCTGGCCCGTCCCTGCTTCGCGACACACCCCCTGGACGTACTCCTCGGCCTCGAACTGCGCGTGGGCGAAGATTCGGAGCTCGGGAGCGAGCCGAGCCATACTGTAGTACTAGTAGTACTAGTACTAGTAGTAGTACTGCCTGCGTCGTCGTCACCGAACAACAAGAACGGACCGATATCTCTCTCTCTCTCTCTCGTCTTCATCATCATCATCATGGAGTGGAAGGTGGGCCAGCGGTGCGCGATCGTGGACACGGCCAACGTGCTCGCGCGATGCCCCGAGCTCGTCGGGTCGATCGGGGAGATTCGCGCGCTCCCGAAACCCCCGAGCAAGTGGATCGACGTGCTCGTGTGCGACGGACGCGTCTTGAAGCTCCAGCCCTCGGCGCTGCAGGCCGTGTCGACGAGCCGCAGCAGCGCGACGGCGTTTTCGCGCGAAGAGGACGTCGAGTCGGACGACGAGAATTCGACGAAAATGTCCCACGCCCAGTCCCTCAAGAAGGGGACCCAGGTGACGATCCATCGCACGGAGAACGTGCAGCAGCGCGCGCCGCACCTCATCGGACGCGTCGGCACTATTAAAGAGGTTCCCCAGCACCCGAACACCTGGTTCAAGGTGCAGTTTGCCGACCGCCGCGTCTGCACTTTCCGACCCTCGGCGCTCCGACGCGTCGACGACGCCTCGGCCTCGGTCGACGCGTCCTCGGAGAGCGCGACGCCCGTCGCGCCGGCGCCCGCCCCGGCGCAAAAGCCGACGCGCGGAGGCAAGCCCGGCGGCAAGCCCGGGGCGGCGAAGCGCGCCGCCCAGGCCGCCGCCGCCCAGGCCGCCGCCGCCCAGGCCGCCGCCGCCGAGAAGGACGACGAAGAGGACGAGGGGGACCGGCGCCCCGCGGCCAAGGACCGCGCGCTCCGCCTTTTGTCGTCGGTCGACGCCGACAAGTGGGTGGGCATGTACGTGAAAATTCGCGTCGGCCGCCTCGGCGGCACGATCGGGCGCATCATGCGCTCGGGAAACGGCTGGGTCCAGCTCCGGACGTTGCGCGGCGAAGTCGCCAAGCGGGCCTACGAACTCGAGCTCGTCCCCGACGGGGATCCGCTCCCGCGCCTCGACGACGACCCGACGCCGCCGCCGCCCGCGCCCCTCAAGGACCGCGCCCCGCCGCGGGCGCCCGCGCCCGCGCCGGCCGCTATCATGTCGGCGACCAAGGCGACCACGAGAGGGGCGGCGCGCCAAAGCCAAAGGGGGGCCCGCAACCTCGAGGACGACGCCGACGCCGCCGCGTCTTCCTCAAAGGCGGGCGACGACGACGGCCTCTCCGACGCGGCCGCGGCGGCGGCTCCATCGACCACCACCGCTGCCGCCTCCGCCGAGACAAAGAAGAGCGCCGAGCCGCCCAAGCCCAAGCCGGGCGCCGACGCGAAATCAAACATCATGAGCCGCGGTCAGAGCGGTCGCGCGGGGTCCTCGTCGGCCAAGCAGTCGGCCTACCGCGACTCGGTCCGCAAGCACCTCGAGCGCCAGCGCGACAAGTTCAAAGACCGGCCAAACCTCGCCGAGTGGCTCGAAAGGCTCCAGGGCGGCCGCTGGGACTGCAACGAGAGCGCGGGGGGGGCCTACGTCGACGCCTACGCCGAAGATTCTCCGGGCGACGACGACGAGCGCGACGACGAATCTCCTTTGGTCGGACCGCGCTGGCTCCGCCGCGCGCGCCGCCGCGCCGCCGACGACCGCGCGGCCACCTCTCTTCCCGGGTGTCCTCTCTGTCGCGTCGAGAAGCTCGACGGACCCTGCTGGAACGAGCGCTGCCTCGCCTCGCCCGTCTACGCCCCTCTCTTCGACGACGCCAACGAGGAGGACTGGCGCCGGCCGACCGACACGCTCTCCAAGCGGCCCCACGCCTGCGACATCGTCGACTATCTCAGCAAGGCGCCGCGCGTCCAGCTCCCGGCACGTTCCGAGCCGAGGACCGACGACGGCAAGCAGTATCTCTACCTCCAAGCTGACCTCTCGGACGTCGTCGCGCCGGAGCCTCCCCCCGAGTATCGCGCGATCGTCGCGAGGCTCGAGGCGGAGGACCGCGAGCGTGCCGAGGACGCGCGCGCGGCCGCCGAGGCGGCCGAGGCTGCGGCGGAGCGAGCCAGGGCCGCGGCGCCCGCGTCGTCTCCCGTTTCGCCGCAGCAGCAGCAGCCCGCGGACGCCGGCCTGAAGATGGCGGAGGACGACGACGCTCGGGCGGCGCCAACGCCCTCGGACGCCGCCGACGCCGCCGAGGTCCTTCCTCCGGCGGCAGCCGAGCACCCGTCGTCGTACCGGCAGCAGATGCCCGACGCTGTGACGACGGCGGCGGCGGCCGCCGCCGCGGCGGCGGCAGCGACGGCGGCGGCGGAGGCGGCGAAGCCCGCGGCCGCGAACGGGGACTACGACGTGCTCGAAACGAGAAACGATTACGGCGGCGGCCCATCCGCCGCTGCTGCTGCTGCTGCTGCTGCTGCTGCTGGAGATTCGCGGTTCGAGCGATTTGACGGACATCGAGAGATGAGCAAATTAGAGGGTCGGCACCTCGATATGAACAGCAACAAGCGGCCCCGCGAGTACGACGACGACGACGACGACGACGAGGACGACGAAGAAGAAGACGAAGAAGAAGACGAAGAAGAAGACGAAGAAGAAGAAGAAGATCCGGCCGCGACGCGCGGCGAGGACGGCGTTAAGAAGCCGCGGCGTGACTTGTACATTCCGCCAGACGCCGGTCGCGAAGAGTTTCGCCGCTACGCCAACGGCCAGGCCTTCTACCCGCAGCACGAGGAGGAGGAGGAGGAGGACGAAGAGGACGAGGAGGACGAGGAGGACGAGGACGAGGACGAGATGCCGTCTTCCGAGTACCGGGGGTACGACGGAGGCGGTCGCCACCCGGGGGAAATGCGCCGGTACGAAGACGACTACGACCAGCTCTACGAGCAGTCCTACTACCCGCCGACGATGCCGCCCCCCGCGCTGGCAGAGCACCGCGACGAGGGGTCGATGCCCCCTCCCGGAGCGCGCGAGAAGCTCGCTACGTCGGAAGACGAGGATCGTCGTCGCTACGAGGACGAGCAGCGCCGCCTCGAGGAAGACCGCCGCGCGCGACGAATGAGCGAGGAATCGGAACGATACGCGATGATGGCCGCCGCCGCCGCCGCCGCCTCGAGGGGGCCTCCCCCCGACAAGCAGGCCCCCTCGTCGCTCGGCAAGGATCTCCTGCAGCCGCGACCTTTTGCGCTACCGCCGCTCGAGGAGAGCCAGCGCCCCCACCGTCCGCACCGCGGTCCACCCCTCGGCGTGGCTCTCGCCGACGACCACAAGCCGCAGTTTGCTTTGCCCCCCTCGGAGGAGGAGCTCCGTCAGCGCCTCGGAGACGCGCCCCTCGGCCGCGAACACGATCCCTCCTGGCCGCCCATGCCCCCCAAGATCTCCGGGCCGCAGATCTTCCCTCCGCAGCCCGCCCGCTTCCCGCCGCCCGCGGCCTCGGAGATCGTTGCCGATGCCGCCGACCACGAAACAACAGCCAACAAGCCATACAAGTAGCGTCTTCTTTTTGCAAGCCACCTCTCGTTCCTCCTTCTTTCTCGATCACTCTCTTTTTGGGTCGTATACTGTACTCTCGGTGGCGCCGAATTTTGGTGGTGGTGGTGGTGGTGGTGGGTGGTGCCTCGCCGTGTTTTTTTTGTTTGCGTTCTACTACTACGACTACTACGTAATACGGACGGAGTGGCGCTCTCTCTGATTAGAGAAAGGAAAGAAACCAAAAAAACCACTTCCGCCGCGCGCAGAGGGGGAAGTTATGGGAAGGAGCGTTCTTCTTCTTCTTCTTCTTGTGTCGAGGATGGGCCTTACGACGCTGATAATAGTGGTGGGATTCAGCCGTAGAGTTCCTGCGATTAGGAGAGAGTGAGCGGAAGAACAAAAAATTAGTCTCACGGAAACGGCGCTGGTGATCTTGCCGTCATCGCCGAGGGTGTGGACGAACTGCTCGGGGATCGGAACTTCGACCATCTCGTCTCCTTTGCCCATGTAGGTGATCTGGACGTCCGAGTGCTGCGCGGTCGAAAGCTGACACTTCTTGGCGTCGTCGCTCATCAAAAAAATATTACAACCGACAGTCTTGTCGACGCTCGCGCTCGGACAGGACCCGGAGACCTGAAACTGTATTTTTTTCGAGTTGGTGACTTCGACCGTCCCGACGACGTTCTCCATCAATACTTGGGTTTCGTCGCAGTTGTCGATGGCCACCGAGGCGACTTTTCCCTTGATGATCACGGTGGCCTTGGCGCACTTGAAGATGTAGACGGTCTGGTGCAGCGCCGTGTCGGAAATCGTCACGGTGCCCGTCGCGCCATCGACGGTCCACTTCTTCGAGTCGGGAGACAGCACGGCTTCTCGGCTCATGAATGAATGAATGATGATGTTCTGAAGAAGAAGAAGAAGAAGAAGGATTTGAAGGCTTTTTGAGTAGACGTCGTCGTCTGGTCCGGTGGGAATATCCTTAACGGATTCGCAGTTGAGGAGGCATGACGCTGTTCGCGCTGGCTTTCGTCATCTCGGGGAGGAGGACCCCCGTTGCCGTCGCGCCGCGGTACGCGGTGAACGCGTCGAACCGGCGGCAGCTCGTCGCCACCGCCGCCGCCGCAGTCGTGGTGGCGGTCCCGACGACCTTGGCGGCGGTCGGGGGGGAGCCGGAGAAAATCCTGTCGAACCCCGCGCTCGTGTGGCGCGAAGCCCAGAGCCTCAAGACTTGTGCGCCGTCGGTGGCACGGCGGGTGTTCGGGGAGCGGTTCGTATCGTACCTGGCGCGGTTTTTGCTCGCGTACGACCGGGGATCGCGGCTCTTCTGGCGCGCGACGGCCGACGAAGTACCGCTCGGCTGGGACGAACCTCGCGCCCGGCGGAAGCGCGCCGAGCAGTTCGCCGAGTTCGCCGCCTCGGTCGAGGCGGGGCTGTGTCCCTACGCGGAGAAGAGCGACGGGACCCAGCTTGGCGTCCGGCAGCTCGTGAGCCTGCTCCGGTCCCGGTACGGTCAACTCCCGGACGCGGCGCGCCAGCTCGCGTTATCCCTATCGCTCCTCGAGCCGCCCTACCAGCCGAACGACGCGATCGCCGCGCTGAGCGCCAAGGCCCAGAACGCCTCGGTCGTCGCGGTTTCGCTCGATGACCCGGGGGTGTTCGTGGGGACGAAGGCGGCCGTCGCGGACGCGACGCTTTTCGCGACGCTCGCCGCCCCGCCCGCGCTCGCGTCGTACGGCGGCTATTCTTCAAAACCCGCCACTTTCGGATCTCCGGTGGTCTTGCGACCGACCGGCCGCGTCGTCGGTTTTCGGGTCGAGGACGGCGGCTGCGGCTACGATCCGAACCGACCCCCAGAGGTGCGCGTCGCGCCTCCCGTCGTCGGCGCCGAACAGACCGAGCGGGCGGCCGTCGGCCGCGCCGTCGTCGACGCCGCCCAGGGTCGCATCAGCCGCATCGTCGTCGAGGATTCGGGAGCAGGCTACGACGACGCCGATCCCGCGAGCGTCGAAATCGAACCCGCCCCCGACGCTTCTCGATGCGGCGCCGTCCCTTCCGCCACCGCTCTTCTCGAGTGGGAAATCGCGGCCGTCCGCGTCGACGACGCGACGAACTACGGCTACACGACCGCCCAGCCCCTCGATATTATCGTCCAAGGATTCGACGACAACATCCACGTCGCCCGGCCCCCAAAGCTCCGGGCTCTGCTGAGAATAGCGCGCCAGGACGACTCGACCCTCTCGACGCGATGGGCGCCGCGCGACGCCGCGAGCTCCTCGCTGACGGCGCTCTTATCGCCCTCGTTTGGCGTCCCGCTCTGGACGGGGACCTCCCACGCTTTTCCCGCGCGCGCCTTCGGCGCGATCCGCCCGGCCCGCGCCGTCAAGCGCGACGTCGACTTGACCGCCTGGCAGCTCGCCCGCCTCGCGATCGCGGGGGCTTTCTGCACCTCGGCCACGCGCGCGGCCCTGAACCCCCTCGAACTCGCCAAGACGCGCAAACAGGCTGGCCGCGAAAAAAAAAAAAAAGAAGAAGAAGGAGAAGCGAGGTGGGTCGGCGTCGACGCCAACGCCGCGTCCGGCGCGGCGCTCGGCGCCTGCTCCTTCGCGGTCTACGAGCTCCTGCGGCGCCAGATCCCTCGCCTCGCCCAGTCTTTAACCGGCGACCCCTCGCTCGCCGCCGCCTTCGAACTCCCCATTTCCCTCGCGGCCTCGGGCGGCGCCGTCTTAGTCGCCGCCGCCACCGTCGCGCCCTTCGAAGCCGCCAAGGTCCGCATCATGCTCGGAAACGTATCCTCGCTCGCGGCCGCCCTCGTCGACATCTACGACGCCGCGCCCGCGCCTCGCCTCCTCGGCCTCTGGTCTTCGTTCTGGCCTCTCGTCGCGCGAGAGCTCCCCTTCACCACGGCCAAACTCCTCACCTACTCCTCCGCGCAGGCGGCCCTCTTCGCCCTCCTTCCCGCCGCGAGGGAGCGACCCGTCGCCGCGCTCGCCGTTTCCTGCGTCAGCGGCGCCCTCGCCGGCGCGGCCGGCGCCGTCCTCTCCGCGCCCGCCGACGCCGTCGTCACCGAGCTCGCGACCGGCAACCACGGCACCGACATCAAACTCGCCCTCGCCGCTATTCTCGGACGAAACGTCGACGTCGACGAGGCCGCCCTTTCGAAGCACCACCACCACCGTTACCATTTTGAGAATTCCACGTCCGTCTCGCTCGACGACGCGCGCTCGGCAGATCTTCCATCCTCCTTTGATGATGATCCCAGACAACAACAGCCGTGCCAAAACAACGACGACGTCCGCGCGGCGCTCCCTCGCCTCTTCGCGGGCGTTCAGGAGCGCATGCTCCTCTTCTCCATCGTCATCACGGTCCAGCTCGTCCTCTTTGATTTTTGTCGCTCGCTCCTCAAAGTTTCTCCGGACGACCTCGCCCTCTCCCTCGACATTTTCGCCGATCGACTCTCCTTCTACGACTATATCTAGGTCGGGACTGGCCATATCTGTCTGTCCCGGGGCCCTTGTTTCATAATATATTATTGTTTCGGTCGGTGGTGACGCCGCATTAGTAGTAGTAGTGAGTGATGATTACCCCCACACTTTCTCTTTTTTTTTTTTCAAGCGCCAACTTGCTGCAGAATTCCTCGTCTTAGCTTCTCGGCCGGCCGGGGGCACTTGCTTTCATCATCGGCATCAGGTTTTCGTCGAATCGGACACCCACGTCGGAGCCGCCAGAAGTCGATATCGACGGTGTTTCTTCACAACAACAACAACAACAACAATGACGACATGGGCGGGTGGGCGAAAGTGACGACGTGGGCGACTGACTGACTGACTACTATCTGGGTGTGCATTTATTATCTAAAAATTAACTGGGGTGGTGCACCACCACCACCGCGCTCTCGCCTCGCCCTTCGGTCGGTTCGCGCCTTAAATACCTGCTCCTGTACAGCAGTCCGCCTATCGACTGCCGACGAGGTCTCCTGGAATACACTAATATAAATGTAGGGCGGGGGCTACGACTAAAGGAGCATGCCAAAGAGCTCGGAAAAGGGGGGGTAGCCATCGACGGCCATGTTGAGCGCGAAGCCAGGGAGGTCCTTGAGAAACTGGGCCGCGAGTTCGTGGGCCCTTTCGGGTCCAAGGATCGAGGCGCCAGTCGCGGCCTCGACGACACGAATGTCGTTGAGGTTCCGCGCGAGACCCCTAAAAAAGAGCTGGACGTCGGAGGTGGTGATTTTGTCGATGCCCTGAATAACGTCGGCAGACATGTCGTCGATACCGACGTGCGTGACGTTGTGGGTTTCGTGCCTGATGGTCAACGTGCCCTTGTCGCAATCCGGCGGAAGAACTCGTTTGAAGTTGTAGGTCAACACGCAGACGGATTCGGCCATCAATTCCATCACGGCAACGAAATCGTGCTCGGCGAGCTGGTCGAGTGCGGCGTTGAGTTGGTCCTCGCCTGTAGGATAACGCTCGCACGTCAAGAAGTTCGACATCATATTTAGCGGGCAATAGCATCCGTAAAACTCGTCGAAATGGAGGTCCCCGCACTTGGACCAGTCGTGACTGAGCCAGTCGAGGAGCGGCAGATCCTTTGGGAAAGCCCGAAACTTGTCGTGGCACATCATAAACTGCGAGAGCACGTGAGTCCGCGGGGTCCGAAGAAGCGTAACGAGAAACGACTTTGTATAATTCGTGTCGTAGCAGTCCGTCAAAGGCGTGCACGCGGAATCGAGGCAGACTTCCTTGCTTGCCGCCAATTCCAGTTGGCCGATAGATTTCATGATTCCGCCGCGAATTTCGTGCGAGAAGGACACGCCGCCTGCAAGGTTTCATTCATTCTTCATTCGGTGGGAAAGAAGACTCCGCACCAGTTTTTGGAATGTGGGCAACGTACACGGGCTCGAGATCCTGTCTCAAACGCATCACTGTCCGTCCCTCGGCGGCGGCCACCAAGATCAATGCGACCAGCATGTCCCTCGTCTTGAGCCCTTTCGGCCGTGCTCGTGACACTATCGACTCGGCTGCTGTGTTTGATGATGTGTACCTAACATTCCTAACGGGATTCCTAACACTACCGTGATATTAAAAGGGCGATATGAATGAAACAAGTTGAATACATACTGTTAAGGTCAATGATGATTTGAGATGATATAAGTTGCGAGAATGTTTTTTTTTTCTTCTAGCCTATAGATACTCAAGTAGTAGTACTAACTATCCTGTTGTTGATGGAATCAACAGCTACAAATCTCGAATAATCCGAGCGGCAACGTCTATGACGCTAGCCGTTGAAAATAGCAAAATAGTACAAAAAACACAAACGATCGGTTTGCATAGATATATATCTAAACGTTAATTGCACGTTTGAGCAAGGTTCCCACTTCGTTGAAGATTTTACCCTTCAACGAAGGCTCAAACCCTTGAACGGTCCAAAAATTAACAACCGTACGCTCATGTTTGAGCAAAAGGTTGAAAAAGGCTTGAAGAATTTAATTGTGAACTTTGAATATTCGTAGCAAAGCTTCAAACCTCTTCGCTCCGTCCGTCCGTCCGTCCGTCTACTACTTGTAAAAAAAAACTCAATTCACGGAGCGAGAAATTAGCCCCCCCATCAACAAACAGCCCCAGCGTCCCCTTTTGGCGGAAAGAGGCCGCCCTTGCCATAGTGCGGGTGGGCGCCGCGGGCCTGGAGAAAACGTTCGAAAAAAGTGACCCAAGGGGGCGGGGGCGCGGGGACGTAGACGTTGAAGCAGGCGACGCGGTCCCCGGGGGCTCGCGCGGCGGCGTTGGGGGCACAAGGCGCCGCGCCCACGGGTTCTTCCGGAGCTCTGAGGAACTTGATCTCAATGACGGCGTCGTCGTCGTCGCGGAGGTGGGGCCGGATGGCATCCGCGAGGTCGCGCGCCGCGGCCGAGAGGTCGTCGAGGGGCACGGAATACTGGGCAGAGTAAAAAGAAGAAACGTCGCGAGGCAGCGCGTTCGCGAGGTCCTTTGGGTAAGGAAACCAGTTGCGGCCGTCGTAGAGGTCACCGCCGGCGCTGTCAACATCGAGAAAAAGGGCGACGTGTTTGTTCGAAGAAGGGAACCAGTGGACCCAAGCGTGGTCGGCGTCGAGGGCCTTCTTTTCGAGAGTCTCGTCGATAGGACCGCGCGCCGTTTCGTGGCGACGCTTGACGCGATACGCGGGGACGACGGCGAGGGCGAGCTTCAAAATAAAGCCCATCCGGCCGACGGAGGCGCGCGCGGCGTCGAAGAGCGAAGCATCGACGCGCCGGGCAGGCCCGTCGTCCGAGGAGTCGTACGCCGCGAGAATATCAAACCCCGCCGCGTCGCGCGCGAGCCAGAAACGATGGCCATCTCGCACGATGTCTATCGCGAGGACGTCGTCGGAGAGGGTGCCGCGGTGCGCGCTCGATCCGTGGGAACCCGTAGCTATAGCGCCGCCTATCGTCGCGTTTTGAAACACCGGAAGCGACGGAAGACACAGGCTTCTCGCCGCGAGCGCTCGCACGAGGCGTCGGAGGGTGACGCCAGCTTCGACCACGCAGGCGCCGTCGCAAACGCCGAGGACGCGATCGAGGAGAGAGGCGCGGACGGCGAGCTCTGCCGGCTTTGAAGGACGACCCCAGGACGAGGCTCCGACGATCGTCGTCGGACCCGAGACGATCGTCGTCGGACCCGAGACGTCCGTCGCGTCCCTCGCCGAGCGCGGGCGCGCGACCCACGTGTGCTGGGGTGTCGCGGCGGGCGCGACAAAGCGGCGAAGCCGCCGAAACGGCGCGCCCGCGACAGCTTGGGCAACAGCAAGATCGCGGAGAGCTTCCTCGGCGCTCGTCTCCGGGGCCTCGTCGCCGTTCCGCGAAATCTCGCCCAGGGCCGCCGCGAGGGCCTCCTTGGCCCCCCCCTCGATCCACGGGTCCCCCGCGACTATCTCCTTTTGACCGTCGACGAGCACTATGACGCGCCTCGCGACGTCGTAGGTAACCTTTCTCTCGCCGCCGCCGCCGCACCATACGTCGCAAGAACAGCGGTCCTCGTCGGACCATTCGAAGTCTATCCTTCCGACAGCCCCCGTCTCGTGCCTTCCCAAAACCTCCACCTCGCCGAACCACGCGCGCACGGCGCGCGCGACGTGCACGCAGACATCAATGACGCGTTCCATTTCGGAACATTCGTCGAGCCGCCAGCCGCTCGGCGGCCTCTGCCGCACGACGAACTCGTACCGCCGCGGCCCGTCGAGGGTGTCGAGGATCTCGGCCACGCGACGCACCCCGGGCTTGAACGCCCAGTTCTCCAGCACGCGCCAGGTCACCCCTCGCCGGAGCGCCGACCAGCACCTCTCGCCCTCCTCGCGGGACCACGCGCCGGGCTTCTCCGAAATTACGTGCTTTCCGGCCAAAAGGCACGCGACGACCGCATCGCACGCCGCGCTCCGCGGCAGTGCCACGACGCACACCTCCACCCGCGGGTCGCGCAGCGCGGCCCCGAGGCTCGCGTACTCGGTGATCTCCTTAATCAGCCCCAGCTTCCGGACCGCGCGCCGACGGTTCTCCGCGCGCCGACTGCACACCGCGACCACGCGCACACCCTTCTTTCGGAGCTTGCGCAGCGACGCGCAGTGCACGCGACACATGTACCACCCGCACCCGACGAGACACACGCCCACGACACCATCCATGCGCTAGCATTTATTAGGAAGGAGGGTTTTTACCACCAACTCTCTTTTCAGAGGAGCGTCGTGAGGGTAGAGATGAGGTCGAAGTCGGTGGAAGCTTGGTTAATCGAGGAGATCTGGGCGTCGGCGAGGTCCGTGGTGACGAGCTTGAGCTTGACCTTATCGGCGTCGGGGAAATCGGCCTTGTGACGGCGGAGGCAGCGGAGGGCCTTGGCGTAGGCTGCGCGGCGGCCACGCGGATTAATATTACTATTATCATTATTATTATTATTGAGGCGCATGGCCTCCTTCTCGCGGCTCGCGCGCTCGCGCTCCAGTTCGTGCTGCTGCTCGGCGCGTCGCCACTTGTCGTCCTCCTCGCGCTGACGTCTCGCCTCAGCGACAACATTCTGGCGCTCGCGCGCCTCTTCGAGCACGAGCTTTTCGCGCGCCGCCTCCAAAGCCTCCTGCCGCTCTTTCAGGGCCGAGAGCTCGTCGACGCGGGCCTGAAGGGTCTCGACGGGCCGCTCCTCGTCGTCCTCGAAGTCGTCCTCGTAGTCCTCCTCGATTGGGACCTTTCCGAGCGACGCGTCCACCGACGCCGACAGCGGCACGTCCTCCTGGCGGTCCACGTAGAGCGCGTCCACGTGCTCCCGCATCGCGTCCACCCGCGCGTGCAGGGCCTTGCGGTAAAACTTGGCCGACTGCCGCCCCGAGTGCAGGTCCGTCGTCACGATGGCGTCGATCTCGCCGAACTGGAGCTTGTCAAGATGGCCCACCAGCTGCCGCAGCGCCGCCTTGGCCTCGACGCCCTGCATCCCCTCGATCTCCGTCAGGCTGTCCTCGAGGTTCCGCACGCGCCCCTCCAGTTCCGCCAGCGTCTTCAGCCGCGCGCTCGACAGGCTGCTCAGACGACGCTCCAGCGCACCGCCTTCCATCACTGCTGCTTCAACCGGAGATCAACACCTTATGAATCTTATAATAACCCTCGTGCGAAACGGACTGGTACCAATACATACTAAGGTATATGTCGTTACAAGAGGACTTGAGGGTAAGGGTATGGCTGGTATATCCAGAGATATGGCCGTTTGCATACGTGGTTCGAATTAAAAGAAGGGCTAATAACGCTTGGGCTGTTTGTTGATGGGGGCTAATTAAGAAGGGCTAAGCACAGGGGTATATATAGCCCCGGGCACTCGCACACACCAGGACCGGCATACCTACCCTCACCTTTTGGTTATGAGCCCGTAAAGCGCTCGAGGTGGTTCGCGCGTTCGAATCCGCCCCACCGCTGCGCCGCAAGGGGTGTGTGAATGTCTGCGCGAAGTAGTTGCCGTCGCCAACTGCTGGAGCGCCCCATCGTCCAGCACACGCACTAGACCCCCCTCATCTGGGCGCTCTCACTTACCAGGAGGCACACACCAGGACCGGCATTCCTACCCTCACCTTTTGCTAAGACCCTTTGGTTGAAAAACAAGCCCTCAGAAAAAGGATGTAAAGCTCTTGGGATGATTGTAATACGTTCGCGAAACCGCCGTCGCCAGCTCAGTATATCAGTATATTGCGCACCAAACGGATCGCAAGGAACGGGAAGTTCAATGTGCGTCTGTCTGTCCGACTGCGAAGGCGATGGCATCGCGTGGTCGCTGGGAGCACCGAGGACGATGTCACCACTTGACACGCACGCTCCTCGTGCTCTTCGCCGGGTCGGGAATGGCTTTCGTTCTCCCACGTGCCGGTGTGGCGGTTCGTGCGAGCGACGCTCTCCCTCGCCCGGGCAGCGAGCGCCGCGTTCCGGCCCTCCGATCGCTTCCGGGCGATGAGCCCGCACTCGGGGGGCGTGAGCCGGTCCTCCTGATCCACCGCCGCAGCGGCCCGTTGGCGAAGGCTTTCTGGTACTGGCCGCATTCTTATTCGGCATGGCCGTACTCTTACTCTTCGTGGTTGGCACTTACAAGATCGGTGTCTTAACCGATAAGTTGGCGGACATGAATTCGAATTTGTCGATGGAGATCTCGTCTCTCGGGACGAGAATCGACACTCTTGCGACAAGGATCGAAAAGATATCGACCGGGACATCGAGCGATTTGTCGTCTCTCTCAAGTCGAAGGTCGACGTCGTCGCGACCAAGGTCAACTTTATGGACAAGCTCGCCGGATACGCGCTTGCGGCTGTGGTTGGAGGTCTCGCGAGCGTGTTCTTTAACCAAGCCTTCTCCCAGGCGGGCCAGACCAAATCCACCCCCCCCCCCCAGGCGCGTCCGAGTCACCCGCGGGCGCTGACTCATCCTCGCGCTGATGCAGGCAGGCAAGGGCTCGTCCACCCAGAATCGCCTTCAGCCTTGCGCCCCCGACCTCCCTCGCGCGAACTAGGCAAAGTACGATAGATTAATAACTACCCAAGCGCGCTGAAATTCAGAGGACGGGGTGTGTGGGCGCCAGGTGGTTTTTATATGCGCAAACGACGCCCCTTCCGCCGCTCTACGCGTAGGTAAATCACGAAGATCCAACTCGACGGTGTGTAGAAAATTTCTAGTTTACGACTAAAATCGCCCCGTCCGTCGTGTAATTAATTAATTGCTTAATTAAGAAGGGCTAACGCTGGGGACGGCCGCTCGGATTATTATTCGATTTGCTTTTGTTGATTCCATCAACAGGATTTGGAGCTGTTGATTCCAATCAACAGGATATTATGGCATGAAATCAAAGCGATGACAGCCCCGACGATCTTGACTTGTAATATGTGTTACATAACCTAAAAAAATATTCCAAAACTCTCGAGAACGTATATGCATCACTCCTAGTGATTCATTCAAACTACGTTGAGGGGGTCCTGGGATTTACAATATACCCATATCTTGCATTTTCTCGATGTACCTCATCAACGCGTCGCGCCTCTTGTGGGTATGGCCACTCCTCCTTTCTCACGAATTCCTTTATTAGGGTTTTTTCTTCGTTCCATACGGCTTTCCCTCACCCCTTACCCCTTCTTTTCTCCTTTAATACATTTCACAAGGCCATTGAGATCCCAGTCTTGGTTCGTTTCGCACGGTCAATTCATCCTCCTACGTGCCTTAAAAATTTAATGTCCTACTAGTACTGTGGAAAGAGGAGTCGTCTGTATTTCTCTGCCAATGTGCATGCTAAAGATGGTGCTTGAGAACATATTGGCTAGTAGCATGTGGCGAGGCGGAATGGTTTACTTTGATCTTAAACCGCCTCGCGGTCTCTCCCAGCTCTCTGAAACTACTTTACAATACTACCTTTCGATAGAAATTATCCTCAAAATGATATGAAGAACGTTCCTTAGTCCAATAAATATCGTTCTCGTGGGCCGCGATCGACTTCCGCTTCACCGTTGTCCTTCAAGTTCCGGTGTTTTTTTGTGTCTGAGGAAGAAGGATACGGCGGAGGAGCGAGCGAGGAGGTCGCCGAAGGTTTGGGCATCGCGGGCCTCGACGAGGGGGGCCCAGGTCGTCGTGGGTTGCTTGGTGTACAGAAGGAGGTTCCTGTGGTCGAGGTTGATCGACTCGCCGATTTCACACTTGAGGCCCAAGACGGTGTCCGAGGGCAGTAAGTCGAAGACTAGGTCGGGCAGATTGCCGATAGCCTGGAGCCTGATGCGTGTCCCCCTCGGGGCAGCAAATGCGTCGGCAAACAACGCTCGGCGACCCCCGAAGGTGCGCGTCGGGATCGCCCGATGATCGACGGAAATCGACTCGTGCTCTTTGGGTACATGGCGGAGCTCCGCTTGCCATTGCGCCATCATCAAATCAAATCAAATCAAATCAAATCAAATCAAATCCAGAAGGCGTTACTTTCGAAGACTTACCCTCTCGCAGCAGCCGCGCTTCTTGTCTCCCCAACTCTCTTTTTCGCTCGACGCACCGACCCCCGCCAATCTGAGCTCCTTTCATCAGCGCCCGGCCTTTATCCGCTTACTCCTTAAGTGCTCTCGCCGGTCGGTAGGAGGCCTTGCGACGGTCGTCGCTCGGCGAGTGGACGCGACGTGTCCATTCGCCGAGGGCAAAGTCAAGTTTAGGACGTCGCGCAGCGGTCGAGTGTAACCGCCCTTGCATTCGGGTACTTTTCGACCGTGCTCGTAGGAGCACCCACTCGCCTGAACTTTAATAACGAGGCCCGCCAGTTAGATTCAGATTCGGGTCGCAATGTCGCGGCGCAGTACCGACGATATCCTCCTGGTTTTCTGCCCCTGACAGCCACGTGTACATTGAGAGAGCCGCGAGACTGGTGGCGATACCACGGGCGTTCGATGATGCCGATGGGCATTTCGGTGCATTTTGCGAGGAACGCGCATATCAATCGTATTCAGCAAAAATGGTAGTGACGAGTCGCCTCGACGGGCCTCTCGCTGAAATAAGTGTGCCCAATCTATGTGGCATCTTTCATGTCGCTTCAGCCGAACTCGTTCACAGCAAACGTCGGGAAGAATTGCGGTGCGCCGTATTTTATAGCCTTGGCGATGAGGTCGATGCCTGCGTATTTGGAGTAGCCGACGCCCGAGTACCCCTCGAATTAAAATTTTGCGTCCGCCAGTTTGATCACTCGCAAGCCGTTCATGCTGAATGAGGTCGGCAGTAATGCGTCGAAGGTGATTGCCGAGCCCGAAATCGGCGGTGTCGCCGTTGGCGTCCATCGGAGTCTGCCCGTTGATGAGGTCGTATCGTGCCCCGTTTCTTTCATAGGTTGCTTCTCTCTGGTAATGGCCGCATGCATATACCTCTGCTTTGCAATTTCCTTTTTTTTCGCTGCAGAGAACGTCTTTTCATACGCAGGTTGTCTTTATGCCCGAGGACGTAGATGAGCGGGTTGAAGACTCGCCACGTACGACAGGCACTGAGTTTTGTGATGTTCCGCGCTTCGCACTTGATACTTCGACGAGGATATTATTCGAGCGCGCTGCAGTTGAAGCAGACACAGACTGGCTTCGCCAGGATAGTTTCGCGGTAATTCGAGATTTTCGTCCAGCCATGGCGCTCGATGCGGCTTATTAGATGAGCGTCCTATATTATGATGCGTATCGTTGTTGGCGTCGACGAGCTCGCGCGAGAGGGAGGCCGCCGTGCTCTGGTGCATATTGCCGTGAGTTTCCTAGACACTGCGATGTGAAGTAGGTCGCCCGAGCAAAAACGTCTCTGGCGCTAGGTTCGTGACGACCAGATCGTCGCGACGGTTGAGTAGGTCGACATCTTCTATTTGAAGTGCCCTTCGAAGTTCTCGTGTTGCGGGCGGCTCTCTACCGAGCAGCGGCGGTTGAGGGTGGCGACGTGCCTGCACGCAACCTATGCTCTCTCTCTCTCCGCGCGCGAGGCCGTCATGGTTGGTCAAGGATGCGAATTTTCTCTTGGGGGAAAAAAAAAAACGCGAGTCCACGGTTCGCTCGGAGCGATGAGAAAGCATCACACGTTGTAGAGATGCCCCACGTTGCCGTAAGGACCGCGGTAGGCGAGCGCGAGTGTCGTTGTCGCGCGCAAGGTCCTGTCGAGTGCCGCGAGGGGGGGCGCGGTTTCGTCCCTTCGCATACGAAGTCCCTGGCCCACGTAGTAGTAGTACTTGAGGTTGTTGAGCACGGCTTGCCCGATTTCGTGGACTTTAACGGAGGAACGCCGCACGTCCTCGATGGTGTGCGAATATGGTGTATTCGTGAAGGCGTCAGAATGCTCCTCCGTTTGGCATATGTGCACTTGAGCGGCGGATGTATCGAGGTCCCAGGTTGGAGCGGTACGCGCACGAAACAACCGTCGTGATGGTATAGCACGCCAGTTGGCATAGGCCCGCTGTAGCGCTCTGGTCTGTTCATGAGTCGTAGTTCAGACGCGGCGGCGGAAGCCGATAATAATCTGGAAGCAGGGGGCGCCTGGCGATGGGGACTGACTGACTGACTGACTGACTGACTGACTGACTGGCAGGCTCTGAGCGTTTTGTGTGCGGTAAGAGCTCGTAAGAGCTCGTACAACAACGGCGCGTGCTGCTGAGGCACGTACTTTCGCACGGCCGCTGAAAGTTCGAAGGCTGCCCCTTCCATGTGACCACCGGCTTCTTGGTGTTGGAGAATCATGCTGCTGCTGCTGCTGCGTTGGGTGATCATGCAAGTCGTCGTCGTCAGATCCAAGCCAGCGAAGAAACGCATGCGGGCCGTGTCACAGGCGAATCTTTTTGGGAAGAAAGTATTGAAAAGGAAAGAAACACTGACTTGACGCTCCCAGAAAAAAAAAATTTGAGACGCTCGTCTCTAGGCCCCGATACTCTGATCCCTCGCGTCATGCACTGGGCTAGGTATAGCTAGGTAGTAAAATTCGTTGGTCGAGGTTTTTGCTCCCGGCGCCAGGTGCCGGCAAAAATATGCTCCCTTTCGGGAACGTGGGTGCCCATCTTGCGCGGCGTATACTTGCCGGGCTGGAGCTCGTTGACGAGGCTGGTCATATGGTCTCGGAGCTCGGGCTGGTATTCGGCGCGGGAGAACTGGTCCTCGACGCCGTCCGAGCGCGCCTCGGAACGACCGATCCCTAGGACGCTGGTGTACTTTGGTTTGAGGAGGCCCTCGGTGACGAGGTGGTGCTGGCGGCGGTCGTGGTCGGGTCCGCTCGGGATTGGCGAATAGAATCTGTAGTGCGAATTGCGAATCGTGATCTCGCCGCTCCTAAGGAGCTCGTCCGAGGGCCGGTCCGACAGGTATCTTGCTTGTTTCCGCTGGCCGCGGACCTTGCGGGCGTCGTAGCTGCCCGAAACAAAGTCGAAGCCGTTGTAGGCTGCCGTCTCGGCGAGGTGGTCCTTGCGGCGTTGGTGGTGCGCGTCGCGCTTCGCGAGCTTGGCCGCCTCCCAGGCACATCTCTCGACGTCGGGGCGGATCGCGCCGTGGGGCCGCCGCTGAAAGCCCTTCCCAAACTTCGTCGTTCGCAGGCCGTTGCCGATGGCTTGGGGCTCGCGCGGGCCGTTGCAGTGCGCGAGACACATCGTGTCGTTGCGGCTGATATGGACGCGCTTTCCGAACCGGGCCGCGGCCTGCCGCCCGTCGGGGTGCCTCGCGCCGTCGAGCCAGGCGCACGACATTTTGTTCGTTGTATCTTTAAGATTCGGATGACGTGGGCATGGTTTGCTTTTAAACTCGCGCCAGAGGAGATGAGCCCCCGCCGCGATCCGGGCGGCGCTTGGGAATTGCCTCGCGGTGGTCGTGGCGACCGGCCGACCTGCCCGGGCCGTGCAACCCTTGGTCGACGCGATCGGCGCGGCGCTGAGGTGCGGCGCGGGCGTCGTCGAAATGAGCCTCGGGTGGCGACGACGGCGGCGACGCGCGCGACCGAGTCGTTCGCGGCGCCCCGGACGCCGCGCCACGAGGAGCTCCCGAGCGAGCACCTGAGAGGCTCGAAGTCGTCGCGCAGCGCCGGGTCGCGAATATCACCCTCGACGCCGCCCTAAAGTTTGTCGCGATCTGCCGCGAGCGATACGGGAGCGGCCGAAGAGCTGCTAGACGTCGCGCCCGCCGAGATGCACGTCAAGGTTTTGAATCCCGTTTGTTCCGAGGGCGCCGCCCTCGAGAATCACTGGGGTAAAGGCGCTGTCTCGGCCCTTCGGCGACAACGCCAAGCCCGAGGAGGCCGCAACCCGGGCCTTCACGAACGACGAGGACGGCGGGAGCTCGAGGCGATCCTCCGCGGCGGCGCCGCCGCCCCCCCCTCGAGAGAAAGAAGAATGAGGAGACACATTTTTTTTTGGTTATTACCCCCCAGCAGCAACAGCAGCGGCAGCGGTAGCGGTAGGGGGCGAGTCCCCTCGATGGTGGTGCTGCAGGGAGAGGAAGGCCCCGACGGCGGCATCCCACGGGGGGGGCGGGCTTACAACCCTGGAAGGGAAGGAGGAGGGGGCGGCGGCGGAGTCGTCGGCGGCGGCATCCCTCGGGGGCGGGGAGCGCCTGGCGTTTATTGTCGGCTGGAAATCGGCGGTTTCGGCGGTTTCGGCGGCGTCCAGGACGACCGCGCTGCGCGGAGAGATGAGAGAAAAGAATAGACAAAAGAAGGACGCACGCGATGTCTTTGAAGAGCCGAGGGAGGACTTCGCGGGCTCGGAAATGACGGTCGATAGAAGCGAGGCGGAGGAGAGCGACGCAGAGAGGGGCGCGCTGGCGGCCGTCGGCGTCGTCGGGGAGATCGTTGGTGTCGCGGGGCCGGAGGAGGGTGGCGAGGGCTTTTGCGCGGCGGCGCTTGACGAGAGGAGTGTGCTTGAGGCCCGCGTTGGTGGCGCCGCGGAGGACGGCGTCGACGGCGGAAACGACGGCAGAGACGGCGAGGTCTCGGGAAGCGAAATAGAGG
Organism: Chrysophaeum taylorii; assembly: GCA_029834535.1. Lineage (NCBI taxonomy): Eukaryota > Pelagophyceae > Pelagomonadales > Pelagomonadaceae > Chrysophaeum > Chrysophaeum taylorii. The sequence goes on from JAQMWT010000427.1 coordinate 113,561, forward strand.
ACGCGGGAAAGGGCGCGAGACATGTTGAGCTTCAAAGCGAGGGCCGCCGAAGCGTCGAAGCGGAGGTGGGGTCCGTGGGCGTCGACGAATTTAACGACCGCAATCTCGTCCCATTTTTGCTCGAGGCGCGGCTCGAGAACGGCGAGATACTCGTCTTTCAACTCGAGGTCGTCGTCGTCGGGGTCGCGCCAGGATCCCAGAAGGGGCTCCAGGCGATCCGCAGAGGACGGCGCGTACGCGAGGTCCCCAAAGCCGCAGCGGTGGCGCAGGAGTTTTGCGGCGACCGCGCCGACGGCAGCGACCGCGCCGACGGCAGCGATTCCGCCGACGGCAGCGATTCCGCCGACGGCAGCGATTCCGCGAGGACCCGAAACGACCGCGCAGGCCTCCAACCACGTCTCCAGAGCTCGGGAAGCGCGGGTTTCGTTGAGGGCGGCGGACGCGAGACGTGCGGCCGTTGGCGCCAGTGCCGGATCCGTTGATCCCGCGAGGGCGAGAGCCGCGGCTTGGACGCTCGCGGCCTCCGAGCCGTCGACGCGAGCGACCTCGACGACGCAGTCGCACGACGCCTCCCAGCTTTCATCGTCGTCGTCTGTTTCCGAGGAGGAGTCCTCTTCCCGCTCCGACTCGGGCCGTTCGGGGGGGGGGGGAAGGTACATGGGCCCCACCAGAAGCGTCGCCACCCTCTCGGGAGACTCTCGAGGCCGTCGCGGTCTTCGTCGCCCCAGCAGCAGCTCGCGCTGGCGGACGAGCGCCGCTCGAGCCTGGCGCGCCGCTGTCTCGAGGGGATCGAGGGCCTGTTCGATCGGCTGCTTTGGGGGGTCGGGGTCGACGTATTCGTCGTCGTCGGCGCCCTCTTCGTCGAAGTCGGCGACCGGCGTCGTCTCGACCGTCGAGTTCGCCGGAACGCGCCGCGGGACGCCGTCGTCCCCAACAAACACCTCGGGCCCCCCAAAGAAGCGCCCGCGCGGCACCACCACCGCCGCCGCCTCCTCGATCACCGCGACGGTCCGCTTCCGCCGGACGGCAGCCGGCGCCGGCGCTTCGGAGACGCGCGTCGGGGAGTCGTCGCCACCCTCGTCGGAGAACCCGTCCAGCTCCTCCTCAGACGCCGCCGCCGCCGCCGCCGCCGCCAAGGGTGGGGGGGCTTTCAAAGCGAGCCGGAGATCCACGTACTCGAACACCTCGGCGCGCCGCACGCTTCTCGAGGTACGACGAGGCGGGAGGGGCGCGCAGATCAGCGCGGCGATCACCACTTCCCAAAGCTCGCCTTCGACGACATCGACGACGAGGTCGATGGCCGCCAGCTCGATGATTTCTGCCGTCGACTTGGGCCGCGCCTCGGCCGACGAAAACATCGCACTCTGGAGCGCGTTGGCGAAGGCGTCATCATCCTGCCGCCGCGCGACCTCCATCTCGTGTACCGGTTGTATGGTGCCGGACTATAATAATATGAGGGGCCGCCGATTAACTCGTAGGGAAGCCGACTGGCTGCGGTGGCAGCTGGAGAATTGGCGCGAGCCGACCCTCCGCGCCATCAGCAAGACCGCGAACGACTTCATCGTCGAGAGCCTGAGGTTCGACGCCTTCCCCGACGAGAGCAGCGATCGCACCTTCAACCGGAGCCTGCCGCCCTCGATTCCATCCTTCGCAGCAGCGCACGCCGACTTGAAGCGCCAGATCGACGGAGTCGGCAAGTCGGCGCTCTTCGACGAGGTCCTCCCGGCGAGGCTCGACGGCCTCCGACCCAAGGGCCCCCTTTCGCCGCCGCCGCCGTCGCCGAGCGCCAACGACAAGAGGAGGAGCTTTTCGTGTCCGCCAACCCCGCTCTCCGACGGTGGCGACCACCTCCCGGAAGAGGAGGCCGCGGTGGCGCCCCCGCCCTCCGTCAGGGAGCTCCGGAAGAGGTTCGAGCGACGACGCCCGCCTTTGGACATGATGATTGGAGCGGAGGCGGAGGCGGAGGCGGGGGTGGAGGTGGAGGTGGAGGTGGAGGACCCCCCCCTCTCTTCTCCGCCCAGCCCGCTGCGTCGGTCGACCACAACGACGACACCAGCAGAGCCGCCGCTCCGGTGCCGCCACCGCCGACGGCGAAGTCTCTCCGAGGGGGCCGCGGACGACCACCTCGACGATGATCCCCCGGCGGCGGCGGCGGCGGCCTCCCTCGTCATGCGGCGCGTCGCCGAGTTCCAGAGGGGAATGAATACGACGACGTCTATAGTTTAAGAATATCAGGGTTTCGGAATGGAGTTGTTGTCGTCGTCGTCGTCGTCGGATGCGTTCGCTCGGTGGTCCAAGGCCGTCGAAAATGACCCGACCGACTTCGCGTCGTGGTCCAAGCTGCTCGCCGTGGTGGAGGAGCAGAGCGGCGGGTCCCCCGAGCGCGTCGCGCCCGCGTTCGAAGCCTTCTTGGCGCGGTTCCCGTTGTGCTTCGGGTACTGGTGCAAGTACGCCGACCTCCAAAGGGGTGACATCGAGCGCACGACCACCGTGTACGAGCGCGCCGTGTCCGCGGTGCCTTTGAGCGTGGAGCTGTGGAAGAGCTACTGCGCGCACGTCAAGGTCGCGACGGCCGGACAGGTGTCGGACGTGTCGAGGGCGACGTACGAGCGGGCGGTAGACGCGGTGGGCCGAGACCCTCAGGCGGGGCCGATCTGGGACGCCTTCCTCGAGTTCGAGGCCGACCGCGGCACGCCCGAGACCGTGTGTCGGGTGTACAGAAAAATGCTCGCCGAAGACTCTTCGGGCAGGACGGACGATTTGTGGCGACGGTTCAAGCTGCTCGCCAAGGCCTACAAGGCTACCGAGCTCGTGTCGGAAGAGGAAGCCCGCGACCTTTTGATGAGATACAACCGGTCCCGGAAGATCGAGGCCGAGGACGACCCCGCCGGGTCCGAGAGACTGGCGGGATACGGCGAGCTGCACGAACAGAGGCAGCTCGAGCAACTCCTCGGGGAGGTCGAGAAGACGAAGAACGACCTCGTCCAGCGGCGCCTCGAGCGCCAGCATTTCGAGGCCGGGGTGCGACGGTGGTACTTCCACGTCAAGCCCCTCGACGCGGCGCAGCTCCAGAATTGGCGAGATTATCTCGATCTCGAAATCGAGCGCGGCGACGCGAGCGACGTCGGGCGCCTCTTCGAACGCTGCCTCGTTCCGTGCGCCTTGTACGCCGAATTCTGGATCAAGTACGCGTGGTGGTCTTCCAAGACCTTTGGAGACGCCCACGGCCTGGCGGTGATCGACCGCGCGGCGACCACGTTCTTGCCCGATCGCGTCGACGTCCTCGAATGTCGCGCGTTGCTCCTCGAGAGGCTCGACAAAATCGACAAAGCTCGCGATGTTTTTGGCGCGATTTTTCGGGCCACCGTATCGGACCCCGCGAAGCGCGCCTCCTGCTCGGTCGCGCGAGCCAACTTCGAGCGAAGACAAAACAATCGTCCCGGCGTCCTGTCCGCGTATCGCGAAACGATCGACAGGGGCGACGCCGGCTTCGAGGCCGTCGCCGCGCACATGGCGCGCTACCTCGTCCGCGTCGAAAACGACCTCGACACGGCGCGTTCGGCGCTCGACGACGCGTGAGTCTTGTGGTATATAGATAGACGCCTCCTCGCCGATTTGATTGATTTCGCGGCGTCGTCGTCGTCGCAGGCTCGAGCGCGCGCCGGAACAGAGAGGCGCTCTGTGGATCGCGCGAGCTCAAATAGAATTCAGCCAGATCCACGACGAGAAGCTCGCGATCGTTCACGACGCCGTCGCGGCCGTCTACGAAAGGGCCTTGGCCGAAAACGCGAGGACATCGAACGAGGACCGCCTCGACCTCTGGGCTCGCTACTGGAGTTTCTCCAACGACTTTGGCCACGACGCCACACTTCTCCTCTCGATTCGACGTCGCTACGCCTCCTTTCGCCGCAAGCTCGACAGGCAACGGAATCCCTTCGTCCCCCCGCCCCCCAAGCGACCCTTCAAGACCTTCCTCTCCGGCAACGACGCGCTCGGGGGAGGAGGAGCAGCGCAAGGCGGTCACGCCGTCGTCCCCCTTGACCCGGCCAAAGCGACGCAGCGCCTCGAGGCCCTCCTCGCGGCCTACGGCCACCACCCGTAATAATTAAATAACATAGGGTTATTATTATTACAGTTGACTTTTTTCTCATCATGGTGTTGTTGCTGCTGTTTCTGCTGGCGTCCGCCGCCGACGGGATCCGGAAGACCGGGACGACGATCGCGGGCGTCGTGTTCCGCGACGGATGCGTGCTCGGGGCCGACGAGCGCGCGACGGAAGGGTCTCTCATCGCTGATCCGGAATGTATGAAGATCCACGAGATCTCCGAGAACGTGTTTGCCTGCGGCGCGGGGACGAGCGCCGACGCCGCGCAACTGTGTCGGCACGCCCAGTTAGACTTGGTGCTACTTCGACGGCGCGAGGAGGCAGCGAGGGGGGGCAAGGCGAGGCCGACGACGGTCGCGGCGGCGAGGGGCGTCGTGTTGAAGCGGCTCAGGTCTGCGCCCGCGATGGAGTGCGCTCTGATTCTCGGGGGTGTCGACGGCTCGGGGGCCCACCTCTACCGCATCGACGACGGCGCGACCCACGCGGTGCCCTTGGCGGCGATGGGGAGCGGGTCTCTCGCGGCGACGCCCGTCCTCGAGGCCGCCTACAGAGACGACCTCGACGAGGAGAGCGCCATTGCCGCGGTCCGCTCTGCCGTCTCGGCGGGCGTCACCTTCGACGCCATGTCCGGCGGCCGCGTCAACATCCTCGTTATCGGCCGCGAGGGCCGAGTGACGCGACACACTTTTTTTGTGATGAAAAACAACAACTAGGCGCGTGCGTATGTATCTCCTCAAAGGAGGGAAAAGTAGGAGGCGACGAGGAGGGGCGAAGCGAAGAGGCCCTGGCGGACGAGGTCGCTGGCGTGCATGTTGTTAAAGCCGACGACGGCGGCGACCCACGCCAAGGCGGTCGCGACGCGGCCGCCCCACTTGTGCCACCACCGCAGGACCTTGCTGGTCTTTTTGACGCCGATGTCGGGGTGGAGCGCGACGAGGCCGACCGCAAAGAGGAGGCCGTAGGCGCCGAGCGCGGCGAGACCGAGCCACGCGTGCCAGGATGTGAGATGAGGCTTCCCAAACAGTTCCTTGTTGCGATAGATCGCGTACCATCCGATTCCAGCGAGCAACGTGCTCGCGAGCATCAGGGTGCCGTGGAGCTTGGTGTTCTCGTAGCCGCCCCGCTTCTTCACCAGCGCCGCGCTCGCTCCCAGCGCGACGAAGCTGATCATCATCGCCGACGGATGGTACGTGAACCAGACGTCCCACTTCCAGGTGCCGGACGGCATCGAGGCGTACACCCCCGCAGCGACGCCCCACGCAAATATTGGCCACACGGGCATCTGCGTCTTCTTCGCCGCCTTGCCGGTCCCCATGACGTGGCGATACGCCGAAGAGAAGGGTTATTATTATTATTAAAAATGAAAAAAAAATAGGGGTTTTCGCAAAATGCGTCCGCGCGCCACCCGATCGGGGTCGTACGACGCCGAAGCACAGCAGCCCGAGGACGACGAGGACGACAAGAAGGAGCGGCGCGGGTGGCGGCGGGGGTTCGTGTCGAGCGTAGCGGCGACGGTTGGTCTGTGCGTCGTGGCGTACGTGTTATGGCCGCGGCAGCTGTCGCCCGTCGACGCCGCCGCGCACAAGGCCGCCGCGAGCGCGTTGCGCGCGCGGCTCGCGGAGCTGACGCGGCGGATCCAGACGCGCGTGCGGCACCGGCGCGAACGGCACCCGGCGCCGAGCTTTAGGCGGCTCGCGGAGGCGGCGCCGCCGCGGGCGTCGGTCGGCGCGGGCGCCAGCGCGTCCGACGCAGCGCTCGCCGTCCTTCGGCGGCGCGTCGCCACGGCCGAGCGCGAAGCCTGGCGACAGGAAAACGTCGACCGCGAGGGCGCGTACGAGAGCCTGTGCGACCGCGCGCCGCCGAAACCTTCGTCGAAACGTGTCGTGCGCGTCGCGACCGTCAACCTCTGGCAACCCCAGGCCGCGAGCTGGCCCGCGCGCCGCCGCGCAATCGCCGGAATTCTGCGCGAGGCCGCACCCGACATCGTCGCGATGCAGGAGGTGCGCGGGGGCGCGAATTGGGCCGAGGAGCTCCGGCGCGAGCTCGAGGGCTTGGACCACGCGCGCTACGTCGCCGGGACGGGGGACGGCCGCGGCGGCGCCGCGCCCCCGGGGTGGACTGAGGAGGGCGTCGCCATTCTGTCGCGGTTTGCTCTCGAAGCGGAAGATACGGTCGGCATGCCGCCGGCTCGGGACTCTTCCGATCGGAACCCGCGGACGACTCTCGGCGCCCGAGTCGCGACGCCACTCGGAACGCTCAGGGTCGTCGCCTCCCACCTCAGCTACGACCGCGACCAGCAGTGCCGCGCGGTGCGCGACCATCTCAAGCCGTGGCTCGACGGGCTCTGGGACTCGGACAAAAACGTCCGGGCCCAGGTTCTCCTCGGCGACCTCAATATCTATCCCGACTTCGAGTGGCCGATCGATACCCTCGAGCTCGCCCCCGACGTCCGGGCGGCCCTCGGCAGCCCCTGCGCCGCCGGGGGCTCGACTACGACGACGACGAAGAATCCCCCGGTCTTCGTGGACGCGTGGACCGCGACTCGAAACGACGATCCGGGCTGGACCTTTCCGAATCCCGAGACACTGCACCTCGACCCCGCGCGGCCGGACCGCGTCCTCGTGCGTGGCCTCGTCCCCCGCGAAGCCTTCGTCCTCGGGTGCGACCCCCTCGTCGACAACCCCAACACTTGGCCCTCGGACCACCGAATCCTTGTCGTCGACCTCGTCCGTTAATTAATAATATCTTTTGTTCTCAGAAGATACAATGGCGGCCCGCAGCCTGCGTCTCGAGCGCGTCCGCGAAAAGTCCATAAGCGCCACCGCGCTCCTCGATCACAAGCTGCGGCAGCCCTACCCCCTGGCGCCTCTCGACGGGGTCCGACGGCGGCGCCCGAGCTACGACGACGAAGACGACGACGACGACCGCAATCCAAAAAAAAGGACAGCCCCATCCTCCATCAAGCCGGCGGAAGTAGTGAGCAAGGCGGGAAAAAAAGGCGGCTGGAATGACCAACTGATCTTCGCGGACAACAAGCGGCTCGAGGCGCTCGGGCTGATGGAACGGCTCGTCCTGCAGCACAAGCGCGGTCTCGGGGAGCGCGAGGCGGCGCGGAAGGTGTTGCGGCCGGAGACCGCTACGGCACTCCGAGAGTTGAGCCCGCAGCTGTGCAGGGAGCTGCAGCGGCGCATCTTCGCGAAGATTCGAAAGGTCGTCGCCGAACAGCACCGCAAGTACGAGCGCGTGCACGCGGCTCTAGACAAGCGCGGCATCTTTTCGACGGAGGTCAACGCGCATCGCGTCCACACGAAATTTTTGACTGCCCTCCAGAAGCACATCGACATCCGGCGTTTCGAGGAGGAGTGCCTCGCCGACCTCGAGACCCAAGAGTACGACCGCCAGAGAGCCAAAGCGATCCTTCGGGGGGTTAAGGCAGGCGCGATGTTCGCGAAAACCAAAACCGTACGAGCAAACAGCGCGAAAAACTCGGACGATTTCGAAAAAGACAAGGCCTTCGACGCCTTCGCGAAGTGGTACGCCAAGCGCGACCGTCGCGCCCTCCCGGCGACGCCGCTCTTGGCCGAATCGTTTCAATTAAAACCTCTCCGTCGCCCGACGATCGCCATCGACCTCTCGGACGGACGACACACCAAAAATGTCCCGCGCTTCGAGAATTCGTTCCTGGCCGCCGCGCGCCCGCACGCAAACACTCACGACTGCGAGGAGGAGGAGGAGGAGGAGGAGGAGGAGGAGCTTCCAGTGACACAGCCCAGACCTAGCGACGACGACGACGACGACGAGGTTATCAGCGAGGAGAAGAAACGAAAGCCACCCGTCGTCAAGTTCAAGCCGCGTCGCACGAGCTCCCTGGAGCTCGCCTCGCTGCAGCAGCGCCTCGAGCGGAGCTGGTTCGACCTCCGGCTCACGACAGCCCAAAAGCTCGACTGTCTCCGGAAGTTTGCGTCGCTCGAATTCGCGCCTCATCTCCCAAAGGCTGTGGACATCTGGGAGCAGGCGGCCGACCTGCAGACGCGTCGCACCCGCATCCTCTCGCTCCGAAACCGCCTCGAGACGGACGAGGCCTTTGGGACCCAGGAATTCCTTGCCCTCCTCGATTCTGACGACACCGACCTTCCGGACCTCAAAACGCCCGGTCTCGAGGTTGTTACTGCCAAGGGCCACCACGAGCCCCTCCTCGACCGCCGCCAGGCCCACGCCTGGCTTTCCAGCAAACTCGCCGCCATCGACGCCGACCTCGCGACCCTCGCCGCCCACACTTCCGACGAAATCGGCACCCGCATCCCTCTCGTCGGGACTGCAACGGCACCCTGAGTGTCCACAACGGACCCAGCAGCACCATATGAAAGAAGCTGGGCGTCGTCTTGAAATAATCAGGCGGTGCGTCCGGGTCGCCTACGACGACACGGCCAACATCCACAGCGTCGCGGACTACTGCTCGGCGCGGCGGCGACGCATCATTGACGACGAGTACCTAAAGCTTCGGTCGCTGCGACTGGCAGACGGCTCTTCGCTGCGCGATGCCGCCGTCGTCGGCCTCGCTGCTCTCGGCCACCACGAGCGCGTACGCCGGCAGTTGTCGACCAACGCCGACGAGCGCCTCGCGTTCCACAACGCGCGCATTTCCCTCGAGAACCTCGTCGACGCCCTGGCGACCGACGACGACCTGGAAGATATCCGCCGCTACGTCGAACTCTACGAGGACGAATTATCGAGGTGCGACCGCTTTCGGTTCGAGGCGCAGCCAATCGAGGTGGCCGCAATCGCACCCCCGACCGACCGCGCGACCGAAATCTTCGACGAGGGACGAGGCCGCATCCGGTACATGACCCAGAAGGACCGGGACGCGTGCCGGGTCGTCGTCGACGACCAAACCCGCCTCCTTGTGCTCGAGGCGACCGGCCGCGCCCTCAACGTCGCGCACGCCAAGTACGTCCTTTCCGACGACGGTCTCCTCTACGTGGCGCATCTCGACGCCTGGAACCAGCGGTGCCGCTGCGGCGCGCACTATTCTTCTTTTTTCCACCCGTCCTTCCTCCCTAAGGGCCGCGCCGTGCGCGCTGCGGGCCGCTTGACCGCCAAGGACGGCCTGCTCTTCCAGTTCGACAACAGCTCCTCCCACTTCTGCCCGCCCCTCCCTACCCTCACCCGCTTCTTTTTTTACCTCTACGACGACCTCCGCGCCCAACTCCGCTTCCCTCTCGTCATTACCTACTATCCACCGGGGACGAGCCGCGCCCGCCAGTTTGCCCTCGAGACTCCTCTCCAGTCGACCGAGTGCCTCGCCCTCGACGCCGGCAACAGACTCGTCCGCGCCCCCTCCTATAAAAACAAAAACAGCAACGTGCCCTTGTAGTCAGTCAGTCAGTCAGTCAGTCAGTCAACCTGTAGTCGTCCCGATCGCGCCTACTCGAATCCCTGGTGGGTGCGCCGATGGCCGGCCCACGCCAGCTCGACCGTGACCCGGACGGCACCCGCCCCGACGCCGCGCTTGGTGAAATCGTAGGTCGCGTCGCTCGCCTCGGTGAGGACCACGTCCTTCGTGACGCCGATCAAGTCGCTCTGGCTCGTCCAGTCGTAGTCGAAGGCGCCGACCACCACCGTGTTGTCGCCGATCGTCTTCTTGAGCTTGCCGAGGTCGACGACGATCGTCCCGAATTGCGGATTGAGATTCTTCGGAATGACCTCCGTGCGAAACATCTCGACGAGGCCCTGCCCAGAAAAACTTTCGTTCCCGTCCGACACGGCGGCGGCGGCCTGCTCGCTCGAGGCGACGAAAAACTTCAGCCACGGGTCTGATGACGCTTCTTCGCTCATCCACTGGTCCTTCGCCGCGAGCCCTGCAACGCGTCATCGCACCCTGTCACGCCCGCACCCGTGCACGACAGCCGGATGATCGCGACCGACGCCTCGAACGGCTTGGGATCGTTCATCTGCCCCAAAAAAATATTATACCGTACGTGTGGATGCGCCAACCAGCCACGACATCTTGTTGTCGTCACGACGCTTGTGGCTCGAAAGAAACCGGAACGTCGACCCGTCCGGAGGGTTTAGGAGTAAACTCAAAGGTTAGAGGGCGCGATCAAAGCAGCTTAGTCGAGCAGAAAGGGGTGAGTGGAAGGAGGGACGTTGACGTTAGAGGGCGCGATCAAAGCAGCTTAGTCGAGCAGAAAGGGGTGAGTGGAAGGAGGGACGTTGACGTAAGCCGATTATTAGGGGACGGCCAGGCGCGAGCCTCACCGTCCGGGCGCAGCCAGGGACCCGTCTGCCTGAGGGTTAAGAGGAGAAGGACGCACCTAGGCAGGACTTTTTTCCGTGGTCGTAAAATGTGCCACCTCATATACCATACTCTTGGGTGGTGGCGGAGGCGGATTATACCACGGACACTTACCTTCGGCACCGGCCCGTGACTCTACAGAACTGCAACGAAATAGAAATCAGGTATATGGGTACGAGTGGGAAATCGAACGCCAGCTGCTTTGTTTTGAGCGTAATTTTTACACCGCCAGTCCGGGGGCGGCTTCAAATCATGGCTTTTTCCAACAAAGGAGCTGGGCAGCGCCGTTTTCGTTTCTTTCTGAGACGCACTGACTCTGGACGGGGAATATGGTGACCTCCACGGGGTACCCCGCGCGCGGGGTCGTCGCGGGCCAACCGCAACGTCGGTAGGACACTTTAACATCACCTTGTTATGACAAATGACGGTACGTAAAGTGCCAGATTTTGTCGTCAATGAGCTGCACAATGCCAGCGTTCTGCTTACTTACAGAGCATTCGTTCATCATAATTCGCACGAGTCGCTTCGGTGTACGCAGCATTGCGAAATGTGGCGCACGTGCGCACAAAGTACAGGATAGCCCTCATGTTTTAACTGCATCATCATACCGCACGTCGCGCCGATAAGCGAGCGTGGTCTACACCATTTCGATCAAGCATTGATCGTCGGGATTCTGCGCTCTGGCAAACAACATAAACAGAAGGCACGCGACGGCGACATCTTCCTACCGCACCGGCCTTGATTGGTGACCTGCTCGACGTCCCTTGCCCGGTTTGAGCAAAAGGGGCGCCGACGGCCTTCCAAACTCGCGGCGAAATGGCGTGCCGATTGGTCAGCTCGATCGCAGCCCCGCGCTCTAGCAGAAGAAAAACGACATCAATATGGTTATGCCAGGTTGTGAGTTCTTAGGTCGACGTCAAAAGACCCCTAACTCCAAAGCTGCAGTGCGGGTCGGCGCAGTCTCATCGTTCCTTTTCGGATGATATCTACACCGTGCTTGATTAACGACCCACGTCCGCTCGGCGATCTGGGCCGCGCAGGTTCGTGCAGTTCGTGGCATTCCTCGCTTACCTCAACACAAGCGCCGAGGACCACGCCATCGACAGTGCCAGAGCTGGGCACGCGTAGCTCGATATGCGCCCGCAGTCGCGAGGACTGTTGTTGTTGCGTTGGTAGCGTCCTCACCGTGGATCGCAACAACGCATTGGTCAACGGCCCCAGAACACTCTGGTACGCTGGTAATGGGTATTTTCAAAAGGTGAGGGTAGGAATGCCGGTCCTGGTGTGTGCGAGTGCCCGGGGCTATATATACCCCTGTGATTTTGCGCACATCTACATCCAGCATCGGTCGGTCACAGCTTGCGAAACGTGGTTCCAGGAGCCGATGTCACTTTTGAATAACAATCCCATGAGGGCACCGCGATCCGAAGAGTCGATCAAAAGCGAGGCCACCTGTCTGCCGCTGCAGCGCAGGTCTCCGCCCAGCGCCCCTCGCGTTAGATTGTGAGGCTGGAACCTGGGTACGAGCGAAGAGCGGCAGGGTCGATGCGGACGCCCAGGGAGACGAACTCGCTGGCGAGATAGCCGTCGGGGATCTGGGACTTGGTGGGTCGCCGGAGGCAGGGCCGTTTTGAGCGGCCATCTCCTCTCGGATTTCTGCGAGAAGGCCGGCCCGCGCATCCTTGAGAGCCCGAGGAACTATTCCGACGCGAGCCGGGGTAGATAGTTAGGAACCATGGCGGTGCCTGTCGAGTTGCGACCATCGACGAGCCATGGGAGGGCTTTGGCCGCCGTGCCGACGAGGGCAACGAGACTGTGGTCGACGCTAGAGCGGATGCCGGTACCAACGATCTGAGCGGAAAGACGGAGGCGCTGGGGGACAGTGTCTTCGGCGTCAAAGACCGGACGTGCCTCTGTTCCAAGCGAGGCGACGACAAAGTGGGGGACGGTGTTTTCTAAGCGGCTGAGTTCAGCCTCACCTTTTCGAAGCGGCCGAGCTCTGCCTCACCCGTGGGTAGGTAGCAATGCTGCTCGACGCAAAAACCATATGTGCGGAGCGATACTGGAAGGGGCCAGGGCAAACACGCTCTGGAGCATGGCGTTCTGGATTTCGGTGCGACGAATTGTACTCATGTAGTTCAAGACTTGACGGCTAGCGGGAAACAGCTAAAAGAACAAGCTACAGCGCGCAGCTTCAACAAAGACGACGACATCAAGAGCTAGGGAGCACGAAGCAGTCGGTACTGTAGCTAATGTACCTCACTTCAGCGATGCAAAGTAGAGGGAACGTAGGCGTTCTCTTTGTGGTGTGACCCGAGGGATACTTCGTGTCAGGCAACAAGGCCGTCGACAACAAAAGCGGAAATCGGGGCGAGAATGTGGGTTCCGTCAGGCGCGACTTTGGTTAAGGTGCTAAACGCCGGGATGGTCGAGGGGACTCGTCGCCAGCGCTGGACACAAGACCGCGCACTTGGTCAAGCTGGGTTCCTCGCCACTATAGCCAGGCGTACTCCGCAGGTGAGCTTTCGCAACCACACAAGGAGGACTGGAGGCGACGCCTGCGTCCATGGCAAAACGGGGCGTCATCTGGCATCGAAGGCATGTGCGGCATCGCGAGTCGCCGATCGGTAAGCTGGGTGCTGGCAACGCCCTCCTGAGACTCAAAGAAGGGGGTGCGAGCGAGATCTGTGAGGCCGTGGACCGTTACCCAAGACGTCGGCTGAAGGTGCCTGGGGTCATTAAGGCCCGCAACTTGGCACTGGCGCGGTGGGGGGCTCATCAGGCGACTGGCCACCGCTTGAGCGTGTTGAGGGCGCGTTGAGTAAGCTGAGCGAGATGTTAAACCGCATACGTGCGGATGAAAAAAATGACGAAGTGCGAGGGACCGCCCTTGCCACCACCCACAAAGACGGTTGTTGGAATAATACACGCCGCCTCGGAGAGTTTACTCGGGTATTCGAGACATCTCGGCACCGGTGGCCAGCATGGCGCGGCGTTGCCCATGCCAATAAAAGGCGCGCGGCTGGCGAGGTATTCAACCAGCAAGCACATCAGTCAAAAGGTTGCGACGACATAGTTCCAGTCGGCAACGCCCCGAAACCGACGAAAAAAAATGGTCACAGCGCTGTGGACCTTACTTCCTCGCATGGCTTGCGTAGTGTTATCGAGGACCTCCTCGCGACGGGGACGACGCCCAAGTTCATTCGTAGCGTAGACCACCTCAGGGTGGCGGTTCTTTGGCACTCGTCGCCGGGATGATATGGGCGGCAAACGAGGCGGCTGGGGGCCTAGTCTAGCCTAGTCTAGTCTAGCAGGCCGCACTTGGGAGTCGGCGTTGTTGTCGTCGGTTTCTTCTTCTTCTTCTTCTTCTTCTTCTTCTTCTTCTCGCACCATCATCATCATCATCATTCGCGCGGGTGGCGCATACTACTACGACGAAGAAGAAGAAGAGTAAAATGGCGGGGTGGTTCCCCCGGTCATGAGAGAAGGCAGCCGGGGCCGCGGGCGACGTCGTCGACCTGGTACTGGGCCTTGGCAGAGTCGACGGCGTCCATGAGGCGACGTTTTTGCAGGACGTCCATATCGGGAATGTCGTCGAGGTCTCCCGGCTCGAGGTAGACGAGGTCGGAGACGCGCGCTGCCCCGAGGTGCTTCAAGGTGGGGAGGATGTCGGGGAGGTTGATGTCGTTGAGGAAGCTCTCGAGTTTGGTCGCGTCGAGGTCGAGTCTCTCGGCGGCGACGTCGGGTTCGTCGAGGAGAAAGTCGAGCACGGTATAGCGGCGCTTGCGCTCGGCCTTGGCGAGCTTTCGCGTGAGCTCGCCCTCGCGTTCCTGGGCGAGCTTGATGCGCATGTCGAGGCGTTCCTGGAGCTGGCGCTGCCAGCGTTCCTCGTTGTCGAGCGCGGATATCGCGTCGGCGAGCTCGTCTCGGGCGGCCTCGGCGGCCTTGGTGGCCTCGGCGACCCGCGACCGCTCGGCGCGCAGCGCTGTCTCGAGGGCATCTACGCGCGCCTTGAGCGCGAGGGTTTCTTGGTGGTGGGAGTGCGATGTCTTGAGCTGCTCGTCGACCGTCTCTCTGAGCACCTTGTCCTTTCCCTCCAAAAAGGCGACGCGCGCCTCGAGATCACGTTTTTGAACTTCGATCAAGGCGAGGTGGGCCTCGCGGCGGTCGTGCTGTGTCTCCGAGACCGCCTTGGCCGCCTCGAAGCTCGCGGCGATGGCGAAGTGGCACACGTAGGCGAGAAGATGGTCGCGCGATCGTTTCTTTAGAGCGACTCGGTCGAGGTTGCGGCGAATCGTCACTTCCGCCTCGTCGAGATCGTGGTAAGCGCCTTCGGGGAGCGGGTCCTCGGCCAGCGCGAAGACCTGGCGCGTCTTCTCGATCGCGGGCGCGAGGACCTGGGCCTCGAGTCCCGCGAGGGCCCCCTTGAGCCGCGCCGCGCGCCTCGCGTCGAGGTCCTCTTTGTGGCGGTCGAAGGCCGCGTCGCAGTCTTCCCGCGTCTCCCGGACGGCTGCTTCGATCGCGTCGGTGAGCGACGGCGACACCCCGCCCACCACCGACTTGCGCACCACGTCGTCCGCGAGCCGGCACCCCCGGACGCGCCGCGCGGCGAGCGCGCCAATACTTTCCTCGTCGTCGTCGTCGTCGTCGTCGACGAGGCTGCGGGCGTGGGCTTCTAACGCCTGGCGCTTCGCCTCGCGGAGTTCGGTCTCCACGGCGCCGCGCCAGGCCGAGGTGATCGCCGGGACCTCCGACTCCTGGAAGGCCTTGGCGTAGCTCTGGGCGAGCGCGGCGAGCGTCGAACCCCTGATAGCAGCGCCCTCGACCAGCTTGGCTTCGCAGCTCATCAGCACGAATTCCCGGAACTTCTGGAACTTCTCCCAGAACTCGGGCCGCGACGAGGACATGTCGTTCGACGAAGAAAAGGGCCGCGGTAGGCACCAGCACGCGCGCGTCGGAAAGTAGGAGACGATGGCCTCGCGCGTCGCGTCCGACTCGCGCTTCCCGTTGGGCCGCAGGCTTTTCTCCAGATACTCGTCCGAAGTCTGGGCCTGCCCCGCCTCGTCCGACAGCTCCAACGCGAAATCGCGCAGCACCCACACGAACCGCGGCATCGTCCGCGCGAGAGCCTGCCTCGTCTCGAACTCTTCGTCGCCCGACGACAACCGCACTCGCCGAGACAGATTCGCGCAAAACCCTAAGCTCGCGATCGCTCGCTCGTCGAGGGTCCCCAGCGAGTTGTAGATCAGCGTCGACGCCAAAAGCGACGCGAGCGTGAAGATGGTCGCGTCGTACGCATCGTCCACATCCCCTAACCCTCCGAATCCCTCCGTGTCCACCAGCAAGACGGCGATTCGACGACCGTCGCTCGCGCGAGTCGCGAGAGGTCGACCCCACACCCAGATCCCGCGCGTGCACCGCTCCACCTCGTGTCCCACCGCGAAACCCTCCGACTCGTGCCCGCTCCGCAGCCAATTCAGCAAACTGCTTTTCCCCGACCGATACGGACCCGTCACTGCCACCACGCACACCCGCTCCTCGATCCGCGACACCACCCCCAACGTCTCCGCAACCGTCGATATCGACCATCCGTTCGCACCCCCGCCCTCCCGCACCTCGATTAAAGGCAACGCCTTGGCCGGATATCCCGCGTAATCATTCTCCCAGCCAGCGCCATTCATGGCTTCTGGCTGCGACGACACCTTGAAGACATTAAAATTAAAGGAAGGGTTTGCTTTTAAGCCGTCGTCAACTCCTGCTACGGGGTTGATGAGGGTTGCTGGAGCTATGCCCTTCACAAATTTTTTCCAGCGTTGTGGAAATTAATTCACTGACTGGGCTCACTTCACTAGGTTCACTGAATTTGGTTCACTTCACTTCACTTCACTTCACCGAAAAATTTTTCGTCCGAAGTCCAATGTTCACTTCACGTTCATTCACTTTGGCTGACGGTCTGACCCGGACCCCGTCTGATGAGCCAAGTCGAGCCGTGCTACCTCTGGCGGTGGAGGATAATGTTGATGATGAG
The DNA here is from genome assembly GCA_029834535.1 of Chrysophaeum taylorii. Lineage (NCBI taxonomy): Eukaryota > Pelagophyceae > Pelagomonadales > Pelagomonadaceae > Chrysophaeum > Chrysophaeum taylorii. The sequence goes on from JAQMWT010000427.1 coordinate 129,989, forward strand.
GAGGAATTTAAACGCGGTGTTAACAGAAGGAGGAAGTTCACAAGAACGAGCCGATTGCGACGTCGATGTTGTGACGTGGAACACACCCGGCAACAAAAGTGGACGATCAACCAGGCTAGTTTCCAAGGTGTCGGACTGCGTGCGTCGACTGAAGGAAAATCGTCCTGACCGCGTTGACCAGTGGGAAGGCGACGACGCATGTGTGTATCCGGTGCTGGGAGCGCCTGAAGGTGACGAGAGACTTCAAGAAAGACACGTGGCAGACAGACGACCAAGCCCTCTTGGGGCCCACTTCAAGGCTGCGCATCCGGAGGATGAGCTGGGACGTCAACAGCTCACCAAGAAACAGAAGACAGACCAAGAAAAGGAGGGCGTTATGACGGCCGTGGGCGTTGTGGCAGCCTCGAAGGGTAAATCGGATATTACGAGATACTTCATGGCCATGCCCAGCCAGGCAAACACTCTTCCCTGATGACGTTCTCGGCTCGGCACTACGTGTACACGTCGCAGCGGATTTCTTCCAAGCGCGCCTTTGACGACGAAGATCATCGCAACTTAATCGAGGCGTAGTATTACCGCGACGGTGGCGGGAAAGGCAAGCGCCCTCGTTCATGACTCGAAACGCGCTGTTTAAATGGGTGGACGCGGAATATCGTTGTTTTGTTGTTCGAATCTTGAAGCACGTCGTTACGGAGTGTTATGAAGCGGCTTTCGGCAATCAATCCATTCGCCCAGGTGCTGCATGACGGCGGGACACTCAAGGATAAGTTCAAGGGACAGGCCATTGGCCTATCCTTCATTTGGCCCGATTGGAGTGGCGTTGAGACGGTGTGCGTGGGCCTTGTTCCAGCTGACGACGGAACCGATTCCGGGACGGCTTCTCTGCTCCGTTTTGTGGTCGCGGAGCGTGCGAGAATCGATATCGATTTGGCGGCCGCAACCATTGTTCAAGACCGGGCTGCACTTGGCGTCGCTGAAGAAATTTTTGTTGAGGTCGAAGCGTGTGACATGCATGATATCTCAAAAATCTCGGCAGCGGCACGTGGCGACTTGACACGATCCAGAGGCAAGCAGGTGATCAATCCATTCCCAGCAGGAGCTGCTGAACAGTGCCCACGATGGAGCCAAGTACCTTTCTTACGGCACACGTTTGAAGGATCTGCATGCGCTGTTGCCATTACAGCCGGGGAAATGGCCGAAGCTCAAGCTCAAGCTCGACCTCAATAAGACGAGGTTCCGGGCGCGATACCAACTTATTCGTTCCTTGCTGCGTATGCACCACGTGCTCCAACTGTACACGGCTACCAACATTGGACTCCCCTGGACAATCAGTGAGGAGCAATGGGTGGCGTTGGCTGAATTCGAGGCGGCGATTTTTGCTATAACGGATGACCCCGTTGTTTTCGTGCAACATGAACACTTATACCTGGGGGCGTACGCCGCATTGATCAGGCACAACATGATCGACTTTCTGCGAGCTCGGATGCTAGAAGTCATTGATCTCCCGAACATAACTGCGAAATCCATGCCACGTAAGACTGTCGATGTTGACGACCTCAGCGAGACCGGAAAAATCTGTCTTCAGCGGGCTATACTCGAATGTGAGCGTCGGTTTTGCGGGAATAATGAAAACTACGTGCGTCACTTCGACTACGAATTCAACGATCGCGAGCTGATTGCCTTCCTTCTTGACATTCCGACTATTAACTGCCGGCACCTGTCGTCCAATCAGAGAGCTCAGGCCAGGAAGTTGCTCAAGGAAGAATATGTGATTTACGCACGGACTGCATTCCACCACGAAAAGGCAAAGACTCCCTCCGAGCCTGCGCCTGCCCGCAGTCTCTTGGCGGCACTCGACGCACCCGGCGCTTGGGACGACATTAGTGGCGACATGCCTTCTTTTGCTATGCCTAAGAACCAGATGCCCGATTTCAATGTGGGGTTCGAACAGGCCTTCACTCAATGGATCAGGTTCTCGAGATCGCTCAACTGGAAAGTGCGTTATCCTGAACTTGAGAAGAAGGATGAAGTCGGCTTCACAGATCTGGCTGTGCTCGACGTTGGAAAGCTGTATCGACCGCTCACCAAGAAGCAGTATGGGTTCCTTCCGGACATGGCGAGAGCCTCTAAGGGCTCAATTGGTACACATGGCGCGCAGAGCTACTGTGAGCGCTGCCTGAGCATTGGAAATCTTGTCCTGACCGAGGGAAACACGTTGCTCGGCGCGGACGAGACGGACAAAGTTGCCTTCAAAAACGCCGAGAGCACCATCCCCGAGACTCCTTGGAGATGAAGGTTGATGAGGAAGAACAAGACGAAGATACCGAGGTCGTTCACATCGCCTCAAGTAAGAAACACTGAACCCCATCCACGGTAACTCCTCCTTCTTCCCGAAACGCGAATGAATCTAAGAGCACCAGACCTAGGCAATAGCGCGCGGGGGGCACGGAACTGACGGGGCGCGGCAGGGACCGGCGCTGCCGTTAAAAAAAAAAAAAAAAAAAAAAAGGTGGCGTTCACTTCACAAAGGTTCACGATGGCCACGTAGGGTGACGTGTTCACTTCAAATCACTTCACCACTATTGTGTGGCTGGTGAAGTGGTTCACGTTCACTTTCTGAAGTGAATTCCCAACGCTGATTTTTTGTTACGAGTCGACTGGTAAGAGGGGGGGGCACGGGCGTTGAGGGGATTTGGCGGATTACGTGGAGTTGTGAGGGATGCCTGGAAGGCGGAGGTATCCCGCCCAGGGGGTTGGGTTTCTCCCGTGTGGAGACGTGAGTGATGCCTGAAAGGCGGAGGCATCTATCTTGGGGTGTAGGGGAAACTCAGTTCACCCACCCCCCTATGCCGGACCGGTGGTCACAACGCGACCTTCAAAATGTCCGAACCGTGAGTGATCCCGCCACAGGCTCACCCATGGCGCCTACGCGCGCCATATTGAGGTTGGCGAAAAGTATGTTCAAAGGGGAATTCGAGCAAGAACCAATAGACTGGCAGGTGAATACAATGAATTCCAAGTAGGTGAGATTCCTGGGATAGCGGATGGAGATGGCGGGGCGACATCACCAAGTTCAAGGCAAAAGGAAGGGTAAGTGGAGGGAAGGGCGTTTCCGCCACAGGGGCCTTGTCGGTGTCATCGAGCCGCGGGGCAGGCGAAGAGAGGACGGGCCCCGCCCGTAGGTCATCGCTGAGAGCGGCGATTATTTTGGGAGTACTATTAAATAAATCCACCGCACTCAGGGGACATACAACTGGCTTCCCACGACGGCGCTGGTTTCGGCGACCCAGCCAACGTTCATCTCGTCGACGGTTCTCTCTCCCACGAATTCGTCTCCATGGGCGTCCTCGTCGACCCCACCATCTCGACACCCGTGCTCATACCCCAACTCCAGCGTGCTCTAACCTCCCAGCGCGAGACAGCTCGGGCCACTGCACTCCAGCGCCTTGCGGCCACCCTTCCCATCACCGATGCACTTCGAGTAGCGGCGTCCTCCTGGGATCGCTTCTCGACCACGTTCATCAGCTCGTGGCCCAGCTCCGCCCTTCAAATCCCCAACCGCTGCTGGGCTGAGATGTGTGCCCAGTACTTTGGCTACCCCTCTCCAGCTTGTTCGGGCCTCGTGGGCACTCGCATTCTGGACACTGACGTCGTTCTCGACGCTCACGGCAAGGTGCTTCTCATGCAGGCCAACCTTGTCAAGCGTGGAGGAGCGCGGACCAACTGGCATGACGGCCAGCTCGACTGCGTCCTCTGCAGCGTCAAAGAGGCCGGCATCCCAGCCCTGTCCGAGGTTTTCGGCATCTTTGCTGACGTCGTCGCCCCTACCATTCGCACGTGCCTCTACGGCCGGTACCGAGGCAATCTCGCCCGTCGCCACGTCGTCCCAGACATCCTCACCACGCTCGACAACAAGGAGCAACTCTACGACATCAAAACCCTCGCTGGGGTTCGTTATACACCGCCCACGCCCTCCATCCCTCCCACCCGTCGCCTGTCGATAGGCGCGCAGCGCAAGTCCACTCCGAATACCTCGCTCACGCCCGCGGCATCGACGCCATCATCCCCCAGCCGGGTACAGCACCACCGCCTGGCTTCTTGGGCCCTGTCGAACAGCGGCTACGTAGCTACGGCACCGTCGCCGGCCTCGTCTTTGGTGCCTTCGGTGAGGCCAGCGCGGCGTGCCACGCTCTCGCCCAAACATGCGCAGAGCGCATCGCTGCGCGAACCTGGGTGGCAAGCGGCTGCGCCAACTTCACAGAGGCAAAGGCGGCCCAAACTCGCCGCATCTACCGTGAGAGGGGATCGCCAACGCATTAGGCCGGGCTCGCTGTGCCCTCACCGCCCTCACCCATGTCGCCGCCGCGGGGAACCCCACCCAGGCCGCCCGATCCCAGCAGGACGTCACCCTTCGTCGCACATACGTCCGGCGGCAGCATGCGTACGACCTACGGGCGGGGCCCGTCCTCTCTTCGCCTGCCCCACGCCTCGGCGATGACCCCGACTAGGTCCCGCGTACTTATCTCCGCCCGTCAGGCACATCCCTCCTACCCCACAAACCCACCCACATCCTTCATGCTCCCCACACACACCCCCCTCTTAGCAGTCGACATTTAAAGACATACAACTAGTATCCTCGAAGCTGACATCACGTCCCCTAGTCCTCGTCCTTGCAAGGACCATCATAGTTTACCTTCCCATGCTGCTGCCAAAGGGAACGCGCGACCCCAATAGTGGCTTATTTGCCCGTCCATCACCTCGCCCTCAATGCTCCTCTCTAAACCTCTCGTCTGAACGCTCTGTGATTTTGCGCACATTGCCAGTTGCAAAGCATGTCTAGTGAAAAGCCTGTGAGAGTTTCCGAGTGCCATAAGTCACGACAGAGCTGAGGACGTCGACAAGGGCTTACGCGAGCTCTTTTTCTTCGAACATGCTGTCTGTCGTCCTGCTCTTCCTCGTACACGATGACGACACTTTCGTTCGTTTCGTACGACGAATGACCATTGCAAGCACGATGACCGTTACTAGGAGAGCGATGATAACTGCACCACCACCACCCAGTTCGCGTGGCGCCGGTCACGCGGTTCTCGAACCTCCGGCCTATCCTGGAGGCTGCGCTGGAAAACCTCCACATCGCGCGCCATCTCCTTCCGCTTCCGCGCCAACAAACGCCTGCATGTGCGCCTCCTTCTCTTCTTTCTCCTCCGCGACAGCAACCATCTACGCCTGCTCGTGTGTCTTCTTCCTCCTCCGCTGGAGCGTATCTTTGTCTTGACGGCCGTTTTCGCCACAAATTATCGATTTTTTCATCCCGAAAGAAAATAACGAACAAAAGTTTTATGCCAAAAATTATGGGGTCAAAATAAAATTACTATGTTATTACAATTTTCGTATGGTTAGCGACTCGCAGGCTCAAAAAGCCAAAAAGGACGGTCGCAAATGATGGTCGCAGAAGACGAGAATGAAAGAAGAAAAGACCACAGACGACCATAGGGGACTGATAAGAAGAAAGCAAGAAACCTCAAAGGAGAAGGGAGAAGCAAGCAGGAAGGCACAGAAACGCAGAGAGAAGAAGGGTGAGAGCAGCAAGAAGAGCACTTAGCGTTTGGTGCGCAAGGAGCGTGGTGCAGATCGAAGGGGACGGTAGAAGAGAGAAAAAAGCAAATGGTGAGGGCGCTAGGAGAATGAGTGTTTTGATCTTGGAGCAGAGAGAGAGAGAGAGAGAGAGAGAGGTGGCGCCCCAACCGCCGCCGCCGCCGCTACCGCCCAATTATCTCGATGTAGAAAGAGTAAGTGAAAAAGATACGAAAGGTCGCACGCCCTGCGGGCCGCCCCTCTCCTCTCGTTCGTGTCGCCTTGGCGGCGACTCTCCCTAAATCAGTTGGGTTCCAGCCTCCGATGCCCCTTCCCCCACTCACTCCGCGCTTCTGTATTCCGTGCCGTCTGACTCGCGCCCGTCGCTTAGTAGCGCCACACCTTCCCACACATAGCACTCGGCTATTTGAAACTCCGGATGCGAACTCGAAAAGTGGCAAATTCAGAGACTCGAAACCAAACGTCGGCCGCAGAGACGCTGAACCTGACGTGCAAGCGGGACAAGCAATGGATAGCACTCACAAACAACCTCGATTGAAAGCCGCGCAATCGAATAACTCGCAGGTGTCGTGTATGACGAAACTAGGTTGACTGTTGATGCTTTTCACAAATGTGACCACCACTTCACTCCCATGAGCACACCAGATCCAGACGCGCGATATATCCAGGAAAATATCACCAGGAAGGCCTGGGGTAGGGTGAAAGATGGTCGGAGACGGGGCGTTTGAAGCACGGGTGATCGTGCAAGGCGGCCAGCTCTGCGATTTTCAGGATGGTCTCTAATCATCGGTCAGGCGCGGCCTTGCCGCTTCAATACACAAAGTTAAGTGGAGTTGGCACCATCATCGAGGTAGGCACGTTCATAAATAGAAACATTAGGGGGGTGTCGCGAGTAGGAATTGCCAATAGTTGGCGGGGTGCTCGAGCCTCGCATTGGTCGCAGCCGTCGTGCGGCCGGCCATCTCGGAGCACAAGGCCTCGACCTTTTCGTTGCCTGCGGATACGAGTAGGCGGGACGAAAGCGAAGAAAAACGGACCGTAGTGGTTGTGACAGGTGACCTCGAGCTCGCGGCCAAAGTCGGTGAGGTCGGCATACTTGCGGTCAGCGGCGAGGGCTTGGTTGGTGCTGCGGTGTTGGAGAACTATGGGGGTGGCACCCAGCTCGTGGGACGCGGGCACGGGGTCTTCCCCCGCGGCGAGGTGGCGCACGACCCCCGTGTTTTTGGGGGCGACCTTCTCGCAGGTCCAGACCGCGTCGGTCGATGCGTTGGCTGTCACGAAAACAGGCGCTTGATTTGCAAGCCTCGAGGCGTTGAAGGACGTCTTTAGGGCCGACGCGAGGTAGTAGGGCTGGTCGTCGACGTGGGTCACGAGGTGAATCGGGGTCCCGTAGGTGACCACAGCTTCTTTTGCCTTGTCCACGGGGAGCACGGTAAAGGCGGTGCGCGCGACGGGCTCCGCGCGAGGCGTTGCCGTGACTAGTTTGCGTTCGGCTTGGCTTTCGTGGAGCGTTTCCGTCAAATCGACGGCCAGAGCGCAGCCCGTCTCCAGGTGCGCGACCATGACGACGCTCCCGAACCGTAGCTCGGGGCTGAGCGTTGCCGGCCGAAGGTACTTGGCCTCCTTGGCGTGCATCTCGCTCGTCACGAGCTTTCCCGCGGACTGGGACCGCCCAAAGTCCGCCAGCATCTCCTCTTCGAGATGTCGCTCCTCCAACCAGTTCCCAACGCGCGTCGAAGACCCATAACGCGGACCCCCGGACAACTGCTGCGGCGTGAACTGCATCGTTAATGAGACTTATTCGTCTTCGTGCGTCCGTTTTCCGCGCGGATTTATTATGTTGTTTAGCAGATACTACTGAACTACTGTACTCGCGGGCCAGGCGCGACGCCTCCCCAAGAGAAGAAGGCAATTTTACAAATCAAGAGGCGGCACCACCACCACCAAAGACAGCCTTGGCGGTCCAATCGAAGAGGAGAGCCCATTCCCGGCGCTGGAAGGCCGTGCAGTAGGCGAGGAGGGTCCCGTCGGTGGCGCGCTCGGCGAGCGCGACAAAGGCGTCGGGGTCCCATCGGCGGAGCCCGTCTTTGACGAAGGCGGCGGCTCGCGGATCTGGGTAGTCTCGGAGCACGTCCTCGGCGAGGTTTGGAAGGTCGTCGAAGAGGGGGTGCCTGCCCAGGACTCGGTTCCAGTACCTCGCGTTCTGAAAGCCGGTCAAGCCGAGTTCGCCGTCGTGGGGCCCTTCGCGTCGGTGGAGAAGAGCGTGGACGTACGCGGCGTCGGATCCAGCCGAGCTATCGGGGGTTACCAGATCGTGGGCCTCGTCGAGCATGTCGCAGCCCACGTAAAGCGTCGCGAGGAGCGCCCGGAGACGGGGCCGCTGTTCGGGCGCCACAGCCCCGAGAACGAGGTCGTCCGAGGACCTCAGGTCGCACGCGCACGCCGGTTTAGACTCCTTTTCCGCTTGCGTCAACGGTCTGCCGTAGGCCATCGGCTTGGCGACCGTCAGAGCGAGCTCGCGGCCGTCGACGTAGGCCCGGAGACGCTTGAGAGATTCGCTCGGCGCGAGGGCCATAGCGAGGGCACAAAAAAGCATTATAAATAATACTTAGAGTCCGGTAAAAAAATAACCGTCTAAAGTATGGGAAGCAGCGTCGTGGAAGAGATCGCCGCCAAGTGGGCGTTCGCGACGCGGCGGCTGCGGTGGGTGATCGTTCTGGCGTCTCTCGGCGTGCTCGGGACGTACTCGATCGCCATCAAGCTGCTCGAACGCGCAAACGGCGACTTTGCGCTTATGAAGGGCACCAAGTCGCGGCGAGCGTCGATGGAGGTCGAAAAGACGTTTCCATCGCTCGCGAGGACGCAGTCGATGGTCGTGTTGGTCGAGTCCGAGGTGCCCCTCGGGTCTCTTCCCAATTACTGCGAGTGGGAGTTATCGCTCGTTTCGGCGATAAACGCCGAATACTCGTGCGAGGCGTCGTCGTCGTCGACGTGCTTCCTGCGCTCGGTCGAGTCGTGGTGCGCCTTGGACGCCGCCGGCGCCACGCCCCTCGGCGTGGACTTTGTGTCGCCGCCGGGGATGACGCTGGTGAACGCGACGCGGGCCCTCGTGAGCGTCACCTATTCTGGCCGTAAGAGCACGACGAAGCGGTTCCGGCTCAACCATTGGGTCGACCGTCGGGCCAAGTCACTCCGAGACGAGCTCGGGCTCGGGGGGTTGTTGGAGCTATCCACGACGGGGTTTGATCGCCTCGAGGAAGCCGGGGTCGACGGCACCAAAAAAGACCTCGGCAACGTCGACACTCGAAGTCTACCGCTCGCTCTCGTCGTCATGGCTTGTACGCTCGGGAACCTCGCGCTGCTCGTCGTGCCACTCGCGGCCATCCTCTGCGCCACCGTCCTCGAGTTTACGATCATGTCCATGGTCTCGACGACCTACCAGATCGTCTCCTTCGCGCCCTCGGTCATGATGTCTCTCACCCTCGCGCTCTCCTTCGACTATTCGCTCTTCTTCTGCTCGCGTTACCTCGAGGCGAGAGCCCTTTCTAGACCTCCCGAAGACCGCGTCCGCGATGTCCTCGAGAGCGCGGGCCACACCGTCGTCGTCAGCGGCACCACCCTCGTCGCCTGCTTTTTGGGTTTGTTGTGCTTTCCGGACCGCGTCCTCCGGGGCCTCGCTATCTCCGTCAGCGTCGGCCTCGGCGCCGCGATGCTTTTCACGCTCACCCTCACGCCCGCCATCCTCCACATCGCCGGCGAGGAACTCTGCGGAGCCCAGGATAAGCTCAACGCCTTTGTTCGGCGCCGCCTATATCGCGTCGCCACACGGCGGCATGGACCGCCAGACGAGGACGAAGATGAGAGCTACTACGAGCCGCTCGACGATCGCAAGGCCCCGCCGAAAAAGCCAAACGCGTGGGAAAGGCTCACGCGGTATCTGTGGGATGACAGGCGGATCGCTTTTGGGGTCGTGTGCGGCGTCGTCGCCCTCTCGGCCCCCGCCTGCCGCTACTGCTTCGACCTCCGCATCCTCGCCGACAACGCGTTGGTCGCTCCGGCGACGTCGGCGCCGGCGCACGCGTACGAGCGCGTCGAGCGCCACTTTGGCGGCGGCGCGGTGGCACCCTACTACCTCCTCTTCAAAGGCAACACCACCACCAACATGTTGTCGCAGTCATCCCTCGACTACATGGATACCGTTTTGTTTGGTTTCGTGACGAACGCGACCGACCGACCCGCGGGCCCTCTGGATATCGTATCGCTCGCTCGCCTCGACGGCCGCAAACTCACCACCCAGGACTACGAAGCCTGCTTCGCCAACGCGTCATCAAACCCCGCCGTCTGCCCGTCCCTCAACATCCTCGTTGCCGAGTACCTGACGGCCGACCGCTCGTCGGCCCTCGCCGAGATCGTCCTCTCGGGCGACGCCTACGCGACGAGCGGCTTTGATTGGATCGAGGACGCGAGAAGAGCCCTCCACCGAGCCCCCGCCCGAGACGACCTCTACCTCGACGGCGTCGCCGCCCAGTACCGCGACATCATCCAAACCCTCTACGCCTCCTTTCCGATCGTCGTCGCCGCGACCCTCGCGATCGTTTTCGTCCTTTTGGCCATCTCCTTCTCTTCCGTCGCCGCGCCCCTCCGATCCGTCGCCGCCCTCTGCCTCACCCTCTCCTGGACCTTCGGCACGGCCGTCCTGGTGTACCAGCGCCACAACTTCTTCAAGGCGGCTCCCTTCTTCTCGACCAGGGGCCGCGGCTCGGGGGTCCACTGGCTCGCGCCCCTCGTCTGCTTCTCCATCGTCGTCGGCCTCGCCCTCGATTACGACGTCTTCCTCCTCGCCCGCGTCCACGAGTATCGTTTTCTCCGCGGTCTCGACGACCGCGACGCCCTCCTCGCCGCCGTTTCGCGCACCGGACTCATCATCACCTCCGCCGGACTCATCATGGCCATCGCCTTCTCCGGTCTCTTCCTCTCCACCTGCACCATCCTCAACCAGTGCGCCTGGCTCCTCGTCTGCGCCGTCCTCTACGATACCTTCGTCATCCGGACGCTCTTCATGCCATCCCTCCTCTCGCTCTCCCGCGAATACGCCTGGTGGCCCACCAAACCCCCGCTTCCCACACACGACGACCAAAACGACCCCGCCGCCGGCCCGCGCTGCAGCGAAACACCCCCGCCTCCTCTCCTCGACCCTCCTTCTTCGCCCCCCAACCTTGTATAACAGACAGACAGACATATAGACAGACGAGGGACCTCCTCCTCCTAGTCCACTCATTTCAATTGCGTGGTGGGTTTTGATTTTATTTGATTTAATTTAATTTAATTTGATTTAATTTACCACGCGCGGGCGGCTGTGGTAACATGTGAACTTTCAAAAACTCCGGCTGTAATAATAAACCCACACATTAGGAATTGTGATTCTCTACCTCGTACGTTATCTATCGCCCTCTCCTCAAGACATGAGCTTCCCTTGTGCCATAATTGAATCAGTCCTGTTCTTCGAGCGAGCGAGCGAGCGAGCGAGCGAGCTCTCGCGGTACCTCGTCCGCCTGCGTTTTCACAACATACAGGCCATCCGCCTTTCGCGGAGGCGGCTCGCGTCGTCGCATCGCGATCCCTTCCGCACGGCTTCTCTCCGCCCGTGGGTATTTTGGATGTAGGGTTTCTTCGAATTTCCACCGGTTCACGGCGCTTTTCACCCTTCGCCCGTCCGCGGGGGGGGTGGGAGGTCAGAAGTGCAAAAAACACGTCGCAACATGATTATGGTGTTTACGAGCAGCCCTGATAAAAATGAAAGGCAGTAAAGTGAGATTGATGAGCCGCCATGTACCAAGCTAGTCAGCAAGTAAGAAGCCGAGAACAACGGCCAAATAAGAGAAGTCCTTCGGGGCGCTCCTTGCTCCAGAGAGTCGGAGCGTCGTAGGCGGCAAATAAATAAATAAATAAATAAATAAATAAATAAATAAAGAAAGAAAGAAAGAAAGAAAGAAAGAAAGAAAGAAAGAAAGAAAGAAAGAAAGAAAGAAAGAAAGAAAGAAAGAAAGAAAGAAAGAAAGAAAGAAAGAAAGAAAGAAAGAAAGAAAGAAAGAAAGAAAGAAAGAAAGAAAGAAAGAAAGAAAGAAAGAAAGAAAGAAAGAAAGAAAGAAAGAAAATCCGGCATCATCACGAGGGTGGCGAAAGTTGTGGAGAGGAGGCCAGTGCGGAGGGAGTTAGTACTAACGCAACCTCCACATCGCTCACCGTCACAAGACGAGACGTCAGAACTGATCATATATAATCGACGATCTGTAGATATTGCGCAATGTTCCGGCCAGCAACGAGAGGCGTTGTTAAGGGTGCCTCCATGATACTGCCAGGCCCGGCGATGCGCATGTGTGGCTTCAGATTATGATGCTCCCAATGTTTTTTCGACCGTGTCTCACGCGCCTCGTCCTTATCGTATAATCGGCTGTAATGGTCTTCGACCCGAAGTTGCAACCTTCAGGATATCATTTGTGACAACGGCAGCATCCAGTTTGGGGGATTCTCGCCGAAGTATCCAGTCGATTGCTTCGTCAACCTTGATCTGGTCAAATACGTTTTCACTCGCCAGCTCCATTCGGTTGAAATCAAGGTTTCTCGCGGCTTTATGATTGTAGGATTTTTTTTCCGGGAGTCGGCGAGGTAAGTCACCGAGGACAGCACTGACAATAACATTCTTGCATGTCAAGCAGCCTCTGGCGCACATCAGTTTCATTGCCTGGGGACGATGAGAGCTTAAAAAAAAGCTTCATCTTGATGACGGATGCACAAAGACCTTCGCGATAGTCTGGTATAAAAATTGCAAGGGTAGATTCGCGACTTGGACTGAAGACTTGGCGAGCGCTTCGTCAATGTCAAGCTGGCTGACCAAAGCATAGACGGTATAGACGAATCAAAACTGCGCGATGACCAAGCCAGCCACGAATCTGCCTTTTGACAGTGCCCTCGGCATCGCCAGCCAGCTCAAGCTTGAGAAAATGCAATATAGATGGTAGATCCGTCAGAAAGTGGCGAAGCACTCGAGTCTCGGATACGCCAAAACGAACCTCGAAGAGGTACCCAAGCTCCTCCACTCACTACCAATGCAAAGGCGTCGCATTCCGCGTACGCGCTTGGGCGATTGCGAGAAGTAGGAATATATAGGTGGCCTTATTTTCAACGTGGATCTTGGACATGTAGTTAGCTACCCTCAGCGGCGTCATTTCCCGCCGCCTTGGCCAGATTGCACACATGCACATGATCGTGGAAGAGTTCAGCCGTCACCTCGCCGTAGCCATCCACAGGATCATTGATGAGAGACTTGACGCTGCTCGGCCCGGTGCCGTTGTAGACGAACTCGCCATTGAAGGAAAAGACGTGGATCTGCTCTGCAATGCCCTGACCATGCCCAGGAAATTTACTCATCTTGAAGCGAGAGTTGTCGACTCACCAGGGCGCTGCTCTTCGGAAAGGCTGATGCCTTAGTTTTCGGCGGTCTCACACAGAAGATTGAAGCACACCAAAGCGCCGGCTTCAGGCGACTAGCATCCGTCAAAGTTCGTGTAGTCGCCGGTACCCTATGGCCTTGATTTCAAGATGCAGCACAGCCGGCGTGCCAAGGGCATTGACGCGAACTGTATCAATTCAAACTGCCGGCCTAGTATGGTCACCTTGTCTGCCTTGAGAGTCTCATGCGGCGATGTCGCACGATGAAATTGCAAGCCTGGAGGGATGAAGTTCGTAATTTGCCTCTGGCCGACCTGCGCGATGACCTCGACTATTTGGCTGCTGCCTTACGTGAATGCTACCGTTGACCGACTTCAGCATTGCTCTCATTTAGGAACAAGCGCCTCATTTTTATCGACAAAAAGGAATGCTTTTACTTAAAACCCTGTGAATGACCGCGCGAAAAATATTACACATGGCGTCGACTTCAAGCCTCTGCGCATTGCAGCGACCCCAACATCAGTGGTCTGCTACGACGCTGCTTCAGTCTACGCCACCATACAGCGGCGATGTAACTCGGAATCACTGAAGCGAGATTTCAAGGCCTTCCAAAATTGTGCTCTACTGTACAGCGCGTGGATGGCCGAAGTTGCAGATTGTGACGAGTTTCGGATCCGACGTGATTTTGGGCTCTGGCCATCGAGACCATGGACGCCATCATGTTCAGAGCAGACGGTGAAAAAGAGCCTGCTGCTAAGTTGAACGCCGATCATGGCCTCACCCTTCGTTCTAGTTATATTCACCCTTCTCGATGAGCTTCTCGATCATTTTTTTATTCTTACAAACGTTTTTTATTAAACAGCATCATGCCGCACATGCTCCTTCTTTATCCCCATCTTCGTACTTGACATCTTGCACATCGAACATCTTCTTCCATGAGCCTCCTTGCACACTCAAATCTCCTCGTCGATGACAAGGCGCCTCCCATGTAGTTTGTTTTTCTCTCTTTTCCCGAGATGAGTCTCTTTGAGAGATAAAAAGTTCTATCTAGGGTTTTCTTCCCATCCTAGCTATCCTAGTTTAGACACATTCACACACTCAAACCAGAAAGCACTCTGCTCTACACCGTGCTTCTCTTCGTGTCGTTAGAGACAGGACGTTAATACATTAAGAGCAGCACGACCACAGCCCAATTTTCTTTCTACCAGAGGACATAGAGATTTTGCTGCCTCTTAATTCCGCCAGATTTATAAAGATTTTAGCTCTTGGAAAGCGGGCTACTTACTTACGCCTCGGTTTTTTCTGCTGCACTGATTTTACTGTCTTTAAATGTCGACTGCTAAGAGGGGGGGGGGGTGTGTGGGGAGCTGATTTTACTGTCTCTTCTCCGTATCGGCCACCCTCGTGGTGGTAGATTCAAATCACTTTGTTTGAAGTGAATACGTTGAAGTGAAGTGAAGTGAACTTCCTGACGTGAGTGGGGGTTTAGTGAATGAATGAATTCCCAACGTCATCAAGTCTCCCTGCGATTATTAATAATAACCCGCCGTCAAGTTCAAGGCAGGATTTTCTCGAAAGAAGGGAAGCGTCGACTAGAGAAGAAGATGTGGCCAATGACATCAGGCGGGAAGCAGTACGATCTCACGATCTACGGAGCCACAGGATTCACGGGTCGGCTCGCTGCGCGGTACGTCGCGCGGACGTACGGAACCTCAATCCGTTGGGCCGTCGCCGGGCGGTCGAAGGGTAAGCTCGAGAAGCTCCAGAGCGAGCTGGGAGGCGCGCCGGCAGTGGTGGTGGCTGACGGCGACGACATGGCGGCCTTGAAAGAGATGGTGTCTGTGACGTCGGCCGTGGCGGCCTGCGCAGGGCCCTTCGCGCGATACGGAAGCAAGCTCGTAGCAGCGTGCGCGGAGCTTGGCACGGACTACGCCGACATAACGGGCGAGTCGGACTGGGTGCGCGAGATGATCACCGCCTACGACGACGCTGCGAGGGCGAGCGGGGCGCGCATTGTCCATTTTTGCGGCCACGACTGCGTCCCGTGGGATCTATCGACGTTGATGCTCGCTCGTCGCATTGAAAGTAAAGGTGACGCGCTGAAGAAAGTCGAATTCTACGACGAGCTGCGGTCGCTTCCCTCGGGGGGGACGCTCGAAACGGCCTTTGGCATTCTCGCGGGCCGAGCCCGGGCCAAAACAGCCTTCGACCCATTGCTGCGTCACGAAGGCGCGAAAGCGACGCATAAAACGATCGCCCGGAACGTCAACGCGCTCGATTTTAGCAGCAAAGGACCCTTTGCCGCGCGATCCTTTTTCTTCATGGCTGGCGTCAACGCCAATTGCGTCAAGCGCAGCAACGCGCTCCTGGGGTATGGCGATCTCACGTATTCAGAAGGCCTCGCGTTCGCGTCCAAGTTTGCCGCTCTCGCAAATTTCCTGCAAGTTGCCGTCTTCAGTATGCTTGCTCTGCTCCCGCCCACGCGCTTCCTTCTCCGCAAGTTCGTCCTCCCCAAGCCCGGCGAGGGCCCCTCGGACGAGTTCATGGCATCCGGCTACCTTCGCGTGACGGGCGTCGCCGTCGGCCAACGAGGCACGACTGCCAAATCTCTCATGACCTTCTCCGTTGATCCCGGCTACTTGGACACGGCACGCCTCGTCGTCGAGTCCGCCCTCGCCTTGTCGCTCGACGCCGAAAAGCTCAAGCACGTGCCTGGGGGGGTCTACACGCCTGCCGCCTGCCAGGGCACGGTACTCCTCGACCGTATCTGTAAGACGGGCACCACCTTTACCTTCCTTGATGAAGGTGAGGGCGAAGCCAAGCTCTAGAGCCGAGGAACTTTATCATCGTCGACCAAGGAACTCGATCATCGACCGTCGTGCGACCCCACGCACGCGCTCTTCCACCCCGCGCCCTTTACTACGAGAGACGTGCCCTTTCTGCGCGCCACGGGCACCTCCTTGAATGAACAGTTTGGTTGTCATACCCCCCCCCGGAGCGAGGGCGAATTCGTCTTGGTGGTCTAATTATGGACTGTGCTCCGCTCGCTCGAAGCACACTTAGCTGGGTGGCGCTCTCGGGAGGTCGACCGCCGTGTATATTCTAGCCGGACGACGCGAGGCGGCGGCGGGCCTCGTTGCTATTCCCGTCGTCAACGAATCCACGCTGGTGGGTCCACGGTCTGGCGCAAGAAAAGAATTGTCGACATAAACAGATCGATGAATACGCGGCAAAGGATTTCGCGAAGATCTCGCTCCTCACCTCCCTTCTCACGCCTCTTCGAAAGCCGTTTTGTTTTTTTTCGGGGAGGAAGAATACCTCGCTCACGCCCGCGGCATCGACGCCATCATCCCCCAGCCGGGTACAGCACCACCGCCTGGCTTCTTGGGCCCTGTCGAACAGCGGCTACGTAGCTACGGCACCGTCGCCGGCCTCGTCTTTGGTGCCTTCGGTGAGGCCAGCGCGGCGTGCCACGCTCTCGCCCAAACATGCGCAGAGCGCATCGCTGCGCGAACCTGGGTGACAAGCGGCTGCGCCAACTTCACAGAGGCAAAGGCGGCCCAAACTCGCCGCATCTACCGTGAGTGGGGGATCGCCAACGCATTAGGCCGGGCTCGCTGTGCCCTCACCGCCCTCACCCATGTCGCCGCCTCGGGGAACCCCGCCCAGGCCGCCCGATCCCAGCAGGACGTCACCCTTCGTCGCACATATGTCCGGCGGCAGCATGCGTACGACCTACGGGCGGGGCCCGTCCTTTCTTCGCCTGCCCCACGCCTCGGCGATGACCCCGACTAGGTCCCGCGTACTTATCTCCGCCCGTCAGGCACATCCCTCATACCCCACAAACCCACCCACATCCTTCATGCTCCCCGCACGCACCCCCCCCTCTTAGCAGTCGACATTTAAAGACAAACAAACTAACTAACAAACTAAATAACTCACCCACATCCTTCATGCTCCCCACACACACCCCCCCCTCTTAGCAGTCGACATTTAAAAACAAACAAGTGCAGGCCAGTAAGTTCACCTAGTCCCAATCTCTAACCCCAGTAAATTCGGCGTAAACCCAATCTCTAACCCCAGTAAGTTCGGCGTAAACCCACACTCACCCCACTCTCCTGCGAGCTCGTCGCTCTCACCCCCGCCAATCAAAGCTGCTTTGATCCGCACACGCCGCCAAGCTTTGAGTTTACTCTAAAAGCCCCAGTAAGTTCACACTTGGTCTCAGTAAGTTCACCTGGTCACTAAGTTCTTCTAGTCCCAATCTCTAACCTCAGTAAGTTCACCTGGTTCCAGTAAGTTCACCTGGTCCCAGTAAGTTCACCTACCGTGCGCGTGTAGACGCCGGGAGGGGGCTTATCGGTATTGCGCAGCACGTGTGGGGTAGGGTGGAGTCGTCGACTCAGAAGAGGATATCCTCGGGGTTGCCAATCGACAGAGAGCCACGTAGAGCTGGACGTGGCAGAAGACGGGCTTGGGCAAGAGGACGCCGACCTCGCGGGGCGTCTGGCCCTGGCTCTTGGTGATCGTTTGGCGTCGGTGGGGCTTGAGGGATACAGGTTGGAGGAGCCTCGGTGACACGACACGATCGATCATGTATCTGGTACCGTTGCAGTGGCCGTGCGACGGGTCGAGGTTGCGAAGACTTTAAGCTCGCGATCAAAGTCAGCATGCCGTTGGTTGTCAGGGAGTTGAAAACTCGACTGTAAAGAGCGAGGCGTCGGCTTCCGACCCAACCTAGTCGGCCGAAAAGAACTCCGACGCCTCGTCTTCGGGAAAAAAAGGCCGCGGTCATGCGCGCGTTGTCAGCATCGACAACATCGTTTCGACGGGGCGTGAGAATGGCGCGCTGAAAGAGCCGCCGCGGGTCGTGGAAATAGTCTGCGAGGTCGCCGTAGACGGCTTGGAGGATCACTGTCTGGCTCTCGCGCCTACCTGATCCTTACTCTCGCGCCTATCTGATCCTTACCCTAAATCGAGGGACAAACAACAGACAGACAGACAGACAGACAAACATCTGTCGATTAGTAGTTAGCAAAAGGGAGGGTATGAATGCCGGTCCTGGTGTGCGCGAGTGCCCGGGGCTATATATACCCCTGTGCTTCCCCATCATAGTAAAACGTGAACATCTTGGGCGAGTCAAGCATGTATGTGTATGCGAGGCGATGGGGACCCAGCAGACGACGACGCCATCTGCTTAAGATGAACATCTGTGTCGGAGATGAACACCCGTTCCTGGTAAGTGAAAGCGCCCAGATGAGGGGGGTCTAGTGTTTGTGCTAGACGATGGGGCTCCAGCAGTTGGCGACGGCAACTGCTTCGTAGACACTCACACACTCCTTGCGGCGCAGCGGTGGAACGGATTCGAACGCGCGATCCACCTCGAGCGCTTTAAGGGCCTATAACCAAAAGGGAGGGTATGAATGCCGGTCCTAGTGTGCGCGAGTGCCCGGGGCTATATATACCCCTGTGGTTAGGACTAAATAACTAACTAGAGGCCAGCCGAATGCATGGGGCGTAGGCTACTCCCAGCGCCATATGGAGTAGGGTCACCGGGCGATGAGACGGGGGCTGACCGCTCCCTCGACTCGTCCTGCCGAAGAACCTGGCCGGCGAGGGCTACTACGGAACTGGAACCGAAACTCGTCTCTACGTGACTCCGGCGGAGTACCTCCTGGTGCGCCTCCAAACGTCCCCGCGAGTCCCCACAGTTCACGTATGGCCGTAGTCTCAACTAGGCACACGGCCAGTTCCAAATACCCCCAGCGACCTGGTACTCCCTCGCTAAAAACCGTGACAACTGGCGACAATAAATCAACTCGTCCTCAATCCCCCTTTCTACTCCCAGGATATCGATGGCGAGTTCCAACTGTGGCGGCAACTCCCGCCTCCTAAGGCTTACCCCTCTTCTAGGGCCCCCCTCATCAGGGGCACCCTACTCCGTTCCGATGATGTCAGAGTTTTCTCTGACATAATCTTCCTTTTCCGTGACATGTGTCACCCTGATTTCTGATTTCGATTATCTTTGATCATAAAGCAACAGCCGATCCTCAAGTTGAGAGGACCAGGCGCAGGAGTTGTTTGTGGTCGCGTGGCGGGAGAACGGCCATCCTCGTCCAGTGATCCCACCAAGGGCACGGACGCGATCGGCGAGCCAGGATTCGAAGGCACGCCAGGTAGCCCCTAAAATTCTCCTTACGCCACAGGTGGTAACAGTATAAGCTGCGTCTATCGCGGCTCGTGATGATCCTAAATTATTTACCCTACGCGGAATGGTCGTCGTCGATGTGTGTCGCGTCGCCACCCTGCGTACACTCCGCTCTGTGCAACTTGACTTCCAGAGATGTTGGGAAGGGAGTTACCGCTACCCACTGGACGATGAAATTATGCAAGATGGCTGGTTTCTTCATGTGGTTGATAGAGCAGGAGGCTTCGATTATTTCTTACGTTGCACGTTTGCACCCGTACGTATACGTCGTCAATTTTTACGACATAACTCCCAGTTTGATGAGCTGTCGCGTGCGATTGTTGGTTTCCAGCCATCCGCTCCATTTGCGTGCAGTTCCAAAGACTTGCAAGAATATGCAACAGAAGTTCGCCGCAGCACTTGGTTACGCCGACGAACGACATTTACTTCAGATGAACAATTTAGGATCATCACGAGCCGCGATAGACGCAGCTTATACTGTTACGCGTGTCCCGCTTCGCGTAGGACCGCACCGTTCCGATTACAGATCTCTGAATCTGGAAATGACTTCGGAGTTGCTGACAATGCCCCCTGATTTTGAGTGGGCCGGCTTCTCCAGGACGACCTCGTTGAAACACTTGGCGTCCGTCGTGCCACCTGACACGATGGCCTTATTAATGCTCGATCTGCACAACTCTGTGACCAAGGAATTTCACCTGAGCGGCGAAGCTTTGCCGTCAGCGTTGAGTCCTGCAGACCGACCGTTTGATTATTATTTACAAATTGATGAAACCACCCTTCGTCACGTACAAGTTCCGCTGTTAAACACGCGCACACGTGTCATAAGATGGGTGTCGACTGATGATCTTCAAGATCACACCAAATGGAAACCTCCAGAGGTACCGTTGATTCCGCCTGCAACAGATGAGCCGGGGACGTCTCATGCTTCTTCTGCTGGGCCCCCCCCGACAACCAAATTTAGACGTTCCGCCAGATCCTGAGCGAGATCGGGAACCAAAGATTAAGAGCGAGCCGAGTGTTCGTGTCAAAGGCGAGAGGATCAACAAAAGCCACCCGGAAGTGAAACTAAAATACGAGAAAAAGTTCGATGTGCCATGGAAAGATGCGCCGCGCGATGTCGAGGGTGCACCACTGCCGCAGACTCCTGAGCATGTCAAGGACAACGAAGCGATGAAAGTTAAAATTCCTACGAAGGAAGAAGTTGACAAGGTTGTGCAGGAGTTGGGAATTCCTGACAATCCGCACTTAGATGACGAGGCGAAACTGATGCTCCGCCATTGTGTGCGATATTCTTGGGCCTTTTTCGACCAGATTATGAGACCTGTGGACTCGCCTCCTGTGTCTCTACGATTCAAAGACGCGAATCCGCGACCGATTAAGATGACGCCCTACCGATTGACGCCTGCGAAGCTCGATTGTCTCCGCAAGCAGATCAGCGAGTGGTGCCGGGATGGAGTCATTCGTCCGGCCAACTCACCTTGGGGCTTTCCTGTGTTGATGCTTCCGAAGAAAGGAGCTGAGATTGGAACGTCCAACGCGTTCCGTGCTGCAGTTGACTTACGTCAGCTCAACGATCAATTGGTCAATGACAGTTGGCCAAACATTCGACAAGATGATGCTTTAGCCTTTCTCGCGATGAGACGATGGCGGACATGCATTGATATTAGGTGGGGATACCACAACCTTCGTCTGGATACGGCAGCGCAGGACGCTGTCACGATGGTTAGCCCACTTGGCGCTCACAGTTTCTTGCGATTACCTCTAGGGGTGAAGACAGCCGGAGCTCTTTTCTGCAAGCAAATGGCGAGCGACCTTTCGAAATGGATGTATCAAGACTTGGTTGCGTTTGTTGACGATATTATGATGGGATCCGACGATCTTCATCGACATTTACAAGTTTTGATCGAAGTGATGTGTCATTTGGCACAGAGAGGGTACAGCGGTCGAACCGCGAAGTTCCACCTTCTCAAAGATGATATAGAATTTCTGGGACACATTTCTACCCCAGAAGGCTTGAAGCCGAATCCAAAGACGCTGGAAGCACTGCAGAAGATGCCGATTCCAGGTACTTTACCGAATACTTCCCCGAAGACCCAGATACGCTCTTTCATCGGCATGAGTAATTACTGCCGGCGATATGTAAAGGGCTACTCGAAGATTGTAGAACCGTTAAGACGATTATGCCTCGAAGGTGTAAAGTTCGAGTGGACGCCCGAGTGTCAGAAAGCTTGGGATACGATTATTGAAGCTTTGGTTGATTCCCGTGGAGTCTACCACGCCGATTATGATCTGCCTTTTCAGATCCGATCCGATGCTTCCAAGGATGGACTTGGAGCATATCTCTTCCAGATTGTCGAAGTCAAGGACGATGCCGGAAGGGTGACTCGAGAAGAACGAGTAATTGAATACTGGAGCCGAGCTGTGCCGAAGGAGATGCGGAATTATGAGCCCCGTCGGCTAGAGCTGCTGGCAGTTATACTTTCTCTAGAGCACTTTCGAGCCTACATTGAAGGGCACCGGACTGTTTTGGAGACCGATCACCGAAATTTGACGTTTTTACGTAAGGCGACGCACTCGTCTGGGCAGCTTGCTCGTTGGGCGATGCGCCTCGCCAATTTTGACCCTGAACTTGGTTATAAGCCGGGAAAGTCACCGGGAATGAGTATCCCTGACTGTCTCTCCCGCAACCCGATTGATCATGTCATCGAGACTGACGAGTTTGGAGAACCTTTGAACCACGCGTATTTAGTGTTCCAAGAGCTTCCCCGACCTGTTGATGACCGAGGAGTTCCCGTCTCTGGCTGCCACTTCATAATGTCGTTTATTACGACCGAACTGCCGGAAGACAGAGACGAAGACCCTGAAAAGGATCCGATGAAATTGGCTACGTCTCACGCTACGAGACAACGTCGGAAGAACCGTGCGCGTGATGAGCCACAGATCTTCAAGGACGCAGCCGCTTACAAAGATTATATCGATAAGATACCCGATAATATGACGCTCGCGGAGATCGCACGTGAGCAAGAATCTGATGCTACGTGCGAGGATATTCGCTACCGAATGGCCCAAGGTCAGACGCCACGACGTTCCCGAGCGAACGAACGATTCGAAGTCGTTAAAGATGTTCTTTACCGCATTTCTGCTGATTTGCACCCGATGATTGTTGCACCTGCTACGTTGCGCAAACGCATTATTCGACTTTATCATGACACTCCGGTTAACGGTGGTCATATGGGACGTCACAGTACCGTCCAGGCTATCCAAGAACGATTTTGGTGGCCCCACATGTCGAACGAAGTTGGAGTCTTCCTTGCTGAATGCTTAGTTTGTCAGAAAGCTCGTACGCCTGAGCCGAAACGAGCTGGACTCTTGCAGCAGCCCGTCTACGATGGTGATGGTGCTGTTCTTTGCATGGATTTATTTGGACCCTTGCCCAGCGCTGGTCCCGAGACGTATCTTCTAGTATTTTTTGATCCGTTCTCGCATTTCTTGATTCTGGATGTTTTGAATGATAAGACTGCTGAGTCTGTCCTCGAGTCTTTTGTCATTAACATCCTTCTCAAGGGCTACTTGCCCCAGATGATTCGTACCGACAACGGTAAAGAGTTCGTGAACAAGTTGATGCGCGAGTTCTGCCATCTCTTTAACACACGATACCAAACTACGATTCCTTATCATGCCCAGTCGAACCCGGCTGAGCGTGTCAACCGATTTATCAAGGCCTTCCTCCGTGCTTGCCTTCAAGGCCGGAACATCACGGATTGGCCTGACTTTGCCCATTATATTGCGTTTTGCTATAACCGCAAGTTTATTCCTGGCACGCAGATTTCTCCCTTTATGCTACGCCTGAACCGTCAGCCGATGCTACCGACTGACTACACGCTCATGGATTTGGATACACGATTATTGCCGAAGACTCGCTCTGATGCAGTCGCCGAGACTCGCGAACGATTGAAATATTATACAAAGATCGTCCGCGAGGCTCGTGATAAAGCTTTGAAGAAACAGCGATTGGCTTACAATGCTGATCATGTTGATGTTGAATACAAGGAAGGATCGCACGTTTTGCTCTACATCCCTTTCCTTCAGAACAAACTTCGACCGGAATGGCGAGGGCCGTTTATTATCAAGGAACGCCTCTCCCCGGTCACCTATAGGATTGAGTCTCTCGACTCTCCGCCCGAAGAACGACGTGTTCATGTAAGTCAGATCACGCCGGTGATGGTACCTCCGATCGTTGATCAAACCATCCGCAAACCCGAAGAAACCTTCCGTGATGATTATCAGCACGGTAAGTTTGTTGTTTTCCGGATTCCTGACCGGAAGCGCTCTGATTGGCGCAAGAAGATTTATGTTGCTGAAGTTTACGAGCCTTACGATTACCAAAATGATCGTGTCGCTCTACATTTCTATTCCGATTTGGGTCCGAATGATGATGTCGCTTATTTCAAGCCGACCTCTCACCTTTCGCACCGCAAGCTCAAGCCCGAATTCAAGGACGTTGAAGGTCGAAGTTTCACCGACAAGTCCCGAATTTCCTCCAACACAACTCCTTGTGTCACGGATTTCGCTCCGCACGAGATTGACGTGTTGGTCCCCAAGTTTACTTTACGCAGTGGTCGAGTTCCTGAACCGATCATCACCCGCGTCTACCAGAAGATTCGTTCACGAGATGCTCGTAAGGCGAAGCCGCGCTCCTCGCGCTAGCACCTCGCTGGGGCAGCTCGAATTCTTACCAGGGGAGTCCTGTGACGGCAACTCCCGCCTCCTAAGGCTTACCCCTCTTCTAGGGCCCCCCTCATCAGGGGCACCCTACTCCGTTCCGATGATGTCAGAGTTTTCTCTGACATAATCTTCCTTTTCCGTGACATGTGTCACCCTGATTTCTGATTTCGATTATCCTTGATCATAAAGCAACACCCGATCCTCAAGTTGAGAGGACCAGGCGCAGGAGTTGTTTGTGGTCGCGTGGCGGGAGAACGGCCATCCTCGTCCAGTGATCCCACCAAGGGCACGGACGCGATCGGCGAGCCAGGATTCGAAGGCACGCCAGGTAGCCCCTAAAATTCTCCTTACGCCACACCAACGATGCCGCAGTGTAATGGTGCTCCTGCGTCGTCGAGGCCGGCACGAGGTCTCAACTCGCCGTCGTCACCAACTATCATGAAAGAGCGGTACTGCATAAAATCGCTTACTGCCTCGAAGAGCGCTGTGGTGGCGTCTTTTTAATCATACATTGTCGAGGCTTCGTAGCCCGACACGTAATGGCCGAACAGTTCGTTAAGCATGCTGTGGTTCAAGCAGTCGCTCGTTTTGAAAATGTTCACCGTGTGCTGCGCGGTAACGTCGCACTCGAACTTCGAGTGCCCAACAGCCATGAACTCAAGATTCAATGCGTCCAGTACACTATTATTCATTCAATGGCAGCAGCGCCAGCCCGCCGAAGCAATGCCGCAACTTGCTCGTCCCGGAGCAGTTATCCATGAACGGATGCACCAGTCGCACGAAGGGGTGAGACATCATGCTAAAATTCGCCTGGCTCCCATATGCCCGGGAGAGGTCCCAAGTTAGTTAGTTCGTTAGTTAGTTAGTTAGTACACTATTCAATGGCAGCAGCAGCGCCAGCCCACCGAAGTAATGCTGCAACTTGCTCGTCCCGGAGCAGTTATCCATGAACTGATGCACCAGTCGCACGAAGGGGTGAGGCATCATGCTGAAATTCTCCATCTCGCGGCGTTCACGCTCCAAATCGGCACCGAGAACAGCCGGCTGAAGCGGACCTGCGCGCGACCACGTCAGCCAGAGTTTGCGCACCATTGTTGTTACGGCTTACCGACTCACGCGGACGATAGCGCCTTAGACGGCTCGGCCAACGACCGGGGCTCAACAACGGGGACACGATTATATCTTGGGGTTTGCGGGTTGTGGCCCTAACGCCTCCAAACGGCCGCGCAAACCGCATCTGGGTGACTCCGCCCCCAACGCCTCGCTAGGTGCTCTCATTGGAGTATGCACCTACCTGTCTCGAGGGCTACGCCCCACCAACCCCACCGGACGGGGGGATCCGCCCCCCAAGCCCCCCTCGTCGCCCGCTTGATTTTCGGAGGACTCCGTCCCCCGAACCCCCGCTTTTTGCTTTATCCGTTTCGGCATATCATGTGATTCATGAGACCGGGATGGCGACGACGAAATACAATCTACGTAACTAAGGCAAAAGCATGCGCTGCGTGGTGAATCTCTAGCACCGGCGGGAAAGAGGGGACTCCGAAGAGGAAGGGTATTGGCTAACCCCAAGGACCTCGTCGGCCGTGAAGCGCGTCCGAGGGTGAGGGTCGGGGTCGCTTGGGCGGGGCCCCGGCTTGTCGCCGCCGAAAGCCCATCGCAGAGGCCTCTTCCCAGCCCATCGGTGCAAAGGTATGCGACGCATCGTGGCTACCGAAGTCGCCATGGTTGTAGCAGCGGCCACACAAGGTGTAGGCGCCGGGCGGGCACGTCGTACACACGACGCCTTCATTTGGCGATCGCGCTCGTCGGAAAAACGCGCCGCGCGGGGGTGGATAGTACTGGGAGACAGCCCGGTAGCACACCGCGCAGGTGCCAGAGGGGGATCTGGCGGAAGGCGGTTCGAGGATTCGAAGCGCGGTCTCGGAGAGCGAGGGGTCTCCGCCCAGTGCCAAGACGCGGTCTCCGTTGGTGTCTCTCGTTTCGCCCCAGCCAACGGACTCAAGCACTGCGCGGCACACCTCGCTCTCCCAGAGTCTCGCGACGATGGGCTTCTCCAGCCGTAGCCGTCGATACTTGGGGTTTGCCGGCTCGTCGCAAAAGTTCCTGAGGACCGTGCGCAGCGTCGCGATGGCTTCTTCGGGTTGCGCTGAGGCGGCCAGTGCCGCCTGCTCGACAAGCGTCTCCGCAGGAGGAATTGCCCGCCCCGTCAGCGAATTCGCAAGCGCCGCGTCGAGCGCGGCGTCACCCGTGTTGAACAGCAAGCTCATTCCTTCGGCTCTTCAAGCTAGTTTCAAACGGGATATGGAGTAGATGGGGGGGAGGGATATCCTCGTACTATCTAGTTGGTGGCGGTGCGCGCGAAGCGGCCGTCGGCGCAGAAGAGCTCGGCAACGGCGTGCGCATCGCCGATGGTGGTGGTCGTGGCGGTGGTCGTTGGCGCGGCCTCCTCGGGGGGGCGCTGGACGAATGCGCGAGGCGCACGGCGCGCCTCTTCGGTTTCTACAGTGGGGCGCTCGCGTGCCTGTTTGGCGGCAAGGCGGTGAAACTCGAGACGACCTTCGTCGGTCTTGAGCTTGCTGAGGAGCGACCCAACGAGATCCTCGAGTGAGGTCTCGGGATCGTCGGGCGGGTTGTCGTCGCGGTCGGGGATAGCGTCGACGATGGCGCCCGCCATCTCCTTGAGCGATGCGGCCAGGTCGAGAGACGCGATCAAGGGGTCCGCCGGCGCGTCCTCGACGACTGGGGGCGCTCCAACAAGACTCTTCTCGACGGCACCGTCGACGGCCGCGTAGCCAGCGCGCGCGAGGAGCGCGGCCGTGTCGCCGCGCGGAACCTGGGCGCGGCACGTAGTCGCGCCCAGGCTCCGCGCGGCTGCCTCGGCGCACGACAACAGCGCCGACGCGACGTCCGGGGGGGCGCGGGACTCCACCAGCACCGCTTCGATTGTCGCCGTGCCGCCATCGAGCCTCGTCGCGATGGCCCCGAGCATCCGCTCGTCCGCGCTCGACTCGATGATGTGCCACGACGCCGACAACGACGACTCCGACGCGCCGAGGGCGACGAGATCGGACTCGTCCTCATCGTCGCCCATGCGTACGTCCCAACCGCGCCGAGCCCCGAGCCCTCGCCGGTTCGTGAACCGCGGTGCGCGCCCCTCCTCCTCCTCGATGGCCATTTTTTTTCGGCGTTAGGCGAATTCTTTGGACGAAGGGTAAGTGTAAGTGGGTTCCGAGCGGTAGCGTCATTGTATATCACGTCGTCGTCGTCGTCGTCGTCGTCGTGTTGCGAGAGCATAGTTCCTTCCTTCTCCCCTTCCTTCCATCCTTCCTTCCTTCCTTGCACGAAAGGGCGATGTATCGCGTGCGCTCCTTGCGGCGCGGCAGCAGTTCCAACGAACATTATTATCGGGTGTTCTACTACTCTTCGTTCTCTTCGCTGTTGATGTTGAAATAACGCATCTCGTAGGTCGACTTGTTTGTCGCGATGACGTGCAAGTAGTCCCGTAGTTGTTGCTTTTTCAAGTACTTCTTGGTGAGGTACTTGAGGTACCGTTTCGAGAAGGGAAGCTCAGCGCTGACGACGACCTTAGTCTTCTCCATCGAGACGCTCACGGCGTCGCCCAAGTTGCCAGCTTTGCCGGCGACCTTGATCGCGTCCTTGAGGAACTTTTCGAAGGTGTCGACATCCAACACGGAGTCCTCGACCGGTCTG
Source organism: Chrysophaeum taylorii (assembly GCA_029834535.1). Lineage (NCBI taxonomy): Eukaryota > Pelagophyceae > Pelagomonadales > Pelagomonadaceae > Chrysophaeum > Chrysophaeum taylorii. The sequence continues at coordinate 157,677 of JAQMWT010000427.1, forward strand.
CGTCGCGCGCTCACTTCGTCCACAAGCTTCATCGACTTACTGCCAGCAGTCGATGATGAACTTGACTTGCTTCTTCTTGCCGGTCTTGGAGGTGGGCTTGGCGGCAGGCATCCTGCGGCATCGTCACGGCGAGTCGCACCATTCCTTCCATACCTTCCAAGGTCGCCAAAAAGTCACGATACTAACCCCTACCCAGTAAAGATCTCTTACCCTCTCTCCTTATACCTTACCCTTTAGGTTAGGTTCCTTCGAATCCCAA
>JAQMWT010000428.1:0-185478 GCA_029834535.1 Chrysophaeum taylorii
CCTCCCTTACCCTTCCACAATTACTTATTCATGTAAACGCTTCTTCTATGGGACGACCTAATGTCCTTAAGGAGTTAGGGCTTAAATCCCTACCTTGTGTAGTAGCATGTGACAAGCGGAATGGTCTGTACACGCCTAAGACTGCACGCAGTCTCTACCATGTACCCGGAGAGGGTCAAATCTCTCCAGGTTATGGGCCCAGATGCGTAGGTGTCAGCCCAACTGTGTTGTACGTATAAATGGAGTGATCAATTTACGCCTGATCACGAGTACAATGCGACAATGTGTTTGGCGGTGGTCTACTGTACATATTTGTTGTGTGACGGTATGTGCCCACCAGTTAATTTGGTTTGTGACCGAGTTGGGTCGGTCACTGGTCATATGCACTCGCATAGCCAATAAAATTAAAATTTTTCCTACACAAGCCGCGGAAACTTGTACGGGTTTTTCCTCCTATTCCCCAACAAAAGACTGACTGCTCGAGAATTAATCCATTCTTCAGTCTCAAGTCATCCTGTTTTTAAATAGCATGTTGATTTGTTTGGTCTTGTAAATAAGCCCACGCTTAAAATAGCGTACTGTACATATAACCCGCACTCGAGAAACCCTTCATTCTTATGTGTCGAATATGTCTATCAATCCTATAACCTATTCTTTAATAGGTCACAACCATGTCAAAACAAAACCAATATCCATCACGGATATCTACAAACAAGAAAAAATCCTCGTTGATAAAATCAACGCAGGATTGCGTTTCCAAGACATCTCAACCAAGGTGAGCTTACAAATTGAGGTGCTTCGCAGGCATATGACAAGTCCATACGTGGACGCGTTATTCTGCTTCGATTCATATGAAGCTTACACCCGGAATGCTCCGGAGTATAACCAACTTCTTGAACAAGAAGTTGATATCATCTTCGCTCAATGGAAAGCTGAACAAGTAAACGATTTAAACTTACCTGATGAAGATGCCCTGCCTGATCATCTTAAAACTTGGCACGTCAACTCATCACATCAACTATCAGTTAATGTCCGTAATAATCTCGTACGATTTTACTACCAAGAGTCATACAATCTCGTTCGTCCCGAATTAAATGAGGATGTTAAACGTGTCCTCACTTTATTAGATACCCGATTCCCTAAATCAATTGTGTATGATTCATCTCTAACTAACATATCCTTTACAGGTCTCTCTAATACCGACTGGATCAAACACTGCGAAACTTATGCTGGTTTCTTGTACACATTTTTAAATCTGGAATCACAAGACAAACCCGCACTCGCTATGTGGCCTCAATTAAAGAAGATATATGCACTTACTGCACATCCTAATAAACTACGTGCAGTAATGCTTTTAGCTTACCATTACTATGAGACAGTGTCTTGTACAGATGTCACTGAGCTTAAATCTCAGTTTAATCGAATGTCTTTAAATGTTAATTGGTATGCCCATGTATTTGTCGAACAACTCCTTGCTTTCCAATCTCAGGCAAAGCAATTAAATAATGATGAAGCATCAATCCAATTTAATGATTCCATAATCACTCTTAAAGCTCACGAGGAGATCTACCGTCTATATGCTAATCCCTCGGATCACGAGCGCTATTCTCAATCTTTATTGGAATGGTGTAAACTCTACGAGACACGCTCTGGGAACAACTCGATTCACGATCCTGAATTGTTAAAGCTAGTTGATCCTAACGACGTTCGTCCGTTATTGGAGTTCTTGTTAAAGATATACAATGAAACAAAGTTTTCCTCTAACCGACGCTTGGATAAACCCGCTTCCTGGATCCCTTACATCCCTGGTACTACCGCTGACAAGCCACCTAAGGTATTATTGATGGATACTATTCATCAATCCCACGACTCTCTAAACAACGCTTACTCGTTGTTAGCTACTGTAGCTGGACAGTCTGGCTTCAACGCTCGTGAGCTTCGTAATGCAAAGATAAAGCATCGACAATTTTACCTCGTGACACGTCGTACTATCGTCCACCTTCAAATTATAACGTCAAAGGTACCAGCTTCGATCGTCCTGTCTACTCACCCTCCTCTAACCGTAATGCACGCTCTAATATGTCTCTTATGGACCGGGCTACTTATCAAGTTGATCGTCTTCGCCACCTGTTTGGTAAATTACAGGAAGCGAATCCCAACCCTCTACCGACTCTAAAATGGTACAGGAGGAAATGAAAAGCTTACTGAGTACCCTCTGGACAACCGCTTCTCAAGCTTCGACACAGTCCTTAGATCCTGATGAAGCCACCCAAGTTCATCTCTACTTATCTCGAGTTGATACTATGTCCAATACCATATCGAACCTCTTAGAAGCCGATAAGGAATCTCTTGTTTCAGAAGAAAAGTATCAAACTGAAACATCTGCTCCTGAAGCGCCCCCCAGTGATGCGGAGCAGAGGGGGGCTGATACAGAGAAATGTTCCACACTTTTCTGTCCATTAAAGATGATGAAATCGATAACATCCCTCAGCCGCTATTGCAGCACATAAATGCTAAAGCTCAGAATGCTATCGTTCGTCGTCAAGCTCGGGAAACTTCCTCGCACTCTGAGCTCCCCAGTAATCTACCCAATGAAGATAATGAAGATGGTACAGATCCCCCTGTGTTGCTACCAAAATTAAATACTGGTTTTACACTCGTCGTTGTGCCTTCCGAACAAACGCAAAGTTCCATGACACAGTACGTGTTTGGTCAAAGCTCAACACATGCCTGTTATGCAACAATGCTTGAACTGTACAACGAGTACAATTTGCCGCTAATGACTACGCCAGGATATGCTGACACATGTGCTTCTCAACATGTAATTAACTTTAAACGTTATGCTGATCCTATCCACATCGTAAAGCTACCCGAGTCCTTATCACCTGCTATCCAGACTGCTACGGATACGCAGAGAATCACACGTGCTATGATTATAAGGACCGTCATTCCCGCTCTCCCAAAGCATCCAAATGTGGGATATGTAAAGCTAGACGTTGCGCTTTTTCTACCCAAGCAAAACGACCATAACGATCCCGATCTGCACATCATCAGTATGATTCAATGGGGAGAACATAAACTTGGTATACATCACTTGGTATACATCTTTATGGAGTTGAATTTAAAGGACAATCATCTATCCAGAGTAAAATTGATGATAATGTCAAGATTACTTTGTTTAGACTTAATAACCTGTTGCCTACTCTACCAATTTATTCGCTACAACAAGCAAAAGCGCGTAAAATGGAACTTCGCTCACTACATTTCAGACTATGTGCTTTTAATGAACAACGCGAAATGCTTAAACTATATTCCACCCTCATGGAACGCGTAAATTACGTCCCATGGCTTAAAACCATCTTGGAGTCAATGCATTCGCAGCTGCCTTACATACGCAAGCATTTCCCACCTCCCGTATGACGCAAGGTTACCACACGTTTGCTTCACACAGTAACTACGTCTCCTAGCTCACGAACACCTACTGTAACTCTAATTTGCTCTGGGATGTCCGCTCCTGCATTCTTGGCTTGCGCTTCTAATGACTTGCAAATCAACATCAACGTTAAAGTTCTTGTTGAGAGCGACGACAATCTCACGCACATGCTACGAAGACGTTTTGGTAATTCCATCGAAGTTTTCCCATCCCTACCTAAGTTTCTGACATATCTCCATCGAGCATCGGACGCTCAACGTGCACGATATTACACCGATATAGTGGAATTGACATCACCATGCACAAATCGCAACATAATCAATGGGAGATCCTTTCCACCTTGGAGCGTGATATGGATGATTCCTTGTTTCCAAGTGCTCTAATTGTACTTGAGCTTTTAAAGCCGCTTGTTCTTTTCATGGAAATGACACCACCACACTCCGCATCGTATGAAGACCATATACGAGTTGCTAATCTCATCTTCTCAACGATGCACTATACGGTGGATATATGTGACCGATTTCCATGCTGTCTGTGTGGAGATTATCAAGCCAGAGAAAGATGGATCCTCGTTGCACGCAAATATAACACCGGCCATCTTGATCTGCTTTCCTGGCCTAACAAACGAGTCACTTCCTTTCTGGACATTGCAGACCACGCTAATTCCATCAGTCGCAAGTTAATGGTCGACGAACCTTGGACGCAGGTCTTTCCCGACATACCATTCGTGTCCACACCTAAAACCTACAACATCTTTAGTCGTACAGGATCCGTGCGCTTAACTGTGACTGAGCTTGAAACCTTAACTATGCTGTTCCTTCGTCTGCACTCTAACAAAACACTCGAACACCCCAGTCAAGATGAAATGGTGGGCATTTCTAACTTTCGCCTGGGATTCTTGACTAATTCAAAAAAACCACTTGCTTGCATGAGATCCCCTACTGAACTCAAAGCTTTTGTGCTCCTCTATAATATTATGGGACGTTTATTCCCTAAATCTATCACATTACCTGTGTCCTTTCGTATTACAACTATCGAATCCTGTGTCCTTTCGTATTACAACTATCGAATCTAACCAACCATCTCACAGGTTATTCTTAAATAAATCCTCTACTTCCTCCATCATTTACATCACCGGTGGAAGACATACAGGCGGAGACATAACAGTTTCTAACTCCTCTTCTAAATACCAGGCACATATAAATGCTTTTGGCGAAACCTATACCTTCCTAACACATGATGCCGGAATTGATAAGACTGCTTCTCTCGAACCTGTTAATGGTTTTCTTTGGCTTTGCCGAGCATACCATAATAATAATGAAAATCAAGACACGCGTCGTCTAGTACAAGCACGGGTCCCCTATACTTCTCCTGTACTTCACGATTCTTTTGTCTTTAAATGTCGACTGCTAAGAGGGGGGTGTGTGTGGGGAGCATGAAGGATGTGGGTGGGTTTGTGGGGTATGAGGGATGGGCCTGACGGGCGGAGATAAGCACGCGGGACCTAGTCGGGGTCATCGCCGAGGCGTGGGACAGGCGAAGAGAGGACAGGCCCCGCCCGTAGGTCGTACGCATGCTGCCGCCGGACGATCCTTTTGTCTTCTACCCTCAGGAAAATCGTCTCGAATTTATCGATAAAATGTTTGCTTTAAGTGACATGCATCTATCCCAAAGCAGATATCTGGGCTTTTTTACATCAAGCGATAGGAAGATGGGTGCCAAAGTTCATTCTATATACACTCCTACTCCTACCATTCGTGGATTTGCTAATATGCTCGTGTACGATCCACGACTCGATCGCATTCGACACTACTCAAGGACCGGGTCCTCTTGGGATAATGGTTTACGTACCCAGGGATATTAAATTTTGGGTACCCCTATGGCACTATAAGAAGTCCAATGTTGGGATCAAGTGTTTAACGGTGCTACGTGGCTGCAACCCTGCCCTGACTCGCTTGAAACCGCTCTAGAAAGAGGGACGCGCACAGTGGTGGCGGTGCGGGTGCTTGAAGGTTTTGGTGTGGTGTGTGGGCACGCGCACAGAGGTGGTGTGGTGTGGTGTGGGGTGGGGTGGGGTGGGGTGGGGTGGGGTGGCAGCCGAGCCTGGAATGGCAGCGCGCTTAGTTGCGGCCGCGGCCGCGGCCGCGGCCGCTGTCGAGCAGGCTTCGCGCTCAACGCCTCTCCGCCGTGCGCTTTGGCACCGCGACCACAGCCGCGCTTGCGGAAGGGCAGGATAATCGTGTTTTCCGGGACTTGAGCGTGCTTGAGGCGGATTGCGAGAGCGAAAACGTGCTTGCACTTGTAGTAGTGCCAGAATTTGGGGCAGCTGCACGTGTAGAACGTGGGCGATTGATGTCCGGGTCCAGCCTTTTTGAGGACGTGGGCCGCCCCGACGATGCTCAGAGCCTCGTCCAGGGACTTCCCGTCCAGGGTGCGAGACAAGCCGCCGCTTTCTGCGACGACGACAAAGTCACGGAGAAATCCAAGGGTCTGCTCGCTCTTGGTCGCCTTGACAGAAATGCCCTTGACTGCTCCGTGTCCGGACGACAAGAGTAAGACGAAGGAGTCGGACTTGACTTTCTTGAGGAAGTCGCCATCGAGCTTGCCAGCGTGAATGTACTCCTGCGCCTCCTTCCAATCCCTGCCGTTGATCTGCGGGTGCTGAGCAAATAGCCATCGTTTGGCTCTTAGTCTCGAGGTACCGGACGATGCTTCTCCAGGCTGGAACTACGAGAACGACCTCGCGGGCAGTGCCATCCACCTTGATGAGGTTGTTGCAGGATTCGTTGCCGTTGTTGTCGCGCGGCGTACCGGGAGCACCCGTTCGAGCCCGGATCCAGCCGGCCTTTTTCTCATACTTCGCCAGACCGTACTCCGGGCACCAGACTTCGATGAATGCGGGGCACTTCTCGGTCCACTCGTCGGTGAAGCGACGCAGGAGTACCTTGTCGAGACCGCCGCCGATCGTGACGACGCTAATTTGCTCCATCTCGAGCACACAGGACGTTCCGTCGCACTCGTTCCCAGTGAGCATCTTCAAAGCAGCGACAAATATCTCGTTGAGTGGTCGCAGCGGTCGCTCCGCCATGCTGAACGCAGATTTTTTTCATCGCACGCCTCGCGCGCCATCTCGAGCACACAGGACGTTCCGTCGCACTCGTTCCCAGTGAGCATCTTCAAAGCAGCGACAAATATCTCGTTGCAGCGGTCGCTCGTGTGCATCATGAGTGACGTCACGACTTCAAGACTTCTTATAGTGCCATAGAGGTACCCAAAATTTATTATCCCTGAGTACGCAAACCATTATCCCCCAAGGGAATTTTCCCCACTACTCAACTCGCACGCGCCAATAACTTCACAGCGTACCAAATCTGTTACGAATGGTATGAGGCGTTAGACTAGCGATAAGAGAAAGACGTAACCCACCCACATCCTTCATGCTCCCCACACACACCCCCCCCTCTTAGCAGTCGACATTTAAAGACGTAAGGATACTGGATACGTGGTGCAGGGGTAAGTGTCATAGCTTCCTCACACAGGTGCTGGAAAAGAAGGAAAAGGAAAAAGGGGTAAGTGAGGTCCTCACACAGGTGCTGGAAAAGAAGGAAAAGGAAAAAGGGGTAAGTGAGACGCTCACAGAGGAGAAGCTTTGAGGAAGACGTCACAGAGGCATTGTGGCAAGAAAAAGAGACAACAGAGATCAGGGCGAAGATCACGAAGTGAGGTAACGAGCACGAAGCCGGAGGAAGGAAGGAGCTTCCGTACTGCGGGTGAAAATGTCGCTAAGATTGTGAAGGCGGGGTATGTGCTTGAGATCAATGATGTGGTTGCGATGATATTCGGCGGTACTGTAAAAGCGAATGTCAATATGGCGGGTGCGCCGTGTGAGACATTGGAGACGAACTTGGGTGACGGTGGTGCTATTATCAACATACATTGGGACCGTGTGACGAGGGAGATCAAAGTCATCAAAAAGTTTGAGAAGCCAAGAGAGCTCAGCAGTAGCAGCGTAGAGAGCAAGCAATTCAGCTTCGAAAGAAGAACGAGCAAGTAAGTATTGCGAGCGGGAGCAGTAGGCTATCATAGAGCCGCCGAGAAGGAAGCAAAACCCAGTTGTAGAGTGGCGGTCATCAGGGTCGTCGGCCCAGCTGGAGTCGGAATAACCACAGAGATGAAGGGTAGAATCGCGACCAAGAATAAGGGCAAGATCCTGAGTACCGTTGAGATAACGCAGAGTGTGGGATAAAACGTGCCAGTGGGGTTTACCAGGATTGTGGGAAAAACGCGCACACTGATTGACGGGCCAAGTGATATCAGGGCGAGTCATGATGGAGATGAAGAGGACACAGCCAACAATACGGCGAAAAGGGATGCGTGCCATGAAAATGTGATCTGGAGAACCAGGAGCCGGACAATCAGCCGCAGAAAGATGAAGACCTTTGGGAGCGGGAGTGAGTTCGGGTTTACTGTTGATGAAGCGATGTTCGGTAAGGATTTCACGGATAGTATGGGATTGGTCAAGAGTGAGGGTGAGATCGAGTTCATTGACGTCAGTGAAAGCGCGGAAACGGAGGAAAAAGGCTTGGTAATGGCCAATGCAATGAGGAGGGTGCGCCACAAGAAGATCATCAACGACCAAAACGAGACGGAGGACCACGGTAGAATTGAGCACGAGCTTGTAATGGCAAGTGTCACCAGATCCGCGGACGAAGCCACAATCATTGAGAAGGAAGCGTTCCAAATAAAGCCACCAATTGCGACAAGCTTGTTTGCAACCATACCAAGAGCGACGGAGCTTGTAAACGATTTTGGAACCATCGGTGGGTTGGCGAGGAGCATAGCCTTCGGGTGGCCAGACATAGATGTCTTCGTCAATGGGAGCTTGAATAAAAGCGGAGCTAACATCCAACTTGTGCAAATCCCAGTCATGAACAGCGACAAAGGTCAGAAAGAAACGGATCGTGACGATGTTGGCAACCGGTGAGTAGGTGCCATGATAATCAATGCCGTGAACCTGGGTGTAACCGCGGACGACAAGGCGAGCCTTGTACGATTTGAAGCGGCCAGAGTCATACTTCTTGCGGAGGATCCACTTGAGGGTACAAATGTTGCCAGAAAAAGTCTGAGGGAGGCGAATCACATCCCAACAACCAAGTTGACCAAGAGAGCTGTATTCTTTAGCGATGGCTTGCAACCAGCCAGGACGCTCAGGATTGGTCGGAGCTAAAGCTTCACGTAAATGGGTGGAAGTGATAGTAGTTTCGTCAAGGTCTGAATACTGGGACATTTCTTCGGAAGCAGAGTAATAAACGTGTGCATGAGGATCAACAAGGGTGTTAGCTAAAGGGGAAGGAAGACATAATGAACTAACAAACGAAAGCTAACAGAAGAGACATACAAAGAGTTACAGGGGGAAACAGAAGCGACAGAGGAAACAGAATGGCCCGTATCGACATCAGAATGGCCCGTATCAACATCAGAATGGCCCGTATCAACATCAGAATGGCCCGTATCAACATTGTGACAGGATGAAACATGGCCCGTAAAAAAGTTTGTTGGTTGTTGTAACGCGCGTTGGTCGACTTTGCGCGGTCGGCCCCGTTTGGCACGACGTAATGGTGCACGTTTCGTATTGGCCGGTAACAGTGTAGGCAGTGACTCTGGGGTGATCAGTCCTGATAAGGCCGGCTCCGGAGCATCAAAAACAAACGATATTGGGGCTACGGCCGAAGATAGACGAGGGTCGTAATAAAACAAGTCAGGGAAAACGAGAATCCACGAGAGACGGAGGAAGGGGTTGGGTGGACAGTGACTTACGCAGAGCGAAATTTTCGTCAGAAACAACATCAATCGAGGTGTGGATGACAGGACCTGTGGGGCGTTGAAGCAATATGCGATATCCAGGGCCAGCAGAGGGATACCCAATGAAGATGCCGGTTATAGCTTTGGTAGGCCATTTGTCGCCAGTAAGAATTGCAGCAGGACAGCCCCAAACACGAAGAAAATCGACACGCGGGAGTGTTTCATATAGCATTTCATATGGCGTCATATATCCAGGATTAGAGGCATTTGGCATAGAGATGAAGTCAGCCGTTTCCATGGCCCAACGCCAAAAATCAGGTGGACGGTGCGCATGTACCAAAAGAGTGCGAGTAATATCCGCGGTTGCGCGATGAGAGCGTTCCACAACACCGGAAAAAGCGTGAGCCTGTGAAGTTTTGGACTGTGCTGCCGGAGCGCGCCGAAGCGCAATATTGTTGCCCAGACAGAAGGTTTCGAATTGGCCCATAAGAGAGCGGCCACGATCGGTGTAGATGAGGGCAACGCGGTATCCGAATGGGCGAACCACGGTAGACAGAAAAAGTTCGAGTTGACGAGCGTTCGTAAGGGCATCGTGTCGTGGAGCAAAGTAACGCGTGCGGCGGCGCGTATGATCATCGACAAACGTGAGGATCGCGCGATCTTGATATATGTAGGATGGGACGCCAGCAAACATGAGATCGGCGTGGATAATAAGGTAGGGCGCAACGGCACGTGGACGAGACAAAGGCTCGGAGGAAGGAGACGAAGTGGAAGCATGAGCTTTACGTTGGCCAACATGCGCAGCATGCATTTTACCGAGAGCACAAGCAGGACAAAAAGAAAGCGACGCGGAGCTCGGGAAAAACGGTGCGCCAACAGCAAGAGAAGACAAACGCCGAAGATAGGGAGGACTATAATGACCAAGACGAGCATGCCAAAGATCGAAAGTTAGTTGAGTGCGTTGAGACACAGCGGGAAACGCACAAGGATCATGGACACGAGGGGAAGAAGAAAATGCCACAAAAGGTGAAACGTAGTCCGCGTAGGGCGCAGCGGTCGTATTGCCGATCCAACAGACGATCAAAAGAAGACCACAGCGACGAAGCAGGGGAATAACGTGATGCGTTTGGCGGTGACGTAAAATACGTTGTGGATAAGCAGGATCAACGGCCTGAATGGTGTGGCAATCGTAACCAACTTGTTCAAGGGAATGATCCGAAAGAATCCGTTTGTCACCAAGGCCAGGAGAGATGAGGGTATGCGGAAACGCGACATGTATACCATGAGGGGCGGAAAGAGTGGGTGCAGGAGAAGGAAGACCACGATTGTCAAGAGGACCAATTGAAGGGAACGTTAAGTGAGCAGTGCCAGAACCGGAAACAGAGCCAGTGCCGATAGCAGAAGTGATGGAATGCTGTTGAGTGTTGTCAAGGTCAGTGAAGCCAGCAGGAGAATTAAAAAGGCTGACGTTGGCGCCGGTATCATAGACAACGAGACGAAGGTTGGTGCTGTGAAGGTAGTCGCGCTCACGAGCGGTGAGCAGAGCGGTAAGGGCGTTGGTGGAGGAAAGGACTTGGTGAATGGAGGGGGAGATGGAAAGAAGGTGGAAATTGTAGGACGGGTAGGTGGGTGCAGAAAGGGATGGGTCAGGAAGGGTGACAGCGGTGGAAGGCGGGACAGAGGGTGTGGTGGAGGGTGGCAACGCAAGAAGCGGCGGAGAGGATTGAGATGGTGGCAAGGGTGGATTGGGGGTGAAAAGATGGTGTTGGTAGAAGGGTGGATGGGGCCTAGGTGGGTATTGGGGAGTGGACCGAGGTGGGTATTGGGGAGTGGACCGAGGTGGGTATTGGGAATGCAACCGACGTGGGTATTGGTGTTGATGCCGTGGGCGGGCGGTAGCTTGTGAGAGCAAATAGCGCTGGCGCTTATGACAATCTTTCTGGTGATGGCCAGGAATACCACAAAAGTGACAAAGATCAGTATGGCGTTGGCGCTTGCGATGAAAACCACGTGAAGATGAAGGTGGGTGACGGAATGATGATCGAAAAGAGGGGCGTGGGCTAGAACGTTGTTGAGAGCGCAAAGCATTGAAGCGATGAAAGTACTTTTCAGAAGGATGGCGACCGTAAAAGTTGGAACGTTCACGATGACGGGGACTTTCACGGAACGTAGCATGGACGTGCACAGACTTGGTCTGAAGATAATCAAAAACTTTACTGTGGAGGCGATCAACGAAACCATCATATGTGCGCAATTTAGGATCAAGTGCAATGAGATCCTTAGACAAGAGCGAGTCGGGGATTTTCGTTTGAAGCAATTGCAATGCACTAGAGTCAGGGAAATCTTAATGATGCCGAGCAACTTGAACACCAGTGATGAACTTGTTAAGAAAAGACTCAAGTTCATCGATGTTGTTGCACACCAAGGAATGCAGTGAAGCAATTGCAGACTGAGCGACACGATCTCCATGACCCATGTAAACATCAGTAATGCGATTGTAAAGCCGCGTGAAGTTCATATCGCGGTTTTCACGGATATCCGCACGATCAGTATCATGCATTGGTAGTGCCATGAAGAGTGCACTGTACCAGCGTTGCTGCTTGAGACCAAATTCTTCTTCAGAGCAGCCAGAAGCGGAAATGCTAGTCCAAGTGTCAGTGGTCAAGATAATGCGATCACCGGTGGAAATGATCATGTTTTCCAGGCGCGGGGTCCATTGGTGAAAAAGATGTCGCTCACCACTGAAAGCATCGAGTTTTTGCGAAAGCTTGCTATCCTTAATTTCGATCGAGGACATGATAGACGACAACGAACCGAACACGTAGCAATGAACTGAAGCCGAGGAGGAGTCGCTGTTGTCCGTGAAGTCAAGCGGTCGTGCGACCGTGACGGACACCAGCTGCTACCATGTTACGAATGGTATGAGGCGTTAGACTAGCGATAAGAGAAAAACGTAAGGATACTGGATACGTGGTGCAGGGGTAAGTGTCATAGCTTCCTCACAAAATCAATTTCTTTTGTCTTTGTCCCCGGACCTATGCTGTGACATAATCGCTAATGCTATTCCGGCTGGAACATATCATATAATTTATGAACATTTGTGTCAGCTTGTCTATGACTTGCGTAAATTAACGCTATCACCATCGTTTGACCCTGATCATGCCCCTCTAACCAAAAACTATAGGTCAACCTTCTTCACAAATATATTCCCAACAGATACATCCTTAATATTACACCAGAGTTCCATTACTAACTAACTAACTTCAGACCTCTCCCGAGCATGGGAGCCAGGCCGGACCGACAGGAGCCAGTCCGGAATCACGGGCCTGTAGACGAGGAGCGCCGAAAGGTCGGTAGGCGGAGATTGACCATCAAGCTTGTCGCCATGCGACGAGGAGACCGCGATGTGACTGACAACCAACTCGTCGATAGCCTTCCGTCTTCGCCCCCCGGCCATAACCCGTCCCACTGCGAATGAGTTCCATTACAATGTTCTACATCTCCAATAAAAAACTCTCATGTTGTGATAATCTTGCTTCTAACCACGAACTTCCATCTTTTCATATCGATTCAGTAGCTCATGTCTTCCTCTCTAACACCTCATCCGCAGATATATCATCTCCTACTAAAGAAAAACAAATTCCTCTTATAACGCCAAGACAGCTCCATGAGAAGCATGCGCCCTTCGATAAGAAAGTTCATGCTAGGGGCACCCTCGCATTTCGAGATGCGCAACAACGAGCTACAAATTTTCACAACATCCACCATTCTAGTGATTCTCAAGCTATAAAATCTGTTCAGGTTATTGCCAGTCCTGGACACCACCCATCTGACGTACCCTACCGTAAGTTCAGTGTGGATTGTACGATTCATAAAAAGCGCTTTCCTCATCCACATCACCTTACCAAGCAACCATCATTCGAAAAAAATTTTCAACCTGGTGAAGCCTGGGCATGTGACGGTGGTTACGTATCCGTTCTCTCAGAATGGAGATCCTTTCGACATATCATTGGTTTTAAGTGTCTCATTTCTAAATCTTTGTTAGTGTACTTTTGTCGTAGCACTAACTCCAGCGAATTTTGTAACGCCCATGAGTTTGTCCGCAATTTTTGCTCTACTTATGTTCATGCACAACTCAAACAAATCTATCGTGATTCCTTTAAACCCTGTTTATCTCAGCATGTTACAACCCCCTTTCGTGTGGAACATGGTATTAACATGTCCGCGTTCCCCCCTTACTTACATGTCTTTAATCATGAAGTAGAAGCCGCTGTTGGTCACATAGCCACTGCCGCGTCTACACGACTCCGGCATATGCTTAATGTATCCTATAAAGGTCACCCCCTAACAGACCCGGCACTACACTACCCGTGGGCTGTTATACATGCCATCCAATCGTATAATCTCCTCCCTAACGTTTCCCTCGAACGTATTTATAATAAAGTCCTAAGCCCCCAACAAGTTTTGTTAGACCAATGTAATGTTCCCCAACAGGACTACCTCAAACCTTTTGGCCCTGTTTGTTATCTGCATTTGGAACCTAACGAATTTCATAAATATGAGCCTCGATGTCGTCCTTACATCTACTTATGTGGTGCTAATGTTATGAACCCTTTAATAACTAACCAACTAACTAACTAACTTCAGACCTCTCCCGAGCATGGGAGCCAGGCCGGACCGACAGGAGCCAGTCCGGAATCACGGGCCTGTAGACGAGGAGTGCCGAAAGGTCGGTCGGCGGAGAGTGACCATCAAGCTTGTCGCCATGCGACGAGGAGACCGCGATGTGACTGACAACCAACTCGTCGATAACCTTCCGTCTTCGCCCCCCGGCCATACCCCGTCCCACTGCGAACGTTCCGGCTGCCAACCGGCCCGCCCGAGAGGCGAATAGGTGCCAACCTACGCCGGGAGGGCGGATGCCCTCGCAAGGCTCAGGATTCATGAGGCACCTAACGAATTTCATAAATATGAGCTTCGATGTCGTCCTTACATTTACTTGTGTGGTGCTAATGTTATAAACCCTTTAATAACACCCCATGTTAATCATTTAGCCGATGTTGTCCTTAATCCTGAAAACGGCCAAGTCCGTGTTTCCTCTAAACTGACTTTTCCTCATCTTATTTCTAAATCTCCTCCTGATTATGAACAGCATCCACCTCCAGCACCTTCACCCGACATTCCCTTCTCTGTTCACAGCACCCCCAATGATGCGGCGCAGAGGGGGAATGCTATGCCTACCGACACTGACCACGAGAGGGGGACTCCTTCTTTTCATCTCCATACTACCTCTCCCGTTCCCAAATGTGCTCCAGCTGCATCTGCACCCGCTACTTCCGCCACCACACCTACATCTGAAGTGTCCACCAACACTTTGCCACTTTTACCATCTTATCGGTCTCTCTATTCCCAGGATGTCCTACGTCTCACCCGTGGTCCTCATCACCCTCAACCTCGTCGCAAAACCAATCTCAAGGATGTTCTTACTCGTATTGCCTCGCCTACTGTTGCCGCTTATAAACAAGCCGGTGGTGCGCTTGCCGACTTCAAGTATGACCTCTCCAAGCAGTACATCACTTTCTGCGACCCCGCCCTCCACTCCCTTCATCTTGCTCATGGCATCCACTGGACGGTTATACCTCCAGAGGGGGAATTTACATCATCCCTTCATCACCATGTGCACCAAGCGCTTTCACAGTCCTCTTCAGTTATGTGTCATAGGAGCCATAGCCACCCATCGCCTGATGCTCCTCACGTTCACTTCTGCGACGACGTCAACCTTGCAGACTTTCACCTTCCTCAAGCTCTCGTTCATTTAATTTCTGAACATGCTCACGCCTTTCAAGTTCCTCCCGCTCAATATGTTTATGCTTTGTTCACGCCCCACTCCATTTTGGATCATAATGACGCTTCTTATGGTGCCTCCGAGCCTCACCTCTCCGCCATCGAAGACTATATCACCGTGCAATCGCATTACATTGAGACCCACCTTGGTGATGCTCCTCTACTAGTTGTTCAACTCGTCGAAGATCCCGATCACGCTCACACTCACGATAATGTCGCTTCTTACGCAATTACTCATCTTACGACGACTCATGACCCCAGCACGGTTGGTTCGGACGAATACAAGATTCAAGCCAAAGATATCAAAATTGATGAATATGAGTTGAACTGCCTCAAAGGTCTCTCAGACGCTGATCGCAAAGCTTATGTCGCCGCCATCTCCAAAGAGATTTTTGATATTGTTAAGTTTGGCTGCTTTAAACTAGCGCTGCCAATGGTCAACTCAAAGCCCATTGACACCCGCCTCGTCCTACGTATAAAAACCAACGCTGCTGGTCAGTACATTAAGCATAAAGCACGCCTGGTCCTACGAGGCTTCTTAGCCTCTTTGGGCACCGATTTTTTCAACACATTCAGCCCTATGGCACAGCTTACTGGCATCCGTTGTGTTCTGGCGCTAGCAGCTCATCTGCGACTTCCCGTCTACCATGTCGACGTACCTAACGCTTTTGTTCAAGCTCCCATCGACTCTCATGTCTATGTCAAACTGCCACAAGGCATTTACCTTCTCGATCCCGAAGATACTAAATATCAAGGCCGTCGTCTCCCAAAGCTACTTAAATCTCTCTATGGATTACGTCAGAGCCCCGCCCTTTGGAATCAAACCATAAACGGCTTCTTTGATTCATTAGGCTATACACGATTTCGAACAGACACCTGCATTTACGCTAAAGTCCAAGCTGACGCTACATTTCTAATTTGCACGCTCTCAGTAGACGACGTCGTCATTACTTGTACTTCGGAAACTCTACGTCGTGAATTCCAGCAAGCCCTGAAAAAGGAATACTCAGTCGACACCTTCGAGGAAGTCCATACTCTCTTAGGCATGCGCATAACGCGTACAACTGATGGTTCTATATCACTGGACTGTCAGGCTAAACTTGATGCATTGTTCGAAGAGTACCCCATTTTAATGCAGTTACGTCCCACCTCCACACCGATGTCACCATCAACCACGTATAAAACTGGAGAGCCATCTTCTGATATGGACAAGTTCATCCTTCATACCTTCTCCACTCTACTCGGCAAGCTCACGTTTGTCCAATTGGCCTGTCGCCCTGATCTATCACAAAGTCTTAGTCGTTGCTCTCGAGGAATGCATAATCCAGCATTTCTACATGTTCAAGTACTAACAGGAACGCTCCGCTACTTGCGCAAGCCCGAAAATCGTAATCTTCGCCTCTGGTACTACTCTGGCTCTTCCGCTCTAATGGACCATCTTCGACTTCTTATCGGTAATCGTACTGACATGGCCACCATGTTGGATTACACTAAAGAACAAGTTAATTCAGGTAATTTTGATCCATTGGTCGCGTTCGTTGATGCCGACAATGCACCCTCTTATGAACAAGACCGCAAGTCTACAACCGGTTACGCTATCTTTTTGTTTGGTTCTCTCATCACTTGGAAGTCTAAGTTGCAGCCTATTACGGCTACTTCTACGCATGAGAGTGAACTTATCGCCCTTAATATGTGTGCCGATGATGTGGTCTGGTTACGCAAATTGTTAACGGAAATGGCATTCGCTATAAATCCTCACTTCTATCTCCGCCAACCTTCAGGGAAAGACTTGCTACTAGATTATGATGCTCACGATCCCCTCCCATCGGACATGTCGTTCATACGTAACAGTCCTATACTTGGAGACTCGGCCTCTGCTATTCATCTATCCAACAATCCCGACAGTGCGACTAAGGCCAAAGCTATTAGCACACGCTGGTTCCGTATTCGCGACTACGTACAGTTAAAACGTATACGTCTACATCATGTTTCCGGTACCCATAATATCGCCGATGGATTTACTAAACCCTTTGGAGCTCCGCTCTTCAGCAGATTTCGCACGTTACTCGGCTTACAACAAACCATAGCTCAACAAGATGGTTAATCCTTACCATTTATTATGTCCGAAATGACTTTAAACTAACCCTCCTATATAAAGGAATACTGGCTCGCTAAAATGTGAAATGCAATGAAAGATGTGATGTGGAGATCCCTTTTAAGATGAATCCCACTAAAAACAAAGATGCTGCGAGCCGGCGCCATTCTGTACTGAACCGTGGCCGTGGTGGTGTGTCGTCACTATCCCCACCTTTTAATGCCCTAAATCCAAGCGTTGCTCCGACTAGTTCTCCTAATAACTAACTAAACTAACTAACTTCGGACCTCTCCCGGGCATGGGAGCCAGGCTGGGCCGGTAGTAGCCGGTCCAGGATCACAGAGCAAAAAATCACACAGTTGGGGTAGAAGCTTGGGAAGAAATTGCATGGATGGCGGACAGCCACTGCGCGCGGTCTTGTGCGAGGTCGTGCCACGAGTTGAAGGGGATGTCGCATTTCCGGAGTGCCTTGGCGAGCGACCTCCCGTACGTCATCTGCGGAGCCCCCGGTGGGCGCTTGGAGCGGACCCAAGACGAGAGCATCTTGCGAGGGAGTCGGGAGAAGGGCATGCGGGCGACGTGACCGGCCCAGCGGAGCTGGCGGCGCGTGACGTAGACGTCGATGGACTCGAGGCCGAGGCGCCGCCGCAGGATCTCCGTTGAGATGTGGTGGGACCAGGTGTGTTTCCGGGTCACACGACACATGACGCGGGCGCACTGCGCGTGGAAACACCGCAGCCGGCGGAACAGGACCTCGGTGAGGCACCACGATTCCGCACCGTGAAGGAGGATGGCCAGGACGAGCGAGACATAGACGAGGCGCTTGGCGCGAGCAGAGACGGACTTCGAGGCGAAGATGCAGTCCCGCAAGGCACCGAAGGCCTGAGACGCCTTCTTGATCCGCGCGTCGACGTCTGAGTCGTCGCGGCAGTCGCGCGAGAGGACCGAGCCGAGGTACTTAAACTGGTCGACGACCGGTATGAAGCGGCCGCGCCCGAGCTCGATGTCCGAGAGGTTCGTGTCGTCGAACGACTTTGGGTCGCCGTACAGGTGTGCCGGGCGAGCGACGAACAGCATCTCCGTTTTGGACGCCGCTTTCGTGTGTCGGTTGCCGCAATGCACCTCCATGCCCCAGGCGTCGCAGTGTTCGATGAGGCGCGGTGTCTCGCTGGCGGCGATGTGGCGGTCCCAGAAGAGAAAGGCAACGTCGTCGGCGTACGCCGATTCATCGAAGGGAAACTCGTCGCCGCGAGCGGACCAACTCCGGTTCGTCATCTGAAAGTCTTTCCGCGTACGGTAGACACATGGGGTGCGGCCATGGCGTCGTCGAAACGACGTCGTCAGTGCCGCCATGAACAGCACGAACAGGACGGGGCCCAGGACGTCGCCCTGCTTGACGCCGATGATCGAGTCAACCGAGGCGACGACACCGCTGACCGAGAAGTGGACCTGGATTCGGTGGAGGCCCTTGATGACTGCGACGAGCTTCGGCGGGACGCCGAACTTCAGGAGCACCTCCCAGAGAAGCTCTCGCGGGACGCGGTCGAACGCCTTAACGAAATCGATGAACAGTACCCACGAGTCCTGACCGTGCTCACGCCGCTTCTTCAGCGCTAGCTTGAGCGAGAAGGTGGCGTCGGACGTACCGCGCTCGGGTCGAAAGCCACATTGAGACTCGTGATCGAGGGCCTCGCAGATGACGTTGAGTCGTGCACGGACGATGTTCGAAACGATCTTCTGCGCGACCTCGAGCATCATGATCCCGCGGTAGTTGCCCGGCAGGGAGAGGTCAAACCTATCTGTCGGTGGCTCAAGGACATCAATCTACGCCCGTTACGCCTAAGGCGCCCAAGGCAACTGTCCAACAACAGTCTAAATCGCAAACATCAAAGTCTGAGTATTTCCTGCTCAAACATTGCAAGTTTGACGCACTTGCGATGATGTCAGGGAACATCACTGCTCTTGGTTCGTCGCCGCCGAACTTTCTTATCCCTCAACATAAGGATCCTCAGTGTTGGCTTAAGTCTTTGCAGCAGCTGCTTACCGAAGCACAACAGACAGAGTTTGTGGATAATGTCCAATATCTCAGTTCATTGCTGTGCGTCAAAGCAAAGCGCATTCGGAATGCCCCCGCTATATCACCTAATGAAGGTATTCGCTTTCACCGCTTTCCACCCATTAAAGGGGTTGTCAAAGTACATGTGGCGTATTCCAATGTTATAACAAAACCGATATGCCGGGTACACCCCTTGTACTCATCATATGCACTGAAGATGAGCTTAAAACGGACAGGATACGACAAATTATTGAGGATCATCTCGCGTCTGAGCAACATGCATCGCACTGCTTCGATGTACCGCGCCCTTTCTTTCTGTTGATTTGTGTGATGTGTAACTTGTCCCACCACGGGATAGCGTTAATTCGCAATAATCAGCACCCCTTCCAACTCTCTTGCTATAATGATCCAGCTGCCCACATAAGAGCTATAATCCTCCGCCTTGGAAAGTCCATTGCTATTAACAAGCTGCTCAAAGAGGCGCTCATGCAGATTACAACATCCCTTAACGTTGATGCTTCTAAAATTCTCGTCAACCCTGACGCTAACGCCCCGCGTCTACTTCAGCTGCCCTTCATTTCGAGTGTAAATCTCGAGATCCTTGTAGCAGCTTGGTCTTTGTTACAGTCCGTTGAAGATAAAACCTGTGTAGTTACCAATCCTGATGAGTTACTTAATGTGCTCATCGAACGCTTTGTTAACGATGTTTCTCATCAACTTGACGCAACTTCTTCCGAGACGGTACCGCCAATGCTTAACTACTTTCGCCAACTTCCACAAGATCAACAATTCGCATTTAAAAACGTGTTAGTCCAAGTTGGCTACCCTAACTAACTAACTAACTTCAGACCTCTCCCGAGCATGGGAGCCAGGCCGGACCGACAGGTGCCAGTCCGGAATCACGGGCCTGTAGACGAGGGGCGCCGAAAGGTGGGTCGGCGGAGAGTGATCATCAAGCTTGTCGCCATGCGACGAGGAGACCGCGATGTGACTGACAACCAACTCGTCGATAACCTTCCGTCTGCGCCCCCCGGCCATACCCCGTCCCACTGCGAA
This sequence comes from Chrysophaeum taylorii, assembly GCA_029834535.1. Taxonomy (NCBI): domain Eukaryota; class Pelagophyceae; order Pelagomonadales; family Pelagomonadaceae; genus Chrysophaeum; species Chrysophaeum taylorii. The sequence continues at coordinate 20,287 of JAQMWT010000428.1, forward strand.
CGTTCCGGCTGCCAACCGGCCCGCCCGAGAGGCGAATAGGTGCCAACCTACGCCGGGAGGGCGGATGCCCTCGCAAGGCTCAGGATTCATGAGGCACCGTCCTCCATCGCAACCATGTGGTTGGCTACCCATCCCACATAATTGGTAAATTCTCTGATAATACCTCTTCTGAAGATGTGTCACCAGCGCCGATCGATAATCCACCCGCTGAGCCCACGCCAGATAAAGCTAACGACAATATGGCTGAATCTTTACACCAATTAAAAGAAGAGATTCGGTCTTTATCCTTACGTCTCACTAACACCGAACAGCAATTGATGGCACGAGAACATCAACTATCGCTTGCACTAACTTCTCTCACACAGATGCAAGAGACCTACGAAACGCTAAATACTCAAGTGACCGAGAACATCAAGCATGTCTCTTTGTTAGATAACATCTTGTCAAGTCTTCAAATGCATCAGGACACCATAATCCCGGCCTCTGCTGTATTTGTCCATATCATTTCTCGGTCGCTTATCTTGTCTATTGGACAGTTCCCTCCAGATACGTATAATGAGGCACAGCGAGTTCTAATCGACGCAGCAGCTCATAGCCTCCACACAGCTATGTCTGATGCACATGATCGTGTTATTCCTGCATTGGATCTACACGCTCTTACACCAGATGCTGCTATGTCCCTCCTCTCGTCTGTTATGTCACCCTTGGTCACCTTGAGTGATGCAATAACTACGCACAATACCAATACTGCTAACGACCTATCCTCCGATGATCATAATTCGTCTTCTCCAGAGTTAAAGGAACTGGACGATAATAGCGAGGATGAATTGGACCACACATCGACCACACATCTGATGTTGTGGATACCGATACCGCTTCTTTACGCAACATCACAACACGCTCGACATCATAATTAATTTGCCCTTTTTTTGTTGTTGTTTGTTCCATTGTTCACTGTTCTCATGTATATTGCACAAGTTCCGCCTCAAGAACGTCTGAAATGCATAAACCATTTTCACACGTTGAGGGGGTCCAGAGAGCTACACTATTATGTGTGCGACACTGGAACATTTCACACCTATCTCTACAAGAGGGTTTTCTCTCCGTAATACGGCTTACCCTCTCTCCTTCCTTACCCTCCCGCAATTACTTATTCATGCCTATGAAGAACCCAGTCTGAAGCTCTTATCCAACATGGAGTAGGCCTCCAGGTGCGTACCGTCAGGTACGGGGTTTTCTGTTTAATTAACAGAGGCGTCGTTCCTCGTTATCAGTGTAAACGCTTCTATGGGACCTAATGTCCTCAAGGAGTTAGGGCTTAAATCCCTACCTTGTGTAGTAGCATGTGACAAGCGGAATGGTCTGTACACGCCTAAGACTGCACGCAGTCTCTACCAAGTACCCGGAGAGGGTCAAATCTCTCCAGTGTTTGGTCTTGGTTTTTTGTTTACCCATATGACAGCAAACACATCCCGGAACGTTCGCAGCGGGACGGGGTATGGCCGGGGGACGCAGAAGGAAACGTTAACGACGCGGTGGTTGTCAATTAAATCGCGGTCTCCACGCTGCATGGCGATAGGCGTCAACCTCCTTTTTCTGGACCCTTCATCTCTCGGCCCCGTGGCGCGTGAGATGGCCCCGTGCCTTTTGATCTCACTCGCCACAGCGCTTGGGATCAGCCTACGCCCCATGCACTGGACTGGCCATAGTTAGTTAGATAACTAACTAACTAAATAACTTCAGACCTCTCCCGAGCATGGGAGCCAGGCTGGACCGGCAGGAGCCGGTCCAGGATCACAGAGGAAAATCACATAGTTGGGGTAGAGGCGAGGGACGAGAACTTGTGGATGGCGGACCGCCACTGCGCGCGGTCTTCTGCGAGGTCGTGCCACGAGTTGAAGGGGATGTCGCATTTCCGGAGCGGCTTGGCGAGCGTCCTCCTGTACGTCATCTGCGGAGCCCCCGGTGGGCGCTTGGAGCGGACCAAAGGCGAGAGCATCTTGCGAGGGAGTCGGGAGAAGGGCATGCGGGCGACGTGACCGGCCCAGCGGAGCTGGCGGCGCGTGACGTAGACGTCGATAGACTCGAGGCCGAGGCGCCGCAGCAGGGTCTCCGTTGAGATGTGTGCAGCCAGGTGTGCTTCCAGGTCACGCGACACATGACGCCGGCGCACAGCGCGTGGAAGCACCGCAGCCGGCGGAACAGGACCTCGGTGAGGCACCACGACACCGCGCCGTGAAGGAGGATGGCCAGGACGAGCGAGACGTAGACGAGGCGCTTGGCGCGAGCAGAGACGGGCGTCGAGGCGAAGGTGCAGCCCCGAAAGGCAAGAGAGAGGGCCTGAGACGCCTTCTTGATCTGCGCGTCGACGTCTGAGTCGTCGCGACAGTCGCGCGAGACGAGCGAGCCGAGCTACTTGAACTGGTCGGCGACCGGTGTCCGAGAGGCCCGTGTCGTCGACCGACTTTGGGTCGCCGTACAGGTACGCCGGGCGAGCGACGAACAGCATCTCCGTTTTTGATGCCGCCTTCGTGTGTCGCTTGCCGCAATGCACCTCCATGCCCCAGGCGCCGCAGTGTTCGATGAGGCGCGGTGTCTCGCTGGCGGCGATGTGGCGGTCCCAGAAGGGAAAGGCGACGTCGTCGGCGTACGCCGATTCATCGAAGGGAAACTCGTCGCCGCGAGCGGACGAACTCCGGTTCGTCATCTGCAAGTCTTTCCGCGTACGGTAGACACACGGGGCGCGGCCATGGCGTCGTCGAAACGACGTCGTCAGTGCCGCCATGAACAGCACGAACAGGACGGGGCCGAGGACGTCGCCCTGCTCGCCACCGATGATCGAGTCGAACGAGTTAGGTAGATATGAAAGCAAAAGGCGTAGAAGCTGGGTTTATTCTTGAGACAGCGCGACGGCCACGAGAGTCACTTCGAGCGCGTTCTTGCGCTGAAGAAAAAAACAAAGATAAGAAACCTAGCCGGGATTCGAGTCACTTCGAGCGCGTTCTAAAACACTGTAGCAAAAATCAAAATTAAGAAACCTAGCCGGGATTCGAACCCGGAATCTCAAGATCCGTAGTCTTGCGCGTTCGACAGCCACTGCTCTGGCAGTGTATCCATTGCGCTACCAGGTCACGATACCGCTTGAATCGAGCACCTCTCCAAGACCGAATTTTCAGCAGGACCCAGACACGTTCAACGGAGATGTAGAAAGTCAAACCTGGCCGGGATTCGAACCCGGAATCTCAAGATCCGTAGTCTTGCGCGTTCGACGGTCACGTTAACGTTCGTGTATCCATTGCGCTACCAGGTCATCAACGCGGCGTACTCATGCGCCCACCGAGAGTCGATCTCACTACTCGTGACAATTCACCTGCGTCGTCTGCGCCCCCGAGCACGGGTTGATTCGTTTCGACAACGCTCGACCTGATGTGTGTGGAATGCGTTTATTAATGCAGGGCTCTCTTTTCGAAACTACATATAGTTCGGTTCAAGAGAAGCGGTTCGAGGTCAAGGTTCGTCAACGCGAAGGTGATGGCATCGTGGCCGCTGGGAGCACCGGGTCACGCTGCTGCACCTCCCAAATCAGGTTCTTCTTCTGCGGCCGATGGTCCTTTCGATCACTCTTCACGGCGATCGGGAACTCTCCGTCGAAGTTCTCGCCCTTCACGATCAACCGGGCGGTCCCGTACCTCAGCCGCTCGTGCCTTCTTCGGGTTCGGAAGTCGGCGATGGGCGCGCCGGGTGATCTTCCGCCTCGCTGGGCGCCGGACGGTTTGTGTCGTCATCCCGAGCCTCGTGGCAGTCCGCCGTCGCTCGCCACGACGCGGTTTATCGCGAGAAAATCCGGAAGACGTCCGAAAGATCTTGAGTCCTATAGGTAATTTCTTTTTTCTAGCAAGTATAAAGATAATACGGAAGAACACCGTTACCAGACGGGACAGACGCGCACATTGAACTTCCCGTTTTTTTGCGATCCGTTTAGTCTCCAACATACTACTGAAAAACTGATCCAACATACTGAAAAACTGAGCTGGCGACGACGGTTTTGCCAACGCATTAATTAATTACCCGAAGACTTGCACCTTCTCTTCGAGAGCGCTAGTTTTGATCAGCCGAAGAGCTTTCGGTCACAACCTCTTCTTTTCGAGAGGGCTAGTTTTTCAACCAAATGATTAACTTGCTCATGTGGTGAAGGCGGATTGGGCGACAACTACGGTTTCTCATCCCAAACCGCGTGCAGTAAAAACCGCAACAAAACACACCGCGGCCTGTTACATATTTTGGTCCGTTCAGAGCGTCTGACGGAAGCCCGCACTGAGAGGCCGCAGCGGCGGTAACTACCGTCCAGGCAGCCTTGCCCTTGCTGACGCCACCGCGTCTTCAAGCGACACCTCCTTCTTTCCATCAAGCCCCCTAGCATCCAGTCATCCACCTACCATCCATCAAGAAGACTTGTTACCATGAACGAGACTCTCTAGCTTCAAGAAGCTAACTTACGCGCGAACTTAATAGTGAGTAGCGAAGAAACTCCCCCGCGGTCACCCAACCGGCGTTCTACGAGGCACCGAAGTCTAAGGCCGCATCCGGGTAATCAAGGAGTCTTCTGTACCGCCACAGGCGCTGCTGGTCGCCCCCGATGAGACGTAAGGCGGAAAGCGAAGCACCACTAGCCCAGGGGTACTCACTTAAACACGCCGGCACCTCTAGAACCCGAGGTCGACGCACTAGGCAGGGGGGTGCCTGGCTATATAATTATTTATGGCTCGTCGCCATAAACTATCGCTCGCCAATACCTCTTAAGTTGAGGCTGGGAGGAGATCGTTTATGATAGAAGGTACTCCTCCTCTGAGGTTCGTGACGTAGCCGTCACAGAAAAGGGTAAGGAAAAGGATGTAGGGTAAGCCATGAGAAGCAGGAGTTTCTGCCACAGGACTCCCCTAGTTTGATTACGAGCTGTCCTCAGCGAGTGCCTCGTTTGCGCTTAGCGCGCGGGCTTTCGCATCTCGGAACTTGACTCGGTCGTACACGCGCTTGATAGTGTGATCGCGCACCTTGCGGTTGCACAAAATGAAAATTTGTGAATCAACACATCAATCTCGCGAGGAGAAAAGTCGGTAACACAGGCTGTTGAATTTTTGGTCAGCTTCGACCTATCGGTGAAGCTACAACCATCAATATCCTTGGATTCGGGCTTTGCGAGTAGAAAGATGAGAGGTAGCCTTTAAGCAGGAAGGCTTGTTGTTGTCATGGGGACCGAGATCGGAATTAAAGTGCAAAGCAACACGATCGTCCTCGAAATCGTAACGTTCATACACTTGAGCCAAATTAAATCTTCTTGCATATTGGACTTTTTGTGATCCGTAATCCGGAAAACAACGAACCTGCCGTGCTTGTAGTCGTACCGGAATGTCTCTTTCGGCTTGGGAACACCACGATCGATTATCGGAGGGACCATAACAGGGGCGTGATCTGCTGCTGAACCGACATTGTCCGTCGTTCGGGCGGAGAGTCAAGAGACTCAATTTGATAGGACACGGGCGAAAGTCGCTTGGTGAGGACAAACGGTCCGCGCCACTCGGGTCGCAGCTTGTTCTGCGGGCGAGGGATATACGACAAGACGTGAGCCGCATCAGCATACTCGACATCGACTTGATCAGCGTCGTAAGCCAACTTCTGCTTGTGCTTGGCCTTCTGGTGAGCTTCAGCAACAAAACTTGCGCGTAGAACTTCAACGCGTTTTGATTTCAGGCATCAGCACGGGTTTTGGGCAATCGGCGTATTGGCTGGATGAGTAAAGTGCAGTCAGTCGGGAGCATTGGCTGGCGGTTCTGACGAAGTGGTAACGGTGAAATCTGAGTACCAGGGATGAACTTGCGATTGTAGCAAAAAAGGAGCGACGTATTTCGCAAACGCGGGGGCCAATGATACTTCGACCTTGAAGGCATGCTCGAAGAAAAGCTTTGAGGAAGCGGGTCACGCGCTCTGCAGGATTAGCTTGAGCGTGATAGGGAATCGTAGTCTAGTATCGGACGTTAAAAAGATTGCAGAACTCTTCCATCAACTTATTGACAAACTCACGACCATTATCAGTGCGATTCGTTTGCGGCAAATAGAAGCGCAACAAGATGTTCGTGACAAAAGACTCAAGAATAGCCTCAGCGGTCTTTGTATGAAGCACTACGTCCAAAATCAAAAAGTGAGTGAGAAAAATGATCGAAGAATACGATGATGTACGGGACCGGAACTAGGCAAGGGCCCGAAGAGAGAGATCCACGCATTGGACAGAACAATCACCTTCATAGACTGGCTGCTGAAGTAGACCAGATTTCTTCGGTTTGGGCATGCGAGCTTTTCTAGACACACACCACAAGGCATTGAGTAAGCTCCAACTTTGTTTGACATGTGCGGCCACCAGAAACGCTCTAAAATCGCCCGAACAGTGCGTTCTCGCGACCCGTACGACCACCATTAACAGGGTTTGTCGTGGTACAGTCTAAAGAGGCGATCGCGCAGCTTCGCATAGGCAACAATCATAGGATGCAAATCGACAGCAGTGCGATACAGCACTTTCTTGATTAGGTCGAAGCGAGTATTAGCTCTATCACGACGAAGAGAATGGCCTCGAGCCATCCGAGAGCGAATATTCTTGCACGTCGGATCTTCCTTCTGAGCTCGAATAATCTCATCAAGCGTAAGGTGTTGTTTGGAATCTTATCGATATACTCCTGGAAAGCAGCAGCATCGTGCAAAGGGTGAGGTTGAGTCTTTAGACGACGCTTTTGACGTTGAGTCGTCGCGCTAGCCACAGCCAAATGCATAAAGTCATCTGGTCTCCTCCGGTATGTCCGTCGTAATAAATATGACAACATGACATGGCACCTAGGCAAAACTACTCAACTCTTGTCACTCGGCTTCGGCAGCTCCTGGAAAAAACCAAATAAGCGTGGTTGAGCGGCTCACCAAACTCGTCAGTCTTGATCACACGATCTATAGGATTGCGAGAGAGACAATGAGGAATGCTCATTCTTGGCGATTTACCCGGCTTGTTCAACAACCAAGTTCTGGGCCAAAGTCCGCGAGTCGCATAGCCCATCGAGCGAGCTGGCCAGACGAAAGCGCGTCGCTTTCCGCAATGATCTGTCTCTCAAGAAGAAAAAGTCCTATGTCCTTCGATGTAGACTCGAAAGTGTACTCTAGAGAGAGAATGTCGGCTAACAGCTCCAAGCGGCGGCGGGGTTCGTAATGTCGCATCTCCTTTGGCACGGCACGGCTCCAGTACTCAAGCACTCGCTCCTCTCGATTAACTTTCCCAATTCTCGTCCTTCGATGGAAGGTGCGAGAATGGGCCGAGCTTAACCACGCCAAGCCGTGGGAAACTGCGGGCGAGGTCGCTGCCCCGACTACCCCAAACTGATAATCACCGCGCCGTCTCGGAATCTCCTTCTCAGGCGGTCGCGGTAAATCTGCGTAGCCGCAGCACCTATTAGCTCGTACTTTACATAGCATTTTTTGCACCAACTCGCGCTCACGCGCCCCCTTAAATTTCGTTTGGTTGTCACGTTTTGCTTTTCGCTTCGCTGTGCTTCCAGTGATAAAAACCTCGTTGACAAATAGCTTCAGTAACATGGCGTGACGACAAAAAGGCTCGTGTGGTCCAAACGGTAATTACGTTAAATTTTGCACAATTCAGTTCGTGAAACGACCACGGCGCGAAATCGGCCGCAACGATTTCGCGCTCTGGTCGGCGGGGCGGGAGTGGTTTTCATCATTACCGCAGAAGAACGCCGACGTCCACGCAAAAAAAAAACGTTGGAGGAGATCATGTCACCGAGGGTCTGCCAACCACCGCGCGTGTTTGGGAGAAGGCCCGAAGCAACGCCACCCTCGCGCTTCGCCTCATCTTCAAGTCGCTCTTCGACTCGAGGCTATGGTAATCGGTTTCGTGTCGCTCGTATGATAGCCGCCCTCGTGTCGCTCATTCGACGACGGAGCAAGCAGGCGCATCCGTCTCTCGAGGCATGGATCGGCAGCAATGGCTCGCAGGGCAAGACCGTCGCGGAAGCTCGTCATGAACAGGTCAAAGATGCCAACGAGGGAAACATCAGCGGCGTTCGCACGCGCCAAACGCGCGGACGATCCTCGCTCCTGCTCTTCGAGCTCAAAAACTGTCGACGACGGCATATTATAGCAGCTGCTGCTGCTGCGGAGGAACGGAGAGATCTCGAGAGAGTATTGCCACGACCGCGTCCCAGAGAAGAGGAATGGTTTATCATCCCCGGGCGGGTCCAAAATGGAGAGCATCATCTAGGTACCCCGGCCTAGTCCGTGCGGCGGCGGCGGCGCTAGCAGCCGTCGTGCGAGACATGCGCATTGTAAGATATATTATATAGGGAGGTGGACGGTCGGTCGTGATGGCAGCTTAGTCCGTGCGACAGACAGACAGACAGACAGACATTTGGGGTGTGGGAGGGAGCCACCACCACGACCGGTTGGACGTATGGCTCTGGCAATCGCGTTGTTCAGTCACACACGCAGCAATTAGCTAGAGGTGACAGCCGCGTATCGTCGGCGGCGGCGTAAACAGCAACATGCAAAACTATCGTCCTCTTCGATTGGGGGAGGGGGAACTGGTGTCCACTTGGCTTCTCCCGTCGTCGTTTTGTTGTAGAGGTAGGCGTAGCCCGTGGCGGGGTCGATGTCCCGCGTCCAGGAGGATTGCACCTCGAGGTGTTGTTCGATTTTGGCGAGCATCGCCTCGTCCTCGCCCATGTCGGCGAGCATCAGCTTGTGGTCCCGCAACCACCTCAAGTCATCATCACCACCGTCGGTATCTTCTTTCATAACGAATCGAATACTAATAATAAGGGTAAGCGTAATGGAGCCGTGGCCAAAGGAGAACGATGTCGTGGTGGCTTCGCGGCTCCAGAAACTGAGCGCGGCCCTCGCGCGGCGCGCGACGAGCGAAGCGGCGCGCGAGCGGCAGGACGGAGTGGTCCTCGGCGAGTTGCGACGGCTCCGGACGAAAATTTCGGAGCGTAAGAACTTTCTTGAAGAGCAGGTGCAGGCGGCGGCGGACTCGGTCGCCATCCAGGAGGACGACGAGGCGCTCCTGTTTTCGGGGGATTTTCTCGGGACCGACGGGCTGTTTAGCGGTCTCGACGGCTTTGGCGACGACTTGCTCAACGACGAGCTCTTGTTTGGCACCGCCACCGCCACCGCTACCGCCGCCGCTCGGGAGGAGGCGCCCGCGCCTCCGCCGCCGCCGCCGCCGCCGCCCCCCGCGCCCGAGCCGCCCAAAAAGCGCCACGACGGTAAAAACAACAAGAAGCGGACCAAGGTGACGGTGAAAATACGGTTCGTTGTCAACGGAACCGTGGCCGCGAGAACGTCCGCGTCCATGTTCTGCGACGCGCCTTTCGTTGCCACGTTGAGCGAGGCGCAGATCCACAAACGAAAAAAAAAGGTCCCGCCACAGGATCCGTTGGATCTGTCCTTTGGCCCGCCCTTGGAAACCACCTCGGGCGTCTGGGAGTGGCTCGAACAGCTCTATAAGCCCGAGGCGGCCGACGTCGACGACCTCTTAAAGCTGACATCGCGCGGACCAACCGACGATTACCTGGGCTCGCCCTTGCTGTCGTCGGTCCTCGTGAGCGACGAGGACTTTGAGGACGAGACGGCCTCGGAGGCGCCGCCGGACACCCTGGCGCGCCGTCTCGTGGCTGCCCTCGTACCGCCCGCCGACACTCTGACCGCGCGACGCAAGCACCCAGACAGGGAAAGCTTCGCGATGCCGTCGATTCTCGAGAAGGACGCGCTCTACGACCGCTGCCTTTTCCTCGCGTGTCGCGACGCGGGTCTGGAGGTCGTCGACGACAAAAAGCGACTCGATTCGCCGCTCTACGCGAGAGCCCGCCAGGTCGCCGCGAGGCTTCGCCGCGCCCAGAGTCTCACCAACGCCCGCGTAGCCAAGCTCGCGCACGCGGCCCTCGAGCGCAAGGCTCAGGAGGCCGCCCAGGCGCGCCACGACCTCCAGCTCGAACTCCGTTGGAAACGCCTCCAGAAAAAGCAGACATCCGACACAAAAAAACGAAAGGCCGAGGCTAAAGCCCAGCGCAAGAGCTTTCTTCCCTGGTAGGAGTGGTCTAAAGATGTATAAATATAGTCTCTAAGCGAGCCGACGATATAAGCTATACGCGCGGCCCCGGATGGATGGGTCCCACGGCACGGGGTCCGTCCCGCGCACCGGGTGGTTTGCCGTGGCCCGTACTCAGAGCGTCGGTGCCCACGCGCGGACAGTCACTCACACAGAGCGTAGCACGTCTTAGACCCAGCCAGATTGGACAACGAGCACCCAGCACCAACGCGCCCCCGGAAAGCACATCTCGCGCGTCAGGCACCTCGCGGTCATTTTTTTGCCTGCGTTCGAAGGCCGTAACCGCAGCTGCGCCTCGGCAGGGCTACCCCGAACCGCAGTCTAAATCCGTTGAGGACCTCCTGACCGCCGAAGCACTGCAGCCACTTCACATCTGCGCCCGTTTTCGAGCCTGCACCCAAAGCCATTCGCAGCTGCGGTACTCCCGTATCTACATTCTTTCGCAATCGCACAATTCACCCTCTTTCTCCATTAACGCCCTAGAAACAGGTCGAAGAGGTTCGCGCCTGTCGCGTCTTGTGTTGGAAAAGGAAGGGCGCAATCAATCGCTGCTCCAGACCTTGCTGCTGGACCTTTACTCCTTTCTCGCGGCCCATCATCATCATCATCGAACACTTCGCGTCCGTACATGTATAAGATACCTTCCAAAATAAAATCATATCTGGAACTACTGACTGACTCAGAATGATACTTTTTCTGAAACCACCAGCCGCAACACAACGAAGCGTCGCCCCACTCACGGTCTTCGGACCACGACCGCACGCGAACTGCTACCATGCGTCGACCGCAGCCACGAGTCGCTTGCATGGGCTGGCTATCTGCGCAACCGCAGGCTACTACTTGCAACTATCCTGCAGGTCTGCAGATACTCGCGGTCTCGGCCGAAATTCGCAGGTCGGTCGTGGTTGCAAACCGCGTGTTGCTTGACGAGAAAGCGAACCTGGACCCGCTGTAGTCCCTCCGAATTTCAAAGTCCGCCATCATCTGTACAGTCCGACAACAATGGCCAATCTCGTCAACGTACGCGCATGGCTCAGCATGACTACCATTTTCTTCGAGATAAGCTTCCGCTTTAATAGCCTTCCGATATGATGCTACAAGCGAGCGTGCGACGCGTGCTTTGATGTGTAAACTCCCTCCCTCCGGAACTTCTCGAAGGGAGCGACTCCGGTTGGCCACAGGACGAACGAAGACCACCACGCTGGATGCCGCGGTGTTTTTCTCAAGAACAGCGGGAATATCCGAACCATGTTTTCCGAAAATGCTCGCCAAGGCGGAGCTGGGTTGCCGAGTTGAATAATGAGCCTATTCAACCTGAGTTGCTGACCTGAAATCGTTGACAGACCGCGCGCCCTTCCTCAAACAACAAACGGCCAGCTACCGCCAAACGGCCGCAACGAACGGCTCGTCGCCATCCACCGGCAGTGTGCATTCTGTGAAACTGAATTTGGCCGAGGCAACTGAGTATATCCCTTTGCGGGGCGACTGACTGCAACTTCGGAGTTGGGAGGCCCCGATCGTGCCAGTCCCTCGATCCTCACGACGTGCGATCTCTGGTCCTCGAAGCTATAAAACCGACCACAAAAACAAGCAACCGCAAAACGAGTGCACACTCCGCGGCGGCTAGCCCGCTAGAGTGGTGGGGCTCGTGCCTTTATATTTTCCTACAAAACTCAATGCAGCCTGCAGCAAGAACAAGCTACGCGCGTCGCAGGTTGTGGCGCTACAGTAACTTCCTCCGGCGGGTCGTCGATCGCGACCCAAATCACCACCTTGCCGCTGTCGTCGTAGTCCAACTTCATACGCAGCTTCGCACGGTCGAAGCCGACCGATTCGAGGAACTTCCCAAACTCGCGGTAGGAGGTCTGGCTGACGCACATCAACTCGCTCCGTTTTTTAGGGTTAAGTTCCTCGATTCCTTCCACGCCGGCCGCGGGTTGGATCGAACTTATCGTCGAGTGCTCGAATGCCGCCCGCCTGCAATGCGGCGTCGACAACCTCGCCGATCTCGGGCCCATCATACGACTCGATCGTCTCAACGGCTTTCGTTGCTTGTGCGGGCAGCAGCTTTGATGCCACACTAGTTGGCACCAAGTCCTTGAGATCTGTTCCTGTCGCAACCTTGACCGCCGTCGCGAGGTAGGCCGCCGAAATCTTGATAATCGGGCCGTATCTCTCCCAAAACCGGAGCATACCCGCACCTACTTTTCCCGGGACGAGGAACTCGAGGCCTTCTTCTTCTTCTTCTTCTTCTTCTTCTTCGCCGTAGGGCACAAATCGCAGCGAGTTCTCGCACACGATTCGCACCATCAGCTCGTGGTTCAACCACCTATCTGGCGCGGTGAGGAAGTCTTTCTTCAAAGTCGGCTTGTCAGGCCCTGACACCGGGACAATACCGAACATCGGTGGATAGTTGTTGCCTTCGTCGTTGGCTATCCCCAACATAAAATTCAAGTTTCTGTCGATTTTCTTCCCAACGAGGTCGACCTTCATCTCAACGCGATCGAGCTGGGGCTGCATCTGCTTAATTTCGTCGAGCTGGGGCTGCAGCCATCTTTTCAAGCTCTCGTTGCTCTCCTCGTCGCGCAACGCACTGCGCTCCCCGCCCACGGCACCAGCCGCATCAATACGAATTTCGACACGCTCGCCACGTTTCACACACAAACAAACGTCCGAGTCGTCTCTTCTATCTGTGGGCAACGTAAACATGCCAGCCATGTCGAGGGTCCGGCCGCTCGCGATACGCTCGGGACGCGCGAGCGAGACATCGAACACAACCCCCGGAAACCGCGCATCGCGATCCTTCTCGATAAGACCCATTAATTTTCGCAAAATCATCAAGGCTGCCGCCTCGCTCCCCGGCTCAAAACGCACCACAAACACGAGGCCCGGCGATGTCCCTTCGGCGAGCTCCACACAGATCCAGCATCTGCTCTTCGGATCGCGTACGACGGCGCCGTTTGTCCAAGCGCACGGCGTAACTCCGAACTGGTGCGCGGCCGCGGCGAGGCGTTCAGTGAGGAGGTTCGGCGGACGCCCTGTTGCGAACTCCAAGACAAGCTGCAGCTGGGGCCCGGCGGTGGTTCTCGAGTTCAAAAGCTCTTAAATTCTACCGGCGCTTTTTCCGCGAGTTTAAAAAGGACAACCGAGGCATTTGCCCGCTTGGTGTCGTGTTGCGAGGGGATAATAATCCTGCAGTCGACCAGCATGCGCATGATGACAGGTTCGTAGTCGAAAACGTGTCAATCGGCAGATCCCGCCAAAGCCATCTAAGGAGGCCAACGTCCAGCTCGCCACGTCGAACGTAAGTCAAAAGAGTCTCGACCAGCTCAGGGCGTGTCTGGTCCGGAAGTCCCTTGGTTTCGACAAACTCTGTGCGATGCTTTTTGCTTGGTAGCGATGTTGGCCTCGAGCGTGTGGTCAATGAGTGCTTTCATGATATTTACCAAAAACGACGGCCGTAAGACCACGATCCCCTCTCCGACGATGATGTCGCCTTGTGCCTGGTACGACTTCATCGCGTCGGCGAAGGTATCCTCGGTTCCTTTGAAATCAACGCGGATCTTATTCCAGCTAGATTTGAGAGCACCCTCCCGTCGATATGCTCCTCGACGTGAGACCGTCGTCGGTTGCTCCTTCGAATCAGGCGTTCCACGAGGCAACGCGGTATATATGGGCGTATAGAAGCAACCGCCAGGTCTCCGCGCCGAGCGATTTCACAAAAAAGTCTCCAAAGAGCCAACCACGATCGCGGAATCGTCTGCCCAACACTCGGAAAGAGTGCCTTGAAGCCGAAGATGGACTCGACCTTGTCGATCACGGCTTGGTCGTCGTCGTACATCAGCACCTCCGTTGGCAACATCTCGACGATGGACTCTCGCGCGGCGTCGATCCCGGCAGCGTCGTCGACCGTCACTGCGAGCGCCTCTTCTTGAACTTTCAACATCTGGACGTCGGCGGGGGAAACCTTCTGATTTTTCGCTACCGCCTTTCGCCACCGGTTGAGTTCCTCAGTTGTTGACTGCATCGAGAAACCACTTTTTGCACTCGGAGACCGCGCTCTCCGTCGTTACCGACCAGGTCGGTCTTGGTGATGACGAGTTGCACGATGGCACCTGGTACTCGCGCTTGCAGCACCTCTAAAAATCGTCCAACACCATCCTGGAAGTTGTCGTTGTCGGCCTTGTTTATGGGAACAACAAGTAGGTAGAGAGCTGAGGGCGTAACGAACAGCGCCCGGGCGCTCGCGTACGCGGGCTGCCCACCCAAGTCGCAGCAAAAGAGAGAACGAGGTCGCCGATCTTAAATTTTTCGAGGTCGAGATACAGCGTGTGATCGTCCGGGGCGCCTGGCGCGGACTCTCGCGACCTTCGATCGCGTCGCGCGGGCTCGTCTTGCCCGCGCCGCCGTCTCCAACGAGAACGACCACGAGCTCCATTGAGACCGCCGCGCCCGCGAAGTCGAGCTCGGCGAAGTACCGCGCGATGGCTTCTAGACCCTGATCGACGACCTTCACGGGCGGCTTCCGGAACGGATTATTAAGGAGACCCAGGTGGTTTTTTAACTTCGTCAGCTTTACAATCGAGCGCGGCGAGGTTGTTTTCGGATAGACGTAACGTTTGGAGCTCAGGCAGCCGGACGCCAATGTCCGCGGGCAGAGGCGTGAATTTGCAACTTGACGCATCAAGACTCGTGAGGTTCGAACAGTCGGTGGCAATCGCCTCGAGCGCCTCGTCCGTCAATCTCCCGCACCCCGAGACGTCGAGACTCGTGAGGTTTGGACATTTGGGGTGGCGATCGCCTTGAGTGCATCGTCCGTGATGCCGCGACAACCAGTAAGGTTCACGCGCGTGACTTGGTCCGAGAGAAGGTATTTCGCGCGCGCATCTTTGACGCACCGGACCTCTTTTTTATGGAGAACATCGTATCTCCCAATGACCTCTTCCCACAACCAACGAAAGACCACATTTCCCCCAAGGTTGATCGACCGGCCGTCGTCGGTGACGACGCGGTCGCGCTCTTGCTCCCAAACCTCGCGTTCCTCGGAGCGGCGGAGAGAGCGCTGAGGTCTCGGCACCCATTCCTAACACCGTTCTTGGAAGATTCTCGGAAATACATCATAACTTCTCGGATGCAATCAAAACTTCAAGTATTAAGTGAGCTCCACCTTGCGAAACAAACCCGCGCTGGCTCACCAAGTGCCTCCCAATTTTCGTGCATCGCAGTCGCGTTTTGTGACAGCAGCAAGAGGCAGTGTGCGGGTACCAAGCTTACCCTGATACGGCCGCTGTCCTCGTAGGGATGCCGATCGAACTCGTGGTGGTCTCCAGTTCAAATCTACACCTGACATGAAAATACAACCCTCTTCTTAGATCTCGGAGGGCGGGTGTCTAACCACTAAAATGGGGGGTGGCTGTGACCGCAAGCCACTAAGTAGCGGGAATGAAATGGGATCTCCGTCAGATCCGGAGAAGACGACCCCTCTTTACCGCAACACCTTTTGCCGCTATAGCCAGGCCGCCGGCGTTTCTGTATTCTCTATGCAGCCGGACCCGGCGAGGCCCTTTGCCCGGCACCAGCTAAGCAGAACCTAAAATTCGGCGAGTTACGAAAATGATAAGGGATTTTTTTTTGTGAGGTGACATCAGCTGCTCATGCTGCAGCGTAGAGATACTGCACTCGAGATGCGGGCCGCACATGCCATGGTAGCGAGCGGCCGGCGAAAAGAAGGGCTGGGGCGCAAAGAAAAATGGCGGCGCGCAGATGTCGGAGAATTGAGGGAGCGGCGAGAAGAAGGAAGCGGGCCTGTGAAGCGCCGGGTTGGTCGAGCGTTCTCGAGGGGCGTCTGCTAAAAGGGTGGTTGGTGACGTCGGAGGGGTCTGGAGAGGGCAGAAATCCGCACGAGGGTAAGTCCCGCTTCGGCGATGCGATTACACGGCCGGGGAAGCGAGCGACATATTTTCCGATTGTCTCGGCCGAAACCTGGGTATCAGCGACTCCACGAATTACGGGCGTGCCGGGCTCATTCGCCTCGGGTATGCGACCCGGACTCCCGTAATTCGTGGGTAGACCATTTCGTGGTCCAGTTCGGAGCGGTGTTGAAACAAACCCCGGTTCCAGGGGAATCATACCCGGAGTTTGGGCCGATCTGCAGAGGGTATCAAATGCTCACGCACCCAGACCCACCGATGGATCCGACCCCGATCGTGCCAGGATCTTGGGCGTTCCCGCACCTTCGAAGTACCCGGACATTCAGCGTTCTCGTATCACCGAGACGTTCGCTTTCCTGCTAAAAAAAGCCTACTACCGCCTTTGACCCAATTGCCCGCGACGTCCCCGTGTTCCAGATATTATATTCAGCCCGCTACCCGCTGTAAATCGGCGCTATATTCCCGCCGGGTTTAGCCCCGGCCAGTATGGGTCCTCAGCAGCTCCGGCCGCGAGGCGGCGCGCCCATGACGCCGGCTTGGCGAATCGCGCCCATCGCGTGCCTCTCTTTATCAACGAGGTTTGCTTAAGCCCAGTGGCACATCCAAAGGGGCTCGCGCCACGACGAGGCGCAATATCTCCGTTTATAAAGCGATCGCAGTGCCAGTCGACGACGGACTTGTGCGAGTTCAAAGATTGTGGTCATCGCGGACACAGAAGAAGAAAAAGCGCGAAACGCCGCACAAATTCATTCATTCACGCGGGTCTCGCAATCCCGACAACAGCGAGGCACTGTTGCAACCGCACGATGACGTGTCTCGCATCCCCTGCTTCCTCCTTCATACACGGGAGGGTCCAGATCGTCGTCAAAATCGCCTTGCTCGATGATACGAAGTGAAGACGCGAGATGGTCATCGCCGTCACGATTCGAGCTTGTTGCCCTCGAATATCGGCGCCAAGACGCGAGCTCTGCGTCGGCAGCAGACGCAGCGGCAGTTCGTAAGATTAAGCTGGAGGAAGTCAGTTCGTCGAGAATGTCAGCGATGATGGGTTACGAAGATCTGGCGCCGATCCAGTGAAGCATCTGAAGCGACGCGAGTCCGTGCGGCGCACGCGGACGACTCCAGAAGGCGGAAGCGCTTCGGTTTAGGCTAAAGAGGGTGTCGCCCAGTGCCGAATCCGGCGTCGCTGTGGAGTATTTTTTTTCTCATCCCAATCGGTCTTTGGTCGACGACTCGTTCTTCCCAACCTGATTCACGAATGTTCCGCAAAATTGAATTCCTGCTTGTCGTCGCCCTCGCAGCAGCAGCAGCAGCAGCAGCAGCCAAGGAGGAATGCGTCGTGTTCGTGCACATAAACAAGAGCGGCGGTCAGACCATAAAGAGCGTGCTGCACGCGCAGTCGCGTCAAATCGCGCTCTGCAGCGAGCGCGAGTTTCGTGCGAACAGGTGTCGTCCGCCGCGTCATTTTCGCGGGAAGAGCGTCCGCGGCTGGACGTTTGTCGGGGATTCGACGATGGCCCTCCTCGGGTGGCTCGGAGGCCGGTGCGTCGTCTTCTCGTTGTTCCGCGATCCGGTCGCGCGGCTCGTTTCCTCGCTGAGATACTGCCGGCGCTCGCCGAGCGATCATCTCTGCGGCACGGCCGTCCTCGACGCCAAAGACGCGACCCTCGAACAGTGGGCGCGCCACCAGAGAGGCTTTGTGTTTTTGAGGCTCGTCCTCGCCAACGCGACGAGGACCAAGGTCGAGGCGCGGGGCGTCTACGACGACGACGGCGCCGCCGTCGTTCCGACCTGGATAGAGCATCAGAGGGCGATGCTCTATCCGCGCGCGGACATGGACCCGCGCTTGGCCGAATTGAGTCGCCAGCTCGAGCAAGGTCGCTTGATGGATGCCGTCGGCATTTTAGAATGGCCCGACGAGACGGCGCGATTGTTCGATAGATGGGTCCCGCTCCGAGGTATCAACTGGACGGCCGCCCTGACCAAGTACAAAGCCAACGCCCACACGTCCACACGACCCTCGCTCCGAGTGGTCCCCCCGTCGGTTCGTGCCTATCTCGACTACGACTACCCCATCTTTCGGGCGGTCCAGAACCGCATCTTGGCGGCTTTGAAATCATAAGGACGTGTTGTCGTGGGTCTGTATTCGCTCTATCGACGCGCCACAACAGCAGGCATCTGCTGTGCGACTTCGAAATCATGTTCTCATAGGTCGCACCTCCTTCGCGACCACGGGGGGGCGGCAGCACGGCGAAGAATGTGCGCGTGGGCTGCCTTGCGTCGTTGGTTCGATGTTGGTTCGATGATGAACAACAAGCCCCCCATTTCAACGGACCTCGGGTTTGTTGTATTCTCTTGTTGAAGGCGTTGTTGGTGTGATGACGTGGAATCAAGTCCCTTTTGGTGGAATGTTTTGATGCGACGGAAGATGCTAGTCCGTGACGGCAGGCAGCCCCGTCGGGCTCTACTTTGAGCCTACAATGCTGTAAATTCCCAAATGTAGGTTTCCCGGTAGGGTCGCTGTCTTGTGCGCGCGACCGGCGCAAGCTTACACCGGGACATCTCTGTGATGTCGTAACCGGCCGCGGGGGCTTGACCGACGGTAACGACGAGGCCACAGCACTGCACTTGTCCACCTGAACAACTCTGCAACCGGAACTTCGACGAGCTTTTTGTGGACATACCGTCGACTGGGACCAAGAAACTGTTGTGTCCGACCCGACCGCACACACTGGCTGGCCGTCGTCGCTCCCTTTTTCGCCGTCTAGCAGAGGCTGCAGAGCCTGGGGTTCGTTGGTTCGTTGCAAAAGGTGAGGGTAGGAGTGCCGGTCCTGGTGTGTGCGAGTGCCCGGGGCTAGCAGATGGCGTCGTCGTCTGCTGGGTCCCCACCGTCTCGCATTCATGCTTGACTCGCCCCAGATGTTCACGTTTCACTATGATGGGGAAGCACAGGGGTATATATAGCCCCGGGCACTCGCACACACCAGGACCGGCACTCCTACCCTCACCTTTTGCGTTGGTTCGTTGGTTCGTTGGTTCGTTCGTTGAGTTGAGCATAGATTTACGATCGTCAGAAGAGACAAAAAAATCGTTAGCGGGGTAAGGAATGTGATTGAATCTACGTCATGTCTTAGTTTTTGAAACGGACCTGTAGAAAGTCCGTTGGGATCCCGGTGTTAAAATTTATATGGGTGAGTCCCCGCGAGAGAACGTGAACGCGCTCCTGCTCGCGTCTCGGAAGCGGTCGCGCAAGGACATGCATCGTCGGATACACAGCGAGCCGATTTTGGACGATTTTCCGATGTGGAGTTTGCCCGAGGAGTCGTCCTCGACCGAATGGAAGCTGGAGAACTTTGACGACGAGTCGCCCAGCCTGTCGACGCTGCGGAAAACGCTCGTGGCCGTCGACGTCGAGAACGTGTTCGACGACGACGTGGTGATCGAGGAGCCGAAGAAAAAAGACCGCGGCAAGGACAGGGGTAAGTACAAGTGCGGGCGGTGCGGGCAGGTCAAGGTGAACCACGTGTGTCCTTTTGGTTTGACGACGACGAGGACAGTACACCAGCAAACTGAGAGTCCTCTGGTGATCTCCGAGCGGAATACCTGGATAACGGTGCGACGCCGAGTCGAGGACGATTTCTGGCTCGTTCCGAAGGAGTTGGACGACGACGACGACGACGACGACGAGGACGATATGGATTTTGAAGTATTGGAAGCTATGTCGTCGAGCCCGACGAAATCGTCCGAAGTGGCCTTCGAGCCCCCACCCCCCGATACATCGCCCGCCCAGAGACCGCGAAAAGGACACCGTCGGGCCTCGTCCTGCGGAGCGCCCGCGCCGCCGCTGCCTCGAACTCAGCCGCAGAGACCCGCGAGCCTACCGCTGCAGCAGCCAATGATCAGACCGATGGTGCCGCTCTACCCGCGCAACTTCCTCGCACCCCCTTTTCTCGATCAAAACGCCATCGCCCAGCTCTGTGCCGCCGACCAAATCATTCCCTTTAACCCCTGTCTCCCGCCGCCTCTCGGCATGCCCGTTTTCCCCCCGCCGCCCCCCATGGTCCCGCACCCCGTCGTCGTCCAGCCCTTCCAGCCCGAGGCCCCCCGCGACAACAAACCCCACCCCCTTGTCGCGCCCCCCGCCGCTGCGGCGACTGGGCCGCCGCCTGCACTGCAGCCGCCGCCGCCTCCGCCTCCCAACTCGTCCTCCTCCTCCTCCTCCTCCTCCTCGGAAGCCGGCTTTAACCTCAACGAGCTCATGACGCATCTCAAGACGATGACGCCCCAGCAGCTCCAGGAGATCGCCTCCATGAGCCAGCTCGTCCTCGAGCGGCAGCACTCCTCGGACTGTGCCACTTCCCAGGCATAACAAAAGCGCCGCCGCACTCTTGATGATGATGATGATGCTGCTTTCCATCCCATCCCATCCCATCCCATCCCATCCCATCCCGTCGGAACGGGAAAGAAAACCTTCTCCTCTCTCGCCTCGCCTCGCCTCGCCGGGGGAAAAAAAGAAAATCAACCGCCCTTTTTTTTTTCTCGTCGGTCGCCTGGGCGCTTTCCTCTCCGGTCTCGCGCGGGCAGACCGCAGATCTAGATCTATAGACCCCTCAAGCAAGCAAGCTCGAGTGGGTGGTGGTAAACAAAACATCCAACCGCGGGATTTGAAACAACACACCTTATCTCGTATCGGGCTGTGGCGTGGTGCGGTACCACGGTCGCGCCTCGACGACGAGACCCTCGGGAAAGATGGTTCGCGCTGCTCGCGCGGAGAGGTGGGAGGGAACCAGGACGTCCTCGCCATACACCCAGTTCGCCGGCGTGGCAACGCGGTGGAACATTGCGAGTTGCAGGGTGTCGAGGGTACGGAGGACCTCGTAAAAATTGCGACCGGTCGACGACGGCTGTCTCAAACTAAATCGAATCCGTCTGTCTATGTCGACCAACCAAACCACGGGACCGTCGAAATGGTCCGAAAGAACTAACGGAACAGCGATGCGGCAGTCTTCGAGTTCCTCGACTTGTGGAACCCATTTCCCGAGCGCCTCGTCGCTCGCGTCCAGAAACACGAGAATTCGCGCGTTCCGCGCCCGAAACTCCTCGTTGAGCTTGGCCAGCGCCCCGAGCTCTGTCGTCGCGACGGCGTCAAAGGCCCCCCCCACCGACACGATCACGCCCCAGGCGCCGTCGATAATGTCGTGTAGCCGAAACCTTCCAACGCTTGATGTACACAATACGTTCGGGACCTCATCGCCAATCATCAGAAGACTCATCACTGCTGCACCGAGCTTCTTTTTTGTGCGGTGAACGAACACCCATTGGCAGGCACAACGGCTCTTCACTTCTTCGAAACAAGTCTCGCACCTGTTTGTTATATAGATGAGAAGCCGATCGGAATATAACCATCCTCGCAGATGATGAGAGCCGACTTTACAAATAGCGTCCAGGACCCGCCCTGCTCGGCGTTGTTGGCTGGCGCCTTTGGGCGCGGGCAGCCTCCTTTTTGCGCTCGAGGTCCGGCACCTTGGCCGAAGAACTATGCTGGTTGGTGGTAATTCGGGCGTCGGTCTTCGGAAACATCACCGGGCTGCCGCTCGATGATATGCTTTTTATTGGCCTTGCTCTCTAGAACTTACGGACTTGAAACCAACTTTCTTTGGGACTGCGTTAATTAAAATCCTGCGACGTCAGGTCGACCTCCTCGTCCGCTGGTGATGTTTCCGGGCTCGACTACGATGATAACCCGCGTCCACGAGTCGTCGCACTCCCTGGATACCCACACGAAAAGTGCTCCTAGACCATCTCGTTTCCGCTCGCGCGCTCCATCTTCTGCTTGACCTTCCTTCTTGGTGACCAAGTGCCGCGCTTAGGTGGTGAAGGAGGCGCGCGAGAGGGCACGCGCTTGTAGGCGGCTCAGTCGAAGCTGCTCGCGCGTGCGTGCCGCCCTTGATTCGGTTCTGAACCCACCGCGCGGCGAGATCTGCCGCACCTTTGAAGAATCTCCTCGTCACCGTACTACTGCACCCGGCTCATCTGGAGCACACCAACGCCTTCAATTTGATCTCTAGCGATTAGTATTCATGCGAACGCGAAGTGCTCGGCGTTCTCTTGTAGGCTCAACAACTCGCCCCTCGAGCCGGTGACCGGTCATCCTGAAGCTGCTTCGCAGTGTCTCTCTGGGTCCTCTTCGCCCCGACGTAGATACGAAAGCTCTGCAGCTGCGGGCACGCCGCGTCTTGTCAGCATCGGCGTCTCTTCGCCTGTATGCTTCGTCTTGGCACCAGGCACTTCTCTCACGCCGACTTTTGGGCACGCCACATCATCGGTCCTTACTTCTTAAGCAAAGTGGATTATTTTTTTGTTGACTTTCGCGTTTTTTTTGAATGCGTCGTTTCTGACTCAGAAACCGAACTCAACAGATTCACAACAAGTTTTTTGTTGAATCGTACAATTATGGACGCAAAAAAATTCAACCAAACCAACTTTCAAAAATCCTGTGCCACCACTTTCCTTACCCATATTTCTATCGAGTTCTATTCTCTACCCCTGCTTACCGAACTTTCCCCGCACCACCACCACCACTGACGCACTACAACGCCACTTGGCGGTTGTTGTTGCTCGTTTCAAATTGACTAATCACAACCATAATAATAATAAGAAGAAGAAGAAGAACTCTCGAGTCTTCGGTGTTTGAAGCTCGTGGGCAGGTGGTGGTGACAGCAAGGACGTGCTCCTCAACCCGCACGGCACCTTCTTCGATACGTCGAGGGCTAACTAACTAACTAACTTCGGACCTCTCCCGGGCATGGGAGCCAGGCTGGGCCGGTAGTAGCCGGTCCAGGATCACAGAGCAAAAAATCACACAGTTGGGGTACTTCGATACGTCGAGGGCAAGGCCGGGTAAGACGAGAGTGCGCTCAATCCTTTTCTGTCGCACCCCCACTACCCTTTTTTGCGGAAGCAATCGTCGACCCTCGCCTGTCCACCACGATGGGCGCGACGACGCGCCCGCGCCGTGAGCCGGCTGGACACTGTACTCTATGGCCAGCGCTCCAGCGACGTGAGGCCTCGGCCTCACCGCGGGCCCTTTGGAAACACCCATCCCCGCTATTGCCTATGCTCGGGAGTTTGTGCCTTTCGACATAAAAAGAAAGCTCTCCTCCTTCGACTTACCCTGGCGTAGGCCGACGCCTCTCCTCCTCCTCACATCCCGATACACCGAAGCACAGAGCAGCGGGTCTCGCGACCTCGCGCCATTGTAGTTATGGAGGTGGTGTTTGGTGGAAGTTGCAGCACGTCGTCTGAGCTCCGGTAGCGGAAATAAAAGACAAGCAGGGTACCAGTTTGCAATTAGCTAAGGGCGAGCATGGACGGGGACGCGCAAAGGGGACGAGAAGCGGCGCGCGTTTGTCGGCGTCGCGAGATCGAGGGCGATGAGGTCGTGTCCCTTGCGGGCTGCCTCGTCGGCCGCCGTCCGGCCGAAGTGATTCTTGAGATCGAGGCGGGTGCGGCGCGCGAGCCATAACGCGAGGTCGCGATGGCCCGCGTGCGCTGCGCGAATGAGGGCCGTGTTGCCCATAGCGTCTTGGTGGTTCGGATCGAGGTGACGCTTCTTGATAAGGTACTCGACGACTTCGGTATGTCCCTGGGCGGCAGCGCGCTGGAGCGCCGTGCGATCCTTGTCGTCGCACTCCGAGGGATCGACGCCGTACCTTTCAACGAGCAGCTTGAGGACGTCGAGGTGACCCTCGGTCGCAGCGAGGTGGACGGGGGTCGATGCGGGCGTGGCCCCCGCCTCGAGCGCACGCCGAGCGTGGCTGACGCTGCCTTCGCGACACGCTGCTTGGAGTTCCGCGTTCCTCGCGTCGTCGCACAAGTCTTGCGCTCGACGCCTCTCTTCCGCGCAACGGGCGCGGCCCGCGAGGATGGTCGCCTCGATAGACGCGACGCGTGCCTTGGCAATGGTGGCATCCGCGAGGTTTGCCACTCGTGCCTCTAGCTCTTCTGTCGCCGCGACGGCCCGGCACGCGCGCGTCGTTCCAGAAGAAATTTTCGCACCCGCTCGCTTGAGTTTGATGCGGTAGGCCCGCGCGAACACCATCGCACGCCACGGAAACGGCGCCGAACACGCGTCGAGGATGCGGTCGATTGTCGTGCATGCTTCGTAATACATTCGCACGCATTCGGCGCATTCGGCGCCATCAAGCCGCTCGAGCCCCGCGACCACTTCGCAGGCCGCGTCCCCCGCGGCCTCGCACTCATCGTGGAGCACGCGGACTTTTAGGACTTTGCGGTGGATCAACGCCACCAGACTCGTGACCTCCGACGCGCTCACAACAACCATCGTCGTCGTCGTCGTCCTTTGTTGCCTTTCTTCGGTGGTAGTAGTACCGTGAATTTACCCTTAATTTTTTTAATTCTCGGATCCCTTTCTCCGCAACTTTTGTACATTTTAAAGAGTATACTGCTATTTTCGTACCGCACCTCCTCGCGAAAAAAGGCACGGTGGTGTGATGGATGCTGACTGACATTCGGAATGACACGGTGTGTGCATGCCACGCCTTTTTTTTGACAAAGGCGGCGCTTAGTGAGTGAGTGACACTGCGCCAGAAACCCTCAAAACCCTGCGTACGCCTCTTGGCGCAAGGTCCGCTGGCGGCGAGAGGCCCCGATGTCCTGCCTGTCTAGGACTCCGAGAGGCTGCGAACATCGACCCCTGGTCGCCGGCGCCGCTCTTGGCGCGCGCGCGACTCTGGATTGGCGACCTTGTGGACCGCCTCACATGCGGCATCGGTGGTGAAGAGTCCGACCGTGTGCCAGCCGCTGTGCGGCGGTTGTGACATGATCTTCGATGATGTGGACCTGGGATGGTCGGGTACACCGTTCGTGCCGCGGTCGAGACGATGTCGCAACCATCGCGAGCGCGCGGGATAAAAATCGCATGGCGTTCAAACGAGGGCTGCAGGAGGTAGCAATGAGGGCCTCTACCTCAAGAGTTTGTCACGGTCGTTAGCATCGGATGTCACGAGGGTTCCGAGCGAGGGCTGACACTTAAAAGCTGCCACGGCGAAAGAAACAGCGTTTTTTTATTTATGTGGCGAAAAAAATCACTTGACTCACTCTAAAATCGACAATCTTGACACGGTCGGCAATGTTGACGGGGGCCGCCTCAGGGTCGGGGGGGCAGGTTATATCGTCTTAGGCAGGGCAGAGCGCCAAGGAAGGCAACAATAATAAACGTCACCGGGACGAGAGATTCGCTGGGTCTGTGCCGCTGCGAGGGGTGACGCAGGACCGCGATACGGATCTATACAGCCTTGACTCGAGAAAGATAGCGGGCATGCCCGTTAAGATCTGGCGCGACTTGAGAGAGAATAATGCGTCGACGTCCCTGAGGACGTCGTCGTCGGTTTGTGCGGTGCCGCTGCTGTGATGTGCTACATGGGAGGTTAAAGACAAAAGCAGCTGTTCTTGACATTCAGAGGCCTGTGCTCGCACATTCCGGCCTCTCGCAGCGCGTGCCTGGTAATTCATCCGCCCTTGGCTCACTCCGCGCCTTGTAGCGCATTTTTTGTTCATATGATAGCCTCGAGTGGGTGCGTGGCCACCCCAAAAGAATGCGACAGACAAATCCCACCTATGTCGAGTTTCTCCAGCTGGTGGTCTAGCGGGGCGTGGTCGGCGTGGCCGCGGATTTTGATGGGGGTTGCTCGATTTTGCTCGCGCAGCTTAATGCGCGTCTTTGTGTAATTCATCTATTCGTCCGGACATTTATCTTTTGTCCGCCGGTGCAGGTAGTCACTTTCATACAACACGAGCTGGTAAACAAGTTCCTCACAGCGCACGGAATCAGAAGCCACCACCCGACAGCGTACTGCTTTTGCTGCAGCCTGGGGGTTTTTAATGTAGTCGTCCCTGATCACACGTGTCGCTGTTGTCCGTCCACCTGGTTCTTTCTTCCTTCCTTCCTTCCTTCCTTCCTTCCTTCCTTCCTTCCTTCCTTCCTTCCGACTCCTACACAGTGACCACATCCGTGCGCAGTCTTTGCCTTCGAGGAGAGCGCGAAGGAAAGTAGGTCTTGAAAGGTCGACTGCTAAGAGGGGGTGGGTGCTTGAAGGTTGTTGTTTGTTGTTGCGTCGTGTGGTTCGAAAAAATGTGGGGACATGAAGAATGTGCCTGACGGGCGTAGTTGTTCATTCATTCATTCATTCACTCACAAAGTTTGGTATGCGGGGCCTATGCGGGGTCATCGCCGAGCCGCGGGGCAGACAAAAGTAAGTTATGTATCGACTCGTAACTCTCCTGCTCGATCACTCAGAAAAGAAGTCTATTATGGCCCAGTGTGGATACGTATAGAGTATTGCGTACAACGCCCCACACACACCCCCCTCTTAGCAGTCGCCATTTAAAGACAACGCATAACAAGCAAGCATAAATTCAAATTTGGCGATTAGGGTTGACGGAGTTCGTAAGCAGGGTTAGGGTGATATTTAGCGAGTACGGTATGGCGTCGTGGTTACGAGGGATCGCGTCGCGATTCGTGCGCGAGTCGGCGAACGGAGAGCCGGCGGAGGAGCGTCCGTCGCGGAAGCGGTCTCTGCGATTCTCCGAGGACGTGGTCCTCCACAGCGCGCGATGTGATGAGGAGGAGGAGGATGAGGTGGAATACCGCCCTGCGAAGCGCCGTGTTGCGACGCCGCTGCCGCGACGTCGGTTTTGGGAGGAAGAAGATCTTCCTCGGAAGCGGCGGTTCGACGAGGAGGTTCGGCCGGCGAGCGAGAGGCTTTGGGAGGAAGAGGAAACTCCTCGGAAGCGTCGGTTCGACGAGGAGGTTCGGAAGCGGCGGTTCGACGAGGAGGTTCGGCCGGCGAGCGAGAGACGTCGTTACGACGACGACTACGTGCAGCCCGCTGCCAAGCGGCGGCGTTCTGCCCCGCAGCCGATGCTCGCGAACAGCGCGAAGAGCTCCGCCGTGGCCCGCAAGATTCTGGACGCCCTCGCGCAGATCAACACTCCCCTGCCGGCGGAGGAGCCCCCGCTCCGACTCCTGTCGAACGTTCCCAAGAAGGAAACTCCGAGAGCTATCGAAGAGCCGCCGCTGTCGCTCGTGCCCGCGCCGCCGCTGTCGCTCGTGCCCGCGCCGCCGCCGTCGCCCGTGCTGTCGCTCGCGCCGTCGCCCGCGCCGCCGCCCGCGCTGTCGCGAACGCAAGCGCCGACAGAGGACGAGGATGCAGAGTTCAAGTTCACCACGCTTCCCGTCGAGGCGGAGGAGGAGGTAGACGAGAGAGTTGCTGCGCCGACGTTTGTGTTCTCGGCACAGCACGATCCGCCAAAGAAACCGTTCAATTTTATGCCAGAAACGCCTCCTGTCGTCGTCGTCGAAACTCCCAAGGAAAAGTCGAACGGGACGACTCCCAAGACGAAAGCCCCCGCGGAAGGATGGGGCGACCTCTTCAAGGCTAAAGAGGGGGAGTGGAAGTGCGAGGTGTGTCTGGTTCGAAACCCGGCGACCGCGACAGAGAAATGCGTTTCCTGCGAAGCCCCGAGGCCGGGCGCCAAGAAGAAGGTTACCTTTGGTGGCGAACCAAAGGAATCACCCTTCGTCCTCGACAAACCCTTCAATTTTGGTACTCCCGCGCAGAGCGGAATGGACACTACGACCTCGCCCCAAAACCTACCTGCCTTTGCCTTCACTCCGTCGTCGGCGACGACGCCTGCCTTTACGTTCGGGGCTGGCACGCCGGCTTCGGCTCGTACCGCCCCCGCCTTTGGTGGTAGTGGCACCTCGGCTCCTTCCGCGCCTGCCTTTGGTGGCACGACCTTTGGTGGTGCAGCCCCTACCTTTGGCGGTGGCGCTACCTCCACGGGTGGTGGTGGTGGTGGTGCTGCTGCTGCTGCTGCTGCCCCGGCGCCCACTTTTGGTGGTGGCGCAACCTCCGCCGGTGCCGCGGCCTCGGTGCCCGCGTTTGGCGGCGGCGGCGGCGCTACCTCCACCGGTGGTGGTGGTGTTGGTGCTGCTGCTGCTGCTGCCCCGGCGCCCACTTTTGGTGGTGGCGCAACCTCCGCCGGTGCTGCGGCCTCGGTGCCTGCGTTTGGCGGTGGCGCTAACTCCGCCGGTGCTGCGGGCTCGGTGCCTGCGTTTGGCGGTGGCGCTACCTCCGCCGGTGCCGCGGGCTCGGTGCCTGCGTTTGGCGGTGGCACTACCTCCGCCGGTGGTGGTGCTGCTGTTGCTGCCCCGGCGCCTACGTTCGGCAGTGGCGCTACCGGTGCCGCGGGCTCGGTACCTGCGTTCGGCACCGGCGGCACCGGCGGCACCACCTCCACCGGTGGTGCGGGTTCGGTGCCTTCGTTCGGCAGCGGCGGCGCCGGCGCCGGAGCTGCGGGTTCGTTCCCTGCGTTCGGCAGCGGCGGCGCCGCCTCCACCGGTGGTGGTGGTGGTGGTGCTACCCCAGCGCCTTTGTTCGGGAGCGGCGGCGCCACCTCCACCGGTGGAGGTGGTGCTGCTGCTGCCCCGGCGCCTACGTTTGGCAACGGCGCTGCCTCCACCGGTGCTGCTGGTGCTGCCCCTTTGTTCGGCAGCGGCGCTGCCTCCGCCGGTACTGGTGCTGCTGCTGCCCCCGCGCCTTTGTTCGGCGGCAGCAGCGGCGCCGCCTCCACCGGTTCTGCTGCTGGTACTGCCCCTTTGTTCGGCAGCGGCACCGCCGGTACTGCTGCTGCTGGCGCCCCCGCGCCTACGTTCGGCGGCAGCGGCGCCGCCTCCGCCGGTGGTGGTGCTGCTGCTGCCCCCGCGCCATTGTTCGGCGGTGCGGCGGCGCCCAAGTTCGGCGGCACCTCAACAGCCTTGACTACGACGGCCTTCGGGCCTCCCGCGTCGACAACTCCGTCGTTTGGCGGCAGTGCCGCCGGGACGCCCGCCTTGGCCTCCGCCGCCCTTTCGGCCCCTGCCTTTGGCGCTACCACCTCTACAGCCTTTGCCACGACGACCACTCCCGCCTTTGGTGGAGCCTCCACCACCCCGGCCTATTTCCAGCCGGCAACGACCACCGGCTTTGGCAGCTCCTTCGAGACGACTCCCCAGTTTGGCTTTGGCACCCAGCAGAACTTTGGAACCTCCTTTCCTTCCTCGGAAACCCCCGCCTTTGGGTCTTCCAACTTCCCCGCGGCTCCTTTCACCTTTGGCGGCCAGCAGCCGCAGATGCCCGCCGCGGCCGCCTTCCCGCAGCAGCAAGCCGGGTTCTCGCTCGGCGCCAATCCCGATAACAAGAACAAGAAAGGTCGACGGATCGTGAAAGCCCGCCGTCCCCCGGGGGCACGTCCCAACGTTTAACCTCTCAAGTCGGCCACATCCTCCTCTTTATTAACCTCCTTGTGCCATCCCCGATTTCGTCGTATCTCCACTTGTATTCCATTATATTTGCTCCTTCTTCTCTGGAAACACACAATCCGGATATAATGGATGAACGGGAGCGGGCCTATTCCGCATTTTTTGTGCTGTCTCTTTTCGCGACTGACGACGACGACGACGACGACGACGAGGAGGATTTATGCTGAAAGAAAATGAATGAATGAATGCACCATAGGTATTTATTATTATCACCGCACGAAGAAGAAGGAAGGACGGCGACCCCTCGTGTAGATGATGAGAGAAAATTAGTGGCGCCAGTCCGAGAAGAGCTCGTTGTTGTCCTTGTCCTCCTCCCACCACGTGATGGCCTTGTAGCCGGTCCTCGCGAACTTTTGCATCTTGGAATCCTCGAACTTGAGGGCACTGGTGAGGGTATCCTTGAACTCGCCCAGGGCCGGCCTCTGGTCCTGGGCCTTGACGCACCTGTAGGCACCGCCGCCCGTATCGAGGAGACTTTGGTACTTGCCCGGGTAGCAGCGGAAGATGGCGCCCTGGTAGTTCAAGATGAAGGGAGGGGTGGGGAGAGAAAGCGAATACTGGCGCGTTCGCAGGTAATAGGCTGGTTTGACGCGCGACAAGAAGCGCCACTGGAGATCTTTGCCCGGGAAGGCGGGCAGGCCGAGGTCCCCGCGCTGCGTGTCGAGCTTCAAGTTGAAGAGGATGACGGGCTTGCGGAACTCTTCTAACTCGCAGAGCTTCTCCAAATCCGGGAGTTCTTGGGCAGAAAAGGTCAAGCAAACGTAAGCTTCGACGTCGTCGATCGCTTTGATAAGAGAATCGCCGCGTCCGATTAGTCCGAGCAGCGCGTCCCCGAGATTCGCGGCTTCCACGAAGGGCCGCCGGAGCGCATGGAGCGTGACGTTCGGGGCGGGCTGGTCCGTGCCGCAGTCTTCGACCGATCTCTCGAGCTCGGCCGCGTCGGGATAAACGACTGCCGTCGGCATCCTCAGCGCCGACGCGAACTTGATGGCGAGCTCGGTGTTGGCTCTCGATACGTCGTACGCCGACGTCTCGGCGGCCTCCAGGACGTCAGCGGGAAGCGGCGGGAACTCGACTTCGACCAATTTCGTACCGTTCTCGATCGCTGCCATGGTCGCCCCCTGCGCCTGCTGCAGGCACTGCGCCATCGTCTGGGGGGGCGCGGCCTCATCCACGGCCCGGAGCGCCATGCTTCTCTTTTGGACAGGTGGGAATGCGAAACCACTCCCGCGACTCAACAACCACAACATCGCGATCATGGTTGCTGACGCAGCAGAATCTCGAGACCGTTGCGTCGACCGTTTCTTGTTGGGAAGCACTGTGTAGATGGGGAGGGAGGGAGGGAGGGACCCAACAAAAAAATATATAGTTAGTTAGTTAGTTAGTTGTTGTTCTCTCTCACAAATTTTTAAAGAAAAAAGAAAAGCGGTCTGGTGGTAGGTCAATAAATCCTTATTAATAACTACTATTAGAGGCGCTCGGGCCGGTTGTTGTAGGCGAGGTCCTGGGGCGTGACTACCCTGCCGTGTACGGTGGGAATTTCGACCTGGTCGGCTTGCACGACTTGCTGGGTGTCGCTGTAGTCGACGTAGACGACTTCGGGGGATGAGGCGCGCGAGAGGCCGACGGCCGCGAGGAGGAAATCCAAGAAGGAGACGCCAATCTTGTCGTCGGGAGTGTATTCAAGTTCGCATTTGACGGCGCGGATGCCGCCGCTGAGGCCCTGGCAGCGCCAGACGATGTTGTAGATGTAGGGCCAGGACTCGGCGAGGAGGATGAGTCCGGAGGTGACAATACTCAAGACGGCCCAGGCGGAGATACCCTGGTCTTGCCTAAAGTCTTGGCGGCTTCGGAACGTGGCGTCGACGACGGCGATGATGAGCTCGCCCGAGGACTCGAAGATGAGCTCCATCAAGATGTTGCTCTTGAACATGAGCTCGTACTCTTCGCGCGAGCAGGGCTGGCCGCCGGCTTGGAAGAAGGTGTCGGCGAAGTACGAGACGCACATGAGCTTGCAGGAGATGAAGACGAAGAGCACGAGGAGGTAGCCAAAAACGGAGAGCAGGAGTAGGAGGCAAAAGGCGCATACCGAGGCCAACTGGACCACGGGCTTGAACATCTCGTCCCATCGCTCGTAACGGACGAGGACTTTGGCGTTCGAGCGATAGACGCGGGATAGGTGTCCGACGACCGTTCTCCGGTAGATCAGGAGAAAGCCCGCGAGAGGGAGAAGGTATGTCGCGAGAGCTGCCACAAATAGAACAGGCGTCACGAAGCGGTTGAACCCGATGAAGAGGGTGTCGCCGCCGTAGTCGAATTGCGAAAGGGCGATGGTGAACAGTACGCGGGCCAAGTTCTTCGATTTTTGCCTCGAAGTGAAATAAACGTACAACAAAACGACGATGCTTAGGGTGACGAAAATACCGCACCACGATGCGCAGGCTCGTTGAAAGTACTCGGACTGTGGATTTGCCCCAAATACCTGGGGTCCCCAATAGGTTGGTCGCTCCGAAGGCCGCGGCGACGGCCGCGACGTCGAGGGCCTCGGCGGCGGCTCAAAGGTCGGAGAAGTGGAAGCCGCAAATAAAGCGATGGAGGAAGGTGAGAAGGAGGATGGCTGCGAGATTCCCGGCAGCATCGTCGGAAGTCCCGATGGTGGTTCGACGACCGCATCGATCTCGAACGCGTACGCGGCCGTCGCGTCCCGCGCGCCCACCAAAACGTCGCCGCCGTCGACGGCTACCGCGTACCCAAACAGATCGGCCGTCGTCGCGTCGCTCGCTTCGAGCTTGTTGGTCTGGGTCCACGAAAGCCCGTCGTCGAGGGTCTGAAAAACGTAGGCGCTTCCTGCGATCGCCGTCGACTCGTCGTCGAGGGAACCGGCGTGCAGACCGACGACGACGACCGAGCCGGAAATGTCCACGGACCACCCAAAGTCGTCGCCAATCGCCGCGTCGGAGGCCGTCAGCTTTTGGGTTTGTTCCCACGCGAGTCCGTCGTCGACGGTGCGGAAAATGTAGGCCGATCCCGCGCCGAGCAAGGTGCCTCGGTCGTCGCCGTTCATGCCGACGACGACCAACGAACCAGATATGGCCGCGCGAACCCCGAACTGGTCGGACTCCCCACCATCGGATGCCGTGAGCTCCTGCGTCTGCGTCCACGCGAGACCGCCGTCTGTGGTTCGAAACACGTACGCCGACCCCGCGTCGGTCCCGAGGTCGTCCGTCTCTGGCGCGCAAACCACGATCAACGACCCAGAAATCGAAACGGCGTGCCCAAACTCGTCACCCGCCGCGGCGTCGCCCGCGGTCAGCTTCTGGGTCTGCGTCCACGTCAGCCCGCCGTCGCTCGTCACGAAAACGTAGACCGATCCAGAGAAGATCCCCGCGTCGCCGTCTTGCGGCGCGCAAATCGCCGCGATCGAGCCCGAAATCCCCACGTCGAAACCAAAGTTGTCGTACTCCGCCGCGTCGCTCGCCGTCAGCCTGGCTGTCTGAGACCACGTCGCCCCCGCGTCGGTCGTCAGAAACACGTACGCCGCTCCCGACTCCGTGAGATTTCCGCCGAGATAAGCGCCGACGACGACCAGCGACCCGTCGACGGCCACGGCGTACCCGAACAAATCGGACGACGCCGCATCGCTCGCCGTCAGTTTTTGGCTTTCAACCCACGTCGTCGTCTCGTACTTGTACACGTACGCCGACCCAGAATCTAAAATGCCGTCAGCGTCATCCAGATATGCACCAACGACGGCGAGGTCACCGGATACAGCCACTGCGTTCCCGAACTCCTCGGCAGTGGCCGTCAAGATCTGCGTCTCCGTCGTCGTCTCGTCCAGCCGCCGTCTTCCCATCGTCGTCAACACGGGCTGCGCCGCCGCCGCCACCACCAGCATCTCCTTTATTACGACTACTACCATGCTCTCGCAATTGAATCCTTCCTTCATTCAAAAAAAATCCGCTTCAATTCTGAGTAAAATTCAAACACGTGTTCCACGTGGTGCTTGGTGGTAGGTACGTCGTCGTCATCGCTCTGCTGCTGCTGCTGCTCCTGGAGCGCATCTCAGCTCATCTCAGCTCATCTCAGCTCATCTCAGCTCATCTCAGCTCGTCGTCTCCGCCCCCGCCGCCGCGCGACACGGCGAGACTCCTCGAGACCCAGCACACCAAGCTCCTTCTTCTTCTTCTTCTTCTTCTTCCAGTTATAACACAGTTTAAAGATAACGTCACTTTTGCTACGAAAATCCATAAATCCCGAAATTTCGACATCGCGAAATCTCGGCCCCAGAGTACAGACTCTTCTTGTGACTCTAGAGGACAGACCTTAATATTAGCCCCTTCGGTGAACAGACGTTTGGGAGGTCCGAACAACACAACGGATACCAAGGCAAGGCAAGCCACGTCGTGTCTCGCTTCGCACATATGAACAAAACGCCACAAGTCCGACTTAGTTATACGTACTCGCTCATCCGCTGTTCTCGGTTTCGTTCGCACGCTCCTATTAACATCTCGACGCGCCGTAGCTCCTCTGATGATGCAGTCGTCAATCTAAGACAAGCATCACTTTATTTATTACGCGAGACGTAGGGGGAATTCTCTCCCAATTATATTAATTCTACCTAGCTCCTTACCATCAGAATTTCGTTGTCTCGCGCCTCCCGACAAGCGTCGTGCGCCGGGCTTGGCATTTATAATTACCCCATACTCACAGCGCCGGCCGTCCGTCGTGGCGGCACGGCCTCCGAGCGAGCGAGTTAGTTCGAGCCACGTTCAATTGCTCTCATGGCTTCCCTTTACACCTTTTCTTCAATTCGGGTTCTATGTCTAGGCCTGCTCCCGCTCAGAGCGTGGAAGCGAGAAAATATGGACCTGCAAAAGTTGTTACGGCAATCCACGTATAGGAACGCCCAAGTCAACAAACAAACGAGCCGTGTCTCCCTGTCCAGCCGGACATCGAAAAAAGTCGAAAGCTGGCTGGCTGATTTAAAAAGTCGCAGCAGCTGCTTGGCTCCTCGATCGCCGAGATTCTGGCGAATTATAGCCGTCGAACGAGATTAATTTTGCGAACAAGCAAGAGACCTCTAACGATCGATATCCCTATTTTCGGCTGGGCGTGCCGACTCCCGATCTTAGCGGACGCGGAACACCTCCAGCACACACACACCAATTTCCGCACACTTACATATGTCTCGACGACAGTAAAGCTAACACTTCCCTTCTTCTTCGCTTGTCAATGATATTGCTCCTCCTCCCTCCCTCGGAAAGCTTGCAGCTCGGTCCCAAGAAGTGGCGAGGCGCGCAGCTGGGAGACAAGCTGAAAATTGGCGCCCGACGCGAATTGTACAAATCAAAGCGGGAATCCTGACATTGGCGTTGCGAGCTTTCCCCGTTGTTCGTCAAGAGATTGATTGATAGAAATATGTCAGAAACTCGATGATGGCCGCCACAACTAAAAGTAAACGTCGCTTCTCACTTGTCCAACGGAAGATGATAGTCGTGTCATCTCCGACAGCTTGATACCACGCGGATCCCGAAGGTCGACGACGATAAACAATGTCGAAGTGCCGTCGCTGTCGCGTTTGTGAGGCTACTGGAAGGAACACTTCGCCGACGAGAGAGATGCAAACCGCCTTAGTCCAAGAACAACAACAGTTCGCGAGGCGCGACATCGGCAAAGCCGTCATTGCATTTCTAGCGCTCGAGTATCCAGGAGCGCTACAGCGCCATACGCGTCACGACGAAAATAGAGTCGCTCGCGAGCACCTCGCGCCGCTGGCCTCAACGAAGCCCGCCACTCCGGCGGCGACGCGTCGAGCACGCAGCCAAGGGACGAACCTTCGCGTACGAGGGAGGGATAGTAGTATCTCGGAGGAGACCGCGATATCCTTTGGGGCGATCAACAAGGCGCAACAGCTCTGCGGTGCGCGAGAACGGCGGAAGTTCAAAGCGAGCACTAACTTCCATCGACGTCCGAGACGAGCGCATCTCTTGCTGATCAAGGAAGGCAGTGCGCTTCAAAAGGCGAGTGCGCTCGAGCACTAGACGGTGTCGCGACCACATAAAACGATGGTCGCGGGTGCCGTTGTGCTCCGACAGAACAAACGGGTCTACGCGGTAGGCCGCCGTCGTTGCGGTTGTGTTGTCTCGGGCGGACGGCCGGCCGCTTCAAGAGAGACAAATGCCGCGTGCGATTCCAGGTTTTGATAAAATTCTTCAAGATCGCGGAGCGCTCGTCGTTTACGATCGGCGAGAGGTTGCGACCATTTGCGGAGCGCTGAAAAAAATCGAGCGTTCGGCGTGCGTCGCGTATCGATGAGTGCGTGGTCGCGAGGACGACGGCTTCGCCATTATCGTGCGTGTGTGATGTGCGCGTATGATTTATAGCCTGGATCGATCGATCGACCGCTTTTGTCGCCGACGCGGCGCCAGGTCGTGCGTGTCGACAGCTTGCCGGCGAGGGTGAGGGTCTTCTTCCACCTCGTCGGCGACTACGTGGTGCGGTTGTCTGTCTGTCTCCAGCGCGTGTCGACGACCTCTAAGAGAGCATCGATGCGAATAAAAAGGCCGTCGTTTTCACGCAACTCCCCGACCCTCGCTGCTGTAGTGAGTCGTCGTCTGTTTGTAGACAAAATACTAGCTATATTGGCCGGCCGGCCGCCTATCCCTAGCGCTAGTAAAAAAAAGTCTCCACCGTTCAGGGGGTAGGCGGCGGCGTCAAGCACGAGGGGAAGACGTGTCCGCCGCCGCCGCCGGCGCCGGCGCCGCCGCCTGAACCGAGGAGGAGTGGGCTTTGATGTGGTCCGCGATGAAGCGAAGAGCGTTAAATCCGTAGTCGTAGGAAAAGGAGGGTTCGTCGTCGAATTCGTCGTCATCGTCCAACGCGAGGTAGTCGTCG
This sequence comes from Chrysophaeum taylorii, assembly GCA_029834535.1. Lineage (NCBI taxonomy): Eukaryota > Pelagophyceae > Pelagomonadales > Pelagomonadaceae > Chrysophaeum > Chrysophaeum taylorii. The sequence continues at coordinate 56,648 of JAQMWT010000428.1, forward strand.
TAGGGGAGCTGGAGGCGGCCGCGGCCGTAGGGAGGTTCCGTTATCCCACGAGCCTTGGCCTCCGCCAGCAACGCCTCCAACGCCGCGTGGATCGCTCTGTCTAAGTCTAGGAGTGACGTCATAATATGTAGGAAAGAAGACAATCCTAGACCCTTGGGTGGGTGGGTGGTTATTCTGACGTAAAGAAGAGGAAGGACGAGGGTCGTCGTCGTTAAAAGCCTAGAAGATGGCCGTCGCCTGGCTGAGGGCGCAGGTCAGGACGCACCTCGGGGGGGAACCCGCGGAAGAGGAGTTTTTGGAGGTGTTGCCGGCGATGTTCTTTTACTACGAGGGCGAGGAAGTGAAGGTTGGGGCGCGGGCGCCGCCGGAGACGAAGTGCGTGTTCGCCTTGAAGATCAAGGTCGAGGAGCCGCTTCCCGAGACCGCCGAGGACTGGCTGGAATACTTCGAGATGGGTGTTTTGACGGGGGATTGCCTCGAGGATTTGATGTCGTTTTTGGAGCTGTTTCCCGGCGGCGCCGAAGGGCTAACGTCCAAGTCGTCGTCGTCGTCGTCGTCGTCGTCGTCGTCGTCGCCGTCGTCGTCGTCGTCGTCTAACGACGTCAAGGCGAACGCGCATCGATTCGAGGGAGCGCTGAAGAACGCGGCGAACCAGGTGAAGGGCGAGGCGATGCTGTCGGTACCCAAGGGATACTCTTTGGGAAATCCCGAAGAGGTGGCCCAGGACTACGACGCGGTTCAGCGATTGGAAGGAGTGGTCGAGGGTTGGGCAAAGTTGATTTGCAACGCGAACGAGCAGGAGAACTCGAAGAAGGTGAAGGGGAAGGGGCCTTTGGCCGAGATCGAGTTTTGGCGGCAGCGGAACGCGGCGTTGTCGGCGCTGTACGAGCAGATATCTATGCCCGAAGTTCAAGCGATTCTGAAAGTGTTGAAAGTGGCGGAAAACGTGCAGACGACGACGTTGTTTAACTTCAACTTCTCCGAGTTGCAGAAGCTGTATGTCGAAGCGAAGGACAACGTGAAGTTTTTGAGTACCTTGGAGCGGCACTTCAAGAACATGACGTACGGGTCGTTCTCGACGATCCTCGAGACTTTACCGTCGCTGATGAACGCGATCAAGATGGTGTGGATCATCTCGCGGCATTACAACACGGACCTTCGGATGGTGCCGCTGATGGAGAGGATTGCGCACGTGATCGCCGAGAAGGTGGAGACCGAAGTGGATATCAAGAGTATCCTGAGAGGCCGCAAACCAGACGCGGCGAAGCGCGCGATTACGGAAGCCCAGAGCGTTCTGAGTTCGTGGGAGTCGACGTATTTAGAAGTGAGACAGCGCATCGAGGACTCGGGGACGCACATTCGCTGGGAGTTTGATAGGAAACGACTGTTCGAGCACACGAAATATATGGGTGTCGTGTGCGGGAATTTGGTTGAGGTCACGACGGTGTTGGCCCAGTTTCACGAGTTCCTCGGACCCGAGCTGCGGGCCGTTACGGGGGAATCGGACGGCATAGACGAGGTGGTGAATCGGGTCGACCAGCTCGTCTCGCCGCTCGAGGCGGTGCCCTTCAGCATCTTCGACCGGCGCTACAAAGATTCTTGGGCTAAAGTGATGGAAACGTTTTTTGAGAACGTCGAGGTGATCGAGAATACGACGCGAAGATTTATCGAACAGTCGTTCCAGAAACTCCGGAGCGCCGAAGGCGCGTTTGATTTGGTGGAGAATTTCCGCAACATCCAAAGTCGCGAGTCGATAACCACGCAGATCAACGCGCGGTACAAGGATATCTTGCGGCAATACGCGAAGGAACTCGAGGCGATCGACTCGATATTCGAGACGAACAAGAAGGCCCCGCAGATATACAAAACGTATCCGCCGGTGGCGGGGGCGATCGCGTGGGCACGAGACCTCTACCACCGCGCGAAAAAGCCGATCCTAAGGTTCAAAAACCACGACGGCCTGCTCTCCACGGAGCACGGCGATCGCGCCAAGCAGCGGTACCTCAAGTTCGCTCGCGCGGTCGACGCGTACGTTACGGCGCTGCATTCCGACTGGGAGGCTCACGTTCGCGTGACGGCGACCGACAAGCTCAAGCAACCGATCCTGCTCCTCTCGTCTTCGTCTTATCGCGTGAATTTTGGGAACGAGTTGCTCCTCGTTATGCGCGAATCCAAGTACCTCGATCGGATGGGCTTTTCGATTCCCGACGCCGCGCTCAACGTGACGCTTCAAGAAGAAAAATATCAGAAATTCCGCCACTCCCTCGATCTCAAAATCCGGAGGTTTGATTCGTTGGTCGGATCGCTCTCTAAAGTCGAATCCGAACTGTTGTCGAGACAGCTTTTGGCCCTGAGGGGCGTGATGAACCACGGGCACGCGCCGCTCAACTGGACGTCGCAGCGCATTCCGTTTTACGTCGAAGCGTGCGAAAAAGCCCTCAACGAGTTCGCAGGGGTTGTCTCTCAGATCCAAAAGTCATCAACCATGATCGACGAGGTCGTCGTCGCCATCGAGACGACGGTCCTCGACGACGACGACGACGATGGTGGTTCTCGCCTCCTCGAAGCGACGGAGTTCTACGATTCGATGGAAAAGAAACGGATCGCGCGGATCCAGAGCCTGGTTCAGAAATACAGGTCGATCGAATCGTTGTTGAAAAAGGTGGAGGAGGTGGTGGCCGGATCCAACTCGGGCAGGTCACCACTCCTCGCGGGGTACTACCTCTTTTGGGAAAAGAGAATCTTGAACGCGATCACCGCGATGATCCTCGCGTCGCTCGCAAATTCGTTCGAGTCGAAATTGTTTGCACAAAACAATAAACCATTCATCTTAGCCAAGCTCTCGTTGAGCGGCGGCGGCGGACGGGACGTCGTCGTGACGCCGCCAATCGGCGACGTCGAGAAGTATTTGATGAAGGCTATCCGCGGCGTCGTGGATTCGGCAAAGATGTTTTCGAGGTGGAAACGGGGCACTTGCCTCGAGTGCGCGCCGATATTCCAAGAGGACGAGGAGGAGCCGATCGTCTTTAGCTTCTACGACGACGTCGCCCAAAATCCGCACGTCGTTCGACTCGGAGAGCAGCTCGCCGCGCGCGTTCGGGGGTGGGAGGCCAAAATGAAATCGTTTTTGGACGCGACGTTTCTACGATTCCAAGCGCTGCTCTGGGATCCGAAAGCGAAGACTGCCTTGGACAAGCTGAGAGGGGACGAGGGGTTCGTGTTTTACGATCGAAAGATGGCAGAGTACGACGACTTCGCGATCGACGCGAGAGTTCGAGTAGATTTTGTTGCGTTAGATTGCGAGGCCGTCGCGAGCGGCGTCGAGGCGTTAGCCGTCGAGCGGAAGAACGAGTACGCCCAAGTTCTTCGGAAATCGGCAAGAGCAAAGATGGACGGTTTGATTCGTAGAATCGACCGGAACCTCGCTCACCTCTCTTCGATTGATGACGACGACGACGAGAAGAACGTCGAACTCGAAGACCTCAAGTTCGTGCTCGGCGTTATCTTCGACGTCCGGGCCGAGTCGGCCGACGTCGAACTCGAGTACCTGGATATTCAAGAGTCCTACCGCACTCTCCAGAGGCACGACATAATCCAAGACGATGGTTTGGAACTGGCGGCCGGGTTGCCCGGGCGATGGCACGACCTCTGCGTCGCGGCCAAGACGACCGACTCGCGACTCGCCGGGGTCAAAGCCAAGTTCGGGCGAGTCACGAAAGACCAGACGGTCGCCTTCCAGGCAGAGATGGAAGAAACGGCGAGGAAGTTTCGATCGACGCTGTCTCTACCGCTCGACGACGGGTTGGAAGCGCTCAAACATTACCGCGACGTGGTTTTGGTCGACTGCCAATCCAAGCGCCGGGAGCTCGTCCAAGCCGAGAAACTTTTCGACTTGAACTTGACGTCGTATCCAGTCTTGACAGAAATGCAAAGCGACATCGACGAGCTCTCGTCGATATACAAATTGTACTCGGAATTCAAAGAATTCCGCGACGGCTCTTCGGCGACGTCGTGGGTCGACCTCGACGTCAACGAGCTCCAATCGGGCGTCGCCGCGACCGAAAGAGCCGCCCTCGAGCTGCTGCCGCCCGAATTACGGGAGCATCATCACACCCATAACCCAAAGTTCAAGGAGGTCGACGCCGTGATCCAGAACTTCAAAAACTCCCTGCCGCTCATCGTCAAGCTCAAAAACGACGACGCCATCAAGGAAAGGCACTGGCACAAGCTCCAGGAGGTGACGACCAAAAAAAGCAAGGGACCAGAAGAAGAAGAGGAGGAGTTATTTTCGCCACAAAAAGGAACTTTAGGGATGGTGTTCGCGATGGGACTGCACGAGTATGCCGCACAAGTCAACGAGATCGTATCTCAAGCCGCGAACGAGCTCAAGATCGAAAACGAGTTGCGGGCGATCGACGCGACCTGGGGCAGCACGAACCTCGTCGCGACGACGGCCGCCAAGCAGCAGTTTTTTATCCTCGCGAGCGCCGACGACGTGAAGCAGACCCTCGAAGACAACCTTCTCAACCTCCAGACGATGGCGGGTTCGAGGTTCGTCGGTGCCTTCGCAGGAAAAGTCAGGCGCTGGGAGAAGACTTTGAACGTCGTATCAGAAACCCTCGACGTCTGGTTCGCGGTTCAACGTCAATGGATGTACCTCGAGTCGATCTTCGTGCATTCCCAAGATATCCGAATGCAGTTGCCGGAGGAAGCTATGACTTTTGATTCCATCAACAAAGCCTACAAGAAAATCATGCAGCAGACAAATCAGCACCCAAACGTCATCAAAGCCTGCACGGCGAGCGTCCGGGACGCGCTCAAAAACCTCGGAGAGCGCCTCGACAAATGCCAAAAGTCCTTGTCCGACTACCTCGAGGGCAAGAGAGGCTTGTTCGCGCGATTCTACTTCATCTCCGACGACGAGCTCCTCTCGGTCCTCGGCTCCTCGGACCCCACCTCGATCCAAATCCACATGCTCAAGCTCTTCGACAACGTCAAAGAGTTGAAGTTCTCCAAGGCGGTAGAAGACGACGCGAAAATGAGGGTGACCGGGATGATTTCGTCCGAGCAAGAGGGGTTCGATTTTTTTTGCGATGATGAAGAAACGGCGGTCGTGCTGGTCGAAGGGCCGGTGGAGTCGTGGATGACGGCCGTCGAGGCGGCGATGGCCCGATCGCTCCACCGCATCACCAAAGCCGGCGTCCACGACTACGCGTTCTTCTTCGACAAGAGGACCGACTGGCTCCGCGCGACGCTGGGCATGGTTTCGCTCGCGGCCTCCCAGATCTGGTGGACCTGGCAAGTCGAAGAGGCGTTTCGAGCCGACGATCGACACGCCCTCGGCAATTTGAGCAAAAAATTAACCGCGCAGCTCAACGAGCTGGTCGCCATGGTCAGGGAGGACTTGGACAAGCAGACGCGAAAGAAGGTCAACACGCTGCTGATCATCGACGTCCACGCCCGCGACATCGTCAACAATTTCGTCACCACCACTACCCGGGATCACCAGCAGCAGCGGCGGCGGCCGGAGGGTAGCGTCCCAGTAGTCGACGAGAAGGATTTTGCGTGGGAGTCCCAGCTGCGGTTTTACTGGACGAAGGACGTCGACGATTGCACGATCCGCCAATGCACCGGGGCATTTCGGTACGGCTACGAGTACATGGGCTTGAACGGACGCCTCGTCATCACGCCCCTTACCGACCGGTGCGGACGTCGTAGTCGCGATCGACCCAGCACTACTACTACTACTTATTCTTCTTCGTAGGTGCTACATGACGCTGACCCAAGCCTTGACGTTCAAGCTCGGAGGGTCGCCCGCGGGACCCGCCGGCACGGGAAAGACGGAAACGGTCAAGGATCTGGCGAAATCCCTGGCTCTCCCGTGCTTCGTGATTAACTGCGGCGAGGGGCTCGACTTCAAGGCGATGGGGTCGATATTCTCGGGTCTCGTCCAAGCTGGGGCCTGGGGGTGCTTCGACGAGTTCAACCGCATCAACGTCGAGGTGTTGAGCGTCGTGTCGGCCCAGCTTCGAAGCATCCAGAACGCGCTGATTCACGACAAGCCGAGGTGCGATATCGGGTCGGGAGAGATCCACGTGAAGCGCGTCGAGGGATTTGCGACGTGCGGGTTTTTCATCACGATGAATCCCGGGTATGCCGGGCGGACGGAACTCCCCGATAATCTCAAGGCGCTGTTCCGGCCAGTCACGATGATCTCGCCCGACCTCGCCATGATCTGCGAGATCATGCTATTTTCCGAGGGATTCGAGGAAGCGAAGACCCTCGCGCGCAAGATGACGGTGCTCTACAAGCTGTCCAAGGAACAGCTGTCCAAGCAGCACCACTACGATTTCGGGCTCCGGAGCTTGAAGTCGGTGCTGGTGATGGCGGGAGGGCTGAAGCGCGCGTACTCCGCCGAGTTGGCCGAGGATTTGGTGTTGATGAGAGTCCTTCGAGACTCGAACATGCCCAAGTACGTGTTCGAGGACGAGCCCCTCTTCAAGGGACTGATCGCCGACCTGTTTCCGGGACTCGAGGCCACTCGAGTCGGGTACGAGGAGCTCGCCGCCCAGATCGCTCGGGACCTCGAGGAAGGCGGATACAAGTGCAAGAACGACATCACCTTCCGGGAGCAGGTCGACAAGGTGCTGCAAGTGCACGAGACGATGCTCGTGCGGCACACGATTCAGGTCGTCGGGCCGACGGGCGGCGGAAAGACTCTAGTCTTGAACGCGCTGGCCAAGGCCAATCGCGCCAAGCAGTTCGTGTTGAACCCAAAGGCCCAGTCGCTCGACGAGCTTTATGGTTTTATGGACCCCGTCACCCGCGACTGGACCGACGGCATCTTATCTAAACTGTTCCGCGACGCGAACGACGCGGCCGCGACGAAAACCACCAAGTGGATCGTCTTCGACGGCGACGTCGACGCCGTCTGGGTCGAGAACATGAACTCGGTCATGGACGACAACCGATTGCTGACTTTGCCGAACGGCGAGAGAATTCGGTTGCAGCCGCACTGCCACCTCGTGATCGAGACCTTTGACCTGCAATACGCGTCGCCGGCGACGATATCGCGCTGCGGGATGATCTGGGTCGACCCCAAAAATCTCGGCTACCGGCCGTTCTTCGACCGGTGGCTCGGCAGAAACAACAACAACAACAACAACAAGCGTTACCCCGAACTCGTCGAAGACCAGCTCGAGCTGCTCTTCGACCAGTACGTCCCAAAGTGCATCGACTTCGTCCAGCTAGGTCTGGTCGACGGGGTCTTGGGGGGCGACGAGAAGCTCCGTTCGGTGATCCCGGTGTCGTCGGTCGCGTTGGTCAGACAGCTCACCGCGTGCTTGGACGTATGGTTGGGAATGTTGTTGAAGCAAGCGGACGCCGCCGCCGCGAGTCCGCCCGTCGACAAGGACGACGTCGAGAACGTGTTTGCGATGGCGATATCGTGGTCGATCGCGGCGCCGCTCGTCGAGGATAGAGGATCGATAACGCGATTCTACTCGTTTCTGTCGAAAATTGCGACGGTAAGTCTGCCTCCCGGAAACTTGACGGATCACGTCTACGATCCCGAGCTGAGACGGTGGGACTCCTGGAAGGATCGCGTCCCATCGTACGTCGAGCCCTCGCCATTCAAGTTCTGCGACGTGGTCGTCCCGACGACCGATTCTTGCAAATACATGTTCGTCCTCAAGTCGCTCGCCCCTAAAATGCCGGTCTTGTTTTGCGGGGCCTCCGGAACCGCCAAGACGACAATAATCAACGACTACCTGTCGTCGTCGTCGTCGTCGAGGAGGAGATTGTTGTCGAACGACGAGGAGCCGGAAAATTTCGAGGACGAGAACGACGACTCGGAGGAGGAGGCGAGGCTTAGGATCGGGTTTTCCTCTCGAACTTCGTCCAAGGACGTTCAGGTCGCGATAGAGGCGAACGTCGACAAGAGGACTGGGAACATCTACGGCCCGCCCGCTGGCAAAAAGCTCCTCTGCTTCGTCGACGACCTGAACATGCCAAAGGTCGACGCCTACGGCACGCAACAGCCCATCACGTTCCTGCTGACCTTGATGTCGCGAGGAATATTCTACGATCGCGACAAGGACTTGACCCAAAAAGTCCTCAAGGACGTGTGCTACGCGGGCGCTATGGGCCCGCCCGGCGGCGGTCGGAACCACGTCGACCCGCGGTTTACCGCGTTGTTCGCCGTGTGCAACCTCCAGGACCCAACGCGCGACGTCCTCGAATACGTGTACGCGTCGATCATCTCGACGCGACTCGCGGATTTTTCTGATCCAGTCAGAGACGCGGCGGCAAAATTTCCCGCGTTAATGCTCGAGGTCTTCGAGCACGTCGTCGACGCGCTCCCCCCGACACCGTCGAAATTCTTTTACATCTTTACGCTCCGCGACCTGAGTCGCGTCGCCGAGGGCGTTTGCCTCGCGAAGAGCGAAAAATTTCGCACCCCGACGTCCATAATGCGGTTGCTGAGAAACGAGATGCTGCGCGTCTTTTGCGATCGGCTCGTCTCGGAATCGGATCTTTTGGTCGTGGAAAAAAAGATCGCCGAGCTCGTGCCAGACGAGGCCGTCCTCGCCGACCCGCTCGTATTCGGGGACTTTCTTCTTCGTCGTCGTCACGACGACAACAACAACGGCAGCTCGTACGAAGAAAAGACGATCGAAGAAACGAAAGAGGTCTTCGACGAGATGATCGCGCGACACAACAAGAACACTACTTGTTTGGCGCCGGCCCTGACGCTCGTGCTGTTCGACCAGGCGCTGGCTCACGCGACGCGCATCCACCGCATCATCCGGATGCCTCGGGGAAACGCGCTGCTGGTGGGCGTGGGTGGGTCGGGGAAGCAGTCGCTCGCCAGACTCGCGACGTACTGCGCCGGGTACGAGCTGTTTTCGATCCGTTTGGCGCGGAACTACGGCGAGGCAGAATTCCGAGAAGACTTGAAGAAGCTGTACCAGATATTGGGGGAGAAGGAGGTTGTCTTTCTCTTGAGCGACGCCCACGTCGCCGAAGAAGGGTTTCTCGAGTTTGTGAACAAGATGCTCACGACGGGGACGGTGCCCGCGTTGTACGCGCAAGACGAGAGGGACGAGCTGTGCAACGCGATACGCGACGAGGCGAAAAGCACCAGCAACGGTATGCACACCACCACCATCGATACTCCCGACAACTTGTGGAACTATTATGTCCGGAAGTGTGCGAACAACCTCCACGTCGTGTTGTGCATGTCGCCGTCGGGGGATCGGCTCCGACTGCGGTGTCGGAGCTTTCCGGGGTTGATCAGCAACGCCGTGATTGATTGGTTTTTTCCCTGGCCCGAAGACGCGCTGGAAAAAGTGGCGTCGGCGTTCCTCCCCGACGACGACGACGACGACGACAAAAACGACGACATCAACAAGAAGCAGCCTGGTGCTGGTGGTGGTGGTGGTGGTGAGCCGTCGTTTTTTGTCTTTTGCCACCAGCACGCGGTCGAGGAGGCGAGGCGGTTCGAGGTTGAGCTAAATCGGTTCTACTTTGTCACGCCAAAACACTACCTCGACTACATCAACACTTACAAGCGGCAGATTGTGGAGAACGAGGAAAAGGTCAACGCGGAAATCAAGCGGTTGAGCGGCGGGCTGTCGAAGCTCGTCCAGGCCGCGACCGACGTCGATAGGATGTCGGTGGAACTTTCGGAACAAAAGAAGATCGTCGACGCCAAAACGCTAGACGTCGAAGGTCTCATCGAGCAGATCCAGTCAAAGACGAAAATCGCCAACGAGCAGAAGCAGGTCGCGACGGTCAAGCAGGAAGCTGCGTCCGAGCAGGCTATTCTCATCACGTCGGAGAAAGAAAAGGCCGACGTCGCTTTGAACGAGGCGCTTCCGGCAGTCGCCGCTGCCGAAGAGGCCCTCGACAACCTCCACAAAGAAGATTTGACCGAAATTAAGAACTTCGCAAAGCCCCCCAAGGCTGTGCAGGACGTGTGTTTGATGATCACCCATCTCCGCCCCACGGGCGAAAAGCTCGAGGAGACGTGGGGCGACGCCAAAAAAATGCTCTCGAACGCGTCGCTCCTCGAGAAGCTCAAAAGATACCCGAAGGATTCGATCACCGAGAAGATGATGAAGGGCGTGCGGAAGTATATGAAAGAACTGTCGATCGAGAAGATGGAGACGATCTCCAAGGCTGGGAAGGGGCTGCTCGCGTGGGTGGTCGCGATCTCCAAGTACTACGAGGTTGCGCGAAACGTCGAACCGCTGAGAGCCAAGGTCCGCGACATGGAAAAGGTCCAGGCGAGAACAGAAAAAGAGCTGGCCGAGCTCAACGCGCAGCTCGCAGCTTTAGAAAAGGAAGTGTCGTTTTTTAACGAACAATACGAAGCAAAAAACTCCGAACTCAACAACCTCCTAGCGCAAGCGGCGCTGATGGAGCGACGCTTAAATTCTGCGTCGAAACTCATCGCTGGTCTCGCGGGCGAGAGGATGCGATGGACGCGGGATATCGACGAGCTCAACGCCAAAAAACTCGAGCTCAAAAAAAACTGTCTCGTGGCGGCGGCATTTCTGTCGTACGCGGGCGCGTTCACGTTTGACTTTCGCGAAAATCTGCTCATCGCTTTCGCCAACAAGCTGGGGTTGACGGAGAGAAAGAAGCCGTTCGCCGTCGTCGCCGAAATGCTCGCGTCGGACGCGACGATCCAGACGTGGGTGGGCAGGGGTCTTCCCGCCGACGTCCACTCGATCCAAAACGGAATTTTAACCACGACCGCGACGGCATCTCGTTTTCCGCTTTGCGTTGATCCGCAGCTCCAAGCCGTGACGTGGATCAAGCAAATGTTTGACCCAAAAGTCAAAACGCTCTCCGACAACGATTTCATGAAGCACCTCGAGCTGGCGATCCAATTCGGGCAGCCCTTTCTCTTCGAAAACGTCGAGGAGGAGCTCGACCCGATTTTAGACCCCGTGCTCGAGAAAACGACGTATTCGGACGACGGCGAAGGCGGGTCGTCTTCGCACAAGCTGATAAAAATTGGGGACAAGAGCGTCCAGTGGGACGACGAGTTCCGGCTGTTTTTCACCACAAAGCTCGCCAACCCCCGGTACTCCCCCGAGGTCATGTCGAAGACCACGATTATCAACTACTCGGTTACGGGCGACGGCCTGGCCAACCAGCTTCTGGACGTTGTCGTCGCCCACGAGCGACCAGACCTCGAACAGCAGTTTGCGGCGCTCATCGCCGAGATGTCCGAGTCGGCGAATTTGATACTGCAGCTCGAAGACACGCTCCTCGGCGAGCTCTCGTCCTCGTCGGGAAACATATTGGACAACGACGAGCTCATCCAGACGCTGGACGAAACGAAAACCAAAGCCGAAGAGATAAAAGTAAAGCTCGAAAAATCAAAGTTCACCAAAGACGAAATTTCGAACGCGAGGTCAAAATACGGTGCGGTGGCGGCGCGAGGATCGATATCGTACTTCGTGCTGGCCTCCCTCGCCACGCTAAACGCCATGTACGAGACGTCGTTGGATTCGTTTTTGTCGGCCGTCTTTCGCACGGCGCTGGACCGCGCGGCACACGATGCGGTCTTGGAGACGCGCCTCGAGAACATGATCGACTCGATCACGAGAATCGTCTACGACTACGCGTGCACGGGAATCTTCGAGCGACACAAGTTGACGTTCGCGGTTCAGATGACCATCGCCGTAACTAAACCGACGAAGAATCGAGCGGAATTGGATTTTTTCCTCAAGGGCAACACCGGTCACCTCGTCGTGGACGACAACAACAACAAAAAAACAACAAAAGCTCCGCCGTGCTGGGTGACGTCGTCGAACGACTTCGCCGCGTGTCCCGTCGATTTGGAATTTGAGACCTACGAAGCCGAGTGGAAGAAATGGTACGACCTCGAAGCTCCCGAACTTGCCGACATGCCGCCCCCGGCACTTTCTTCCGATTCAACACCCCTCCAAAAGCTGTGCGTGATGCGGTGCTTCCGCCCAGATCGGGTCTACAACGCGGCCAAACTCTTCGTCGTCGCCGAATTGGGCGAACGATACGTCCAGCCGCCAACCCTCGACTATTCGCGAATATACGCCCAAAGCTCGTCGCTGGCGCCCGTTCTTTTCGTTTTGTCCCCGGGCGCCGACCCCCAAACCGACGTCCAAAAGCTCTGCGACCTCAAAAACATGACCTCCAAGTTCCGATATATCGCCTTAGGTCAGGGCCAAGGCCCCAAAGCCGAAGCGCTGATCGACCAGGGCACCGCCAAGGGGTGGTGGGTCATGCTCCAAAATTGCCATCTCCTCATCTCGTGGGTTCGGAACGCGCTCGAAAAGAAACTCGAGCTCGCGGCCAAGCCGCCGCACAAGGATTTTCGGCTGTGGCTCACCACCGAGCCAGCCTCGACCTTTCCCCTCGGGATTCTCCAGCGAGCGCTCAAGGTCGTCACCGAACCGCCCGACAGCCTCAAGCTCAACATGCGCGCGACCTACGCGAAGCTCGACGACGATTCGTTGACCGACGAGTGCGAGCACCCCGCCTTTCGCCGGTGTCTCTTCGTCCTCGCGTGGCTCCACGCGGTCGTTCAAGAGCGCCGCAAGTTTGGGAAGATCGGCTGGAACATATCGTACGATTTCAACGAATCCGATTTCGTCATTTCCCGGAAACTTCTCGCCTCGTATCTAAACAGGTCCCTCCTCGACGACGACGCCGGCGGCGGCGGCGGCGTTATTCCGTGGGCGTCCCTCAAGTACCTCATCGGAGACGCGATGTACGGCGGCCGCGTCTCGGACGACATGGACCGCCGCGTCCTCGCGACTTACCTCAACGAATACGTGGGCGACTTCTTGTTATTATCGCGCGATAACGACGAGAAGAAGTTTTACTTTTCGAGGGCAGGCTACGACTACGAGCTGCCAGCGCCACAACGAAAAGAAGACGACGCGATCTCCTTCTACGCGCGCTACGTCGACGAGATGCCGCTCACCACCTCGCCGCTGGTGTTCGGCCTCCACTCGAACGCCGAGATCGGCTTCTACACCAACGCCGCGAAGACCGTGTGCCGCGACCTATTGTCGCTGCAGCCGCGATCGACGACCTCGGACGCGGGATCCAGCCGCGACGACGTCATCGCCGGCGCGGCCGCCGACATCAAATCTAAGGTCCCGATCCAATCCCTCGACATCGGAACCTACGACCTCCTCGTCGTGCGCGCGGCGATAACCACCACCACCACCACCACGATCACGCCGTCCCAGGTCGTCTTGCTCCAAGAGCTCGAGCGATGGAACGCGTTGGCGATAAAGATGTTCGTCACCCTAACCGATCTCCAGCGCGCTTTCAAGGGCGAAGTCGGTTTGTCGGAGGAGCTCGATGATCTCGGAAACGCGCTCTTCGACGGTCAGATACCAACAATCTGGCGCCGCCTCGCCCCCGCGACGGAAAAACCTCTCGGCTCGTGGGTAGCGCACTACCTCGACCGATACGCCCAGTACGAGGCCTGGATTCGCACCTCGCCCTTGCCCGTCGTGTGGCTCGGCGGCCTCCACGTTCCCGAATCATACCTCACTGCCCTCGTGCAAACGGCCTGCCGCCAGAAAAATTGGCCCCTCGACAGGGCCTCGCAATCGACCCGAGTCACCGCGTTTACCGACGCATCGCAAATCACGCGACCCCTCGAATCTGGCACCTACGTCCGCGGTCTCTTCCTCGAAGGCGCCGCCTGGGATCTCGAGGCCTCGAAACTCAAGCCCCAAGACCCCAAAGTCCTGGTTGTCCCCCTCCCGATTCTCGAGGTGGTCCCGGTCGAGGCCTCCAACATCCCTCCCCAACAAACAACGAGCGACCAAGGCTTCCGCCTCTTCGAGACGCCTGTCTACGTCACCCAGGCGAGACGAAACGCCATGGGCGTCGGCCTCGTCTTCACGGCGCACTTAAACACCGACATGCGCGACTCACACTGGGTCCTCCAGGGCGTCGCCTTGTGTCTCAACGTCGACACCTAGTTGCTTACTAGAAATTTTTTTCAGTTTCTTACTTAGTTGGGAATTCACTTGACGCCGAAAAAAAGTGAGCGCGATCAGCCAAGGGCGCGCGCAAAATATTGGTGAAGTGATTTGAAGTGAACACAAGTCAGTCACCCTACGTGGCCATCGTGAACCTTCGTGAAGTGTGGTGAACGACACCTTTTTTTTTTTTTTAACGCCAGCGCCGATCCCTGCCGCGCCCCCGTCAGCCCCCCCCCCGCGCGCTATAGGTCTGGTGCTCTTAGCTTCGTTCGCGTTTCGGAGGGAGGAGGTACCGTGGATGGGGTTCCGTGTTTATTTTACTTTAGGAGGCGATGTGAACCAACGAACCAACGAACCAACGAACGACCGACCTAAGGAATCTTCTTCGTCTGGTTCTTCCTCATCAACCTCCATCTCCAAAAAAAGTCTTCGGCGAATCAATCATGGTGCTCTCGGCGTTTTTGAAAAACTTTGTCTCGTGTCACACGAGGCCCCTGTACTTAATCCGGGCCGCCGCCGCCGCCGCCGCCGCCGCCGCAATGAAGAAATTATTGTTCATCATGCGCAGTATGCTGGCAACAACTTTGTCCTTCTCGTCCGCGCGACGAGCAGCAACGTGTTTCTTTCTTTCTTTCTTTCCCTCGGTCAGGACAAGATTTTTCAATGCTCGGCCAGCGCTCACAGTAGTAGCTCTGCGCGCCATGTGTGTACTACCAATTTGAAAAAAAAACCCTTAGAGGAAGCTCTCGCCATGTCCGGAAGGAAGAAGGAACCCATACTGCTCCTTCCTTGGTGAGCGGTCGATACAGCTTTCCAACGTCGAGCCAGATCTGTGAAGCCGACTTCATCCTTCTTCTCAAGTTCAGGATAATCCTCTTTCCAGTTGAGCGATCTCGAGAGCCTGATGATCCATTGAGTGAAGACCTGTTCAAACTCCAAAAGTTGAAATCGGGCATCTGGTTCTCAGGCATAGCAAAAGAAGGCACGTGGTAACTAATGTCGTCGTCGTCCCAAGCGTCGGGTGCGTCGAGTGCCGCCATGAGATTGCGGGCAGGCGCAGGCTCGGAGGGCGGCGCAAGCTTGGAGGAAGTCTTTGCCTTTTTTTTCGCGGTGGAATGCAGTCCGTGCACCGTAAATCACACATTCTTGCTTGAGCAAGCAACTTCCTGGCAGTTGATAGTCCGAAATTCAAGAAGGAAGGCAATCAGCTCGCGATCGTTGAATTCGTAGTCGAAGTGACGCACGTAGTTTTCATTATTCCCGCAAAACCGAGACGCTCACATTCGAGAATAATAGCCCGCTCAAGACAGGTTTTTGCCGGTCTCGCTGAGATCGTCAACATCGAGACAGTCTTACGTGGCATGGATTTCGCAGTTATTTATGTTCGGGAGATCAATGACTTCTAGCGTGCTCGCAGAGACTCGATCATGTTGTGCCTGATCAATGCGGCGCACGCAACCAGGTATAAGTGTTCATGTTGCACGAAAACAACGGGGTCATCCGTTATAGCAAAAAAATCGCCTCGAATTCAGCCAACGCCACCCATTGCTCAGCACTGATTGTCCAGGGGAGTCCAATGTTGGTAGCCGTGTACAGTTTTTTTTGCACGTGGTGCATACGCAGCAACGAACGAATAAGTTGGTAGCGCGCCCGGAACCTCGTCTCATAGAGGTCGAGCTTGAGCTTCGGCGATATATTTCCTCGGCTGTAATGGCAAAAGCGCATGCAGATCCTTCAAACGTGTGTGCCGTAAGAAAAGTACTTCGCTCCATCGTGGGCACTGTTCAGCAGCTCCTAGCCAGCTGGGAATGGATTGATCACCTACTTGCCTCTGGATCGTGTCAAGTCGCCACATGCCGCTCCCGAGATTTTGGAGATATCATGCATGTCACACACGCTTCGATCTCAACAAAAAATTCTTCGGCGACGCCAATTGTGCAGCCCGGTCTTGAACAATGGTTGCGCCCGCCAAATCGATATCGATTCTCGCACGCTCCACGACCACAGAACGGAGCAAAGAAGCCGTGCCGGAATCGGTTCCGTCGTCAGCTGGAACGAGGCCCACGCCGGAACACCGTCTCAACGCCACTCCAATCGGGCCAGATGAAGGATAGGCCAATGGCCTGTCGCTTGAACTTATCCTTGAGTGTCCCGCCGTCATGCAGCACCTGGGCGAATGGACTGCCGAAAGCCGCTTCATAAATAACACTCCGTAACGACGTGTATCAAGATTGGAACAAAGCAACGCTATTCAGCGTCCACCCATTATTCAAACAGCGCCGCCCTTTCGAGTCATGAACGAGGGCGCTTGCCTTTCCCGCCACCGCCGCGGTAATAATACGCCGCCTCAATTATTTGGTTGCGATGATCTTCGTCGTCATCAAAGGTGCGCTTGGAAAAAATCCGCTGCGACGTGTACACGTAGTGCCGAGCTGAGAACGTCGCCATCTGGGAAGAGTGCGTTGCCTGGCTGGGCATATGGCCATGAAGTATCTCGTAATATCCGATTTACCCTTCGAGGCTGCCACAACGCCCACGGCCGCCATAACGCCCTCCTTTTCTTGGTCTCTCTTCTGTTTCTTGGTGAGCTGTTGACGTCCCAGCTCGTCGAATCCTCCTCCGGATGCGCAGCCTTGAAGTGGGCCGGCCCCAAGAGGGCATGGTCGTCTGCCACGTGCCTTTCTTGAAGTCTCTCGTCACCGCCTTGAGGCGCTCCCAGCACCGGATACACACATGCGTCGTCGCCTTCCCACTGGTCAACGCGGTGGTCAGGATGATGTTCCTTCAGTCGACGCACGCAGTCCCACCACCACACCTTGGAAAAACCTGGTTGTTCGTCCACTTTTTTTGCCGGGTGTGTTATCCACGTCACAACATCGACATCGGCTCGTTCTTGTGAACTTCCTCCTTCTGTTAACACCGCGTTTAAATTCCTCCTCATCATCATCAACATTATCCTCCACCTCCAGGTAGCGCGGCTCGACTTGGCTCATCAGACTTGGCCGTCAGCCAAAGTGAATGAACGTGAAGTGAACATTGGACTTCGGACTTCAAATTTTCGGTGAAGTGAAGTGAAGTGAACCAAATTCAGCGTACCTAGTGAAGTGAGCCCAGTGAATTCCCAACGCTGAGAATAATAATACTGGGATGTCTTTTTGGTGTGCCTTGGTTACCCTCGTGTTTGATGATGGAGGCGCTTGTTGCGCGCATCCGCGAGCGCGCGAGAGGACGGGAGCCGTACGTGATAGTGACGTACGCGCAGAGCCTCGACGGAAGCATCGGAACAGTCGGGGATCGTCTTTTGTTGAGCGGCGAAGCGTCGACTGCGCTGACGCACGCGTTGCGAAGAGAGTGCGATGCGATCGCGGTTGGTGTGGGGACGGCCCTCGCCGACGACCCGCGCCTCACGGTGCGCGTCCCGAACGAGCCCCCCAATCAGCCCGCGGCGATTGTTTTCGACTCGAACGGCCGCCTCCCGCCGAACGCGCGGCTCTTTGGAAGCGGGAGACGCGTCGTCGTCTTTACGGCGAGGCCGCTCGCTCTGCCCGGCACCGAGGTTGTCGTCGTGCCCGCGGACCCCGGCGGCCTCGACCTCCGCGCGGCGATCGAGGCCCTTGGGCGCATGGGCATTCGTTCCATCATGGTCGAGGGTGGCGCGCGGATCATAGAAAGCTTCGTAGCCGCTGGCTTGGCAGACGACCTTCTCGTCACCGTAGCCCCGCGCCTCGTCGGCGGCATCCGCCCGCAATTCCAAGGATCACGCCACATCCACGACCCCGTCTACCTTCCCCTCGGCCAAGATTTCGTCGTCTACGGCCAATTGAGGAGCCGCCGCCGATGATAGCATAGTTTTACTTTGTGAAGGCATGCGCCGCGATCCGCCAGACGAACGAACACAAATGTCCTCCGTTCGCATCGTGGTTGGTTGTGCGACGGGCGGTATGAAGGTGCAAGCCGCGCGTAGTAGAGGCCATGAGTTTTTTTTCCAAGAGCTCCCTCCCGTAGCCCAAGCACTCTCCTATACCGCGCGCGCGCACAAACAACCCCTCTGCGTCTCGTCTTATAATATATATAGACTTATGTACGAGACATATTAATTAATTAATTATGGAGAGTAAGAGTCTTGCGGAGCTCGTTGCCGAGATTCGCGAGGAGGGCGATGGCGAGTGCAACATGAAGCGGCGCGTCGCCGCGATGTCCGCGGAGCAGCTCGAGATCTACGTGCGTTTTCTCGAGAAGCGGCAGAAGGAATCGAATGGTCGGATTCGCGAGGCGATCGTTGCGATTCTCGAGGAAGCGCATTTGCAAAAAAAGGGGGCGCACCCAATGCAGGCGCAGATGGAAGCGCAGCGCGAGAAGGACGAGAGAGATTTGGTCGAGCGCATCGCTGTCGCCGACGCTGCCCGAGTCCACTTCGAGAAACTGGCGCGGACAGAGCTAGAACGACTCGAGGACGAAAAGCGACGCGCGTACAGGCTGTCGAGCCGCTACCGCGAGTACAAGGCCTGGTTGATCCGGCGGAGGTTTGCGGGGGCGGCGGTGTTGGTTGCGATGGTTGGCGCTGCTGCTCTCGGCGTCTCCGGAACGTCGGGAGCGACCGGCGCCGCCGCGAGCTCTCTGTTTGCGGTGCTGGTGTTTGTGGCAATTGGTCTTCTTTATATCGGCCGCGCGCGCAGCCGGGCGCAGCTAGCGCCGTGGCGTTTTGACGACGCGAAATTCAATCAGGCCGTCGATAGGCGAGCCGAGGACCTTCTGACAAAGTGGGAAAACGAGCAGCGTCGCCTCAGAAACGAGGAGGCTAACGCGAATAGACAACCAATTCTCGAAAAACGCTCGGATAATTCGACAAAGTCCGCAGAAACTAAATGGCGACGACGCGTAGATTCTAGGGGGCGGCCGCCACCTTTTCCCCCTCGACGGGGGGAAGAAAGTACCCAACACCAAAACCGGATCGCCTGGCAGGACCGCCTCCACGACGAGTGGCGCGACGAGCTGCGGCCGATACACGCGGCGGCGGCCGCCGCCGCCGCCAAGGTGGTGCTGCCGGTCGAGGCTGAGGATGAGCAGCGTAGGACGTGATGGAACGCGCCGGGGTTACAGTAGGACCGGGGCTCCTACAATGTTGTGATCTCCTCCAAGGACTCGCATGCCCCCCCCCCCCCTGTGGCAGGGTGTGCGATGTGCTTGGCGGTGTGTAATAATAATAAGGGAAAAGTCAAGTTTCCTAATAATGTCCTGTCCAACAAACAAGTCTCTATAGTAGTTTAATAATAATAATAAGATAGATGGAACTACTTCTTGTTTTAGTTCTCACGCAGCAGAAGAAACGATGGCGTTGACTTCGTCGTCGAGCTGGACCCAAGATTCGTTAAAGAGGGAGCCGTTGATGATGCGCTTGGCCATCGAAAGCTTGTTTTCCTTGTGTTGCGGGTTGTTGCAGAGGTCGATCGTCTTCGCGACGGGCTTCGTCGAGTCCGAGCACCAGGATTCGCACCAGAGCCATTCCTGGGGAAGCGTGAAGATAGGTATGGAGTGTTGGGCATAGTTTGGAAGGTCTTGGTCTAAATTGGAGAGGGAGTTAGGGTCTCGGGAGAGTTGGTCGTAGACGGCGCGGAGCTGGTCGCCCACGGCCATTCGCCGGAAGGCAACGAGGTCGACGACGTAGAGGGCCGAGATGTGGTAGGGTTTTCCCCGGAGATGATCTTTCCAGTAGCCCGATCTCCAGAACTGGAACCCGAGGGTTTCTGGCCTCGAGTCGCAGAAGGGCGCGTAGCCGTAGGGTTTTCCTTTGAGATCCAGGTTCCACAATTCGCGAAGATCGGAACGGACGACCTGGTCGGCGTCGACGTAAATGATCTTGGGTACGTTGAGTGGGAAGAGGACGTCCAAAAACAGGATTTTGTAGCCCCAGATGACGCGTTGCTTGACGGTCTGGCGGCGAAGCCATTCCGGCCATTTGTAGGTAACGTAGGCCACCGAAAAGTTGGTCGCCGCGGCAATCTTCGCGGCGTCCGACTTGAAGGCGGGAGTGAGGTAATTTTCGAATAACCAGAACTTCACGGGGCCCGAGGTGCGCTTGCGCACGCTCAGCATCATGATTTTGAGAAACCGTTCGTAGAGGGCGCCCGTGGCCAGGCTGAACACGTGTACCGTATCTTCTTCTTCGTTCTTGGAGGAGGAGCTAGACGACGACGAGAACCAGCGGTCGAAGATGGACGACTTCCCCTCCTCAGTATCGTCGTCGTCGTCGTCGTCTAGGAGGTCGACGTCCTTGAACTGAGGCTTCTTCTTGACCCGGAGCTGGGTGGCGCCGCCGTCGAGGTCCGCCACGACGACCGGCACCTCGGCCATGTCGTAGAGCTTCTCCGAGCGCGTGTTCGGCGCTAACTTTATTTCGAAAGCGCCGGGCTGACCGCGCAGCTGGAAGTATCCTAAATTCTGCATCACCAACGTGTCTCTGCCTAACGGGTCCAACACCAGCTGAAGACCGTTGGGCGGTCGCCTTTCCTTGCTGTCGTAGCACTGACCTTGAACGACGAGCGACTTGAGCTCGTACTCGATGTCGTCGGATCCACCTCGAAGATTGTCGAGGTCTTGCGACGCTTTGGCCGTCTGGACGTCCCAGGCTTCGGGAGTGTCGATCTGGAGGGTCAGGACTTGGGACTTTGGCGTCGTAAACACAGCCGAATTGTCGTCGAGGACGTACCGATAATACTTCTGGAGCGGCATCTCCGAGAGGTCGAGGCTCGGCGTCAAAACGAGAGAGATGCTCACCACCGGAGCTGCCGATAAGCTGCTACGAAGGAACAAGAGAATAGATGATATCCTCTGAGCTTCCCGGGTGAGGGGGTCGACCACAGCAATCACCGGAACCGTGTTGGTGTTGTTGTCTTGCGTTTGTTGTTTGATGGTAAAGTCGCCGTCGAGGTTAATTTTTTCTCTAGAACCTTTTCGTCGCGACCTTTCGGCGGCTACGATCCTCACCTCGACGTCACCCTTGATTTTTTCCGCAATTTCCATTTCGTACGGAAGAATAAACTCGAGATCGTCGCGACTGAGGTTGGCTTTGATCTTGCGGCCGTTTATGATGATGTAATCATCGTCACCCGGCAAAAAACAAACGCGGACGCGAGGATCTTTCTGGGAAACGAGGTCTCGCCCGATTTGCTTCATCGCGTTCTTCTCCCCGGATATCACGATCCGCACGGGACCTTCGCCCTCGAATATTAACACGTTTTCAGCATCATCAGGCCGTTCGAGCGTCTCTTCGGGGTCGTCCAACAACAAATCCGTGTTGGGCGAGTATCTTTTTGGAATAGTAGTCGCATCGCCGTACAGAGCTTTGCCGTATATGGATTTGGTACGATCGGTGACGATACCTCTCGACACCAAATCCGAAAGATATTGCTGCTCTTCCCCGAGGAGCGGCACCATCTGCTGCTGGAAATCTTCCAATTTCTTAATCTTCCCATTCAGCGCGAAGCAATTCGAAGGCAAATTCTTCGATTTCAAAAATTCGCCGACGGCGGTTTCGTATTCCGAAACGATCGAAGAAGACGTCGTCAACAGCCGTTCGGCTTCGGCCCGGGCCTCCTTTCCCAGCACGAAGGACGCGTTCTTTGGTTCATCCCGTGTCTTGCTGTTGACGGCACCGACGTACGCCCTCAAAGGGTCTTCTTCGTCGTCGTCGTCCAAGACGCGAATCAAAAAGTCGAGAGCGGTCTTCGGACCGCGAGCGGCTCTCGCCAACGCGAAGAGGGGCGCCAGTTTCCCGGAGACAACGAGGCCAAAGCGCACAGGATATCCCTGGTCGAGCATCATCTGCACGAACCGAATAGCTTCGTGCGGCGGCCCGTCCAACACCACCAACGCGGTATACAAATTCTTCGATATCGCGTGCAGCTGCCAGCTCGGATACAGGAGCTGTTGGACCGACCGCGGCCATCGCCGGTACATGTCGTCCTTCTCCAGGTTGTTGAGGTAGGTGACGGCGCCCTTCGAGCCGCTCAGCAGATCAATCCGCGCGGCCGCGGGCTTTTTAATCAAAGACAAAGCGTCGCTCGCCTCGACGCGATCGCCTATTCTAGCCCGCTGCGACGCTTCCTCTCTCACCGCCTTCATCAGCGCGTGTATGGAGGTGTCGGCGGCGGAAAAATACACACCCCCCACATAAATACCCGGACGCGTTCCGGCACGCATCATCGCCCGGACCTGCCGTTGCGCCTTGATTCTCGTTTCCTCGTCGACTCTCGTCGTCGACACCCAAGTCGCGCGGATTGGAAAATCCTGCGAAACGTCCTGCAGCTTCTCGAACGGATCGTCTTTTGCTGCTGCTGCCAACACCGCAACCGACGCCTGAAGACTGAGGTCGCGGATTCGCCAGGCCTTGAGTTCCGACGTATCCAACGCGTCCCGAAGCTCGGACAATTTTTTTTTCAACTCGGGTTTTCTTTCGGCTAGTTTCGAAAACACGAGCCCTTCTATATCTCTATCGTCGAAAAAATCTTCGGAATTTTTGACGTCATCAAAGTTCTTGTACTCCATGTTCTTTATGTCGAGGCTCGCCCCAAACCCGGCAAGCAAGGTCCTCGCCTCGCCCTCCGGCTTCCATCGCAAGCAGAATCGGACGCGATCGTCGTCGCACAGAATTCTCAACCAGCGTTTGAATTCCGCGTTGAAGCTCGAAACGACCAACTCCACAACCTCGGCCCCCTCGCCGCGCCACACCTCCGTTCCGAGCCGCGTTCCCTCTCTGCACTCTTCTTCCACCGACGATTCGAGAGTTTCGCGGAAAGCGTCTGGCGTGCGCGCGACGACGCCGTTCCTCGCGACGAAAGCGACGGACTCCTTCGGAGCCGCGCCAGCGAGGGACCGGTGCGCCTCTACCCGCGCCGAGAACTCCCTCGTCGACAACGACACGCCCAGCAAAGCCTTCCCGGCGGCGTCGAGGGGCGCGGCCTCGATCGCCATACCTAGCGCCTCGGCCTCGTCCATCGTATCATTCAGCCGTTCCACAAATGTCCAGTACTTCTCCGGCGCGACCTCGGCGACGAACTCGGCGGCCTCGAACAACGGCGACTCGGGAGACCGCGGCCACGGCGCATACATTTTCACCTCGTACCGCGCCCAACATCGAGCGCCCGCCCACACCAACACCAACAACATGCCTTCTTCGCGAATCAACAAAAAGACTCTGGCCGCTAGTAGGGTTACTTACTTATTATTAAAGGGGTTCGTTCGTTTGGGTCCGAGGACCACACAGAAAAAATGTGCTTTTGCCATACAAAACAGAGGCTGTTGAGACGTTGCGCCTGAGCCGCCGCAAGCGACGGAGCGAGCTCGCTTCCTCCCTCCCTCAGGAAATTGATTAGGCTAATAAGTTGTTGTCAACCGCAGACTGGCTGTTGTTGTTAACTGGCACGCACTACCTACCGGCCTTTATAGTACTAGTCTCCGAAAAAAAAAAAAAAGGAAGTCGTCGTCGTCGTCGTCGTCGTCGTCGTCGGAGGATGGATCATCGCGAATGCCACACGTCGTCGTCTTGGAGGAGGAGGAGAGCTTGTCTGCGCAAAGCTGGGAAGGGCGCCTTCCGGCCGGACGTCCCACAAAGTGAGACCATCTGGCGCGAGGCGCTCGACGCGAAGAGCCTTGCTTGCACCTTCTTCCTCCATATACATTGTGCCGCCGCGGCGTCGGGTCCAGGCTTGTCTTCTTCAAACAACGCACGAGGTTAGATTGTCGGTTTGCTTTGGAGACGTAGATAATAATAATAAACAAACGAGCGTGCGCTAATCAAACGCGCTCTCGGAAAGCCACCAAAATCGTCGTCGTAAGTAGGGATGATGATGAGAGTAGTTATTATTATTATTAGAAGGCGAGGAGGCGGGCAGGGAGGCCGGGTCTCCAAAAGGACGCGCCGCGTTCGTATTCGTCCGTGCGCTCGAAAAAATGGAATTGGAAATCGACATCGGGAGGCTCGCCGCCGGCGGTGGCTCGCCATGAGAAGGTGGTGGTGCCTTTCTCCTGGCCTGATCCTGATCCTGATCTCGTCGCGTTGTGGGGGAAGTGGTGGCCCGGGACCCGGAGGAGACCCCTGCGGAGGTCGAGGGTTAGACCCCCCGTCGAGAGGAGACCTGGACCCACGACTAGGATGGGCGCAACCGAGGCGACGTAGGCCGCGTCCTCGAGCTTGGCCGCGTAAGGGTACCCAGCCAGACTCGCCTTTGCCTCGAAGGCTGTGGCGCCGTGGTTTTTGTGGTGGCTGCGGCCTTGAAAGTTGAGCGAAGCGGTCGTCACGACAAACACAACGGTGTCGCGGCTGTCGGGGAAGCTGGCGAACTCTTCAACCACGACAACTCGCAGCGCGGGCGGAGGTTTGGGCGGTTTTCGCGGCGATTCGAACTGATGGAGTTGAGGGCAAAAGGACCCGAGCTCCGAGGAACGGACAAAGGGAACTAGCTTCTTCTTTGAGGGCGGCGGGCTTCTGAGGCGGCCGCGCCACAGCAACTCGGCGACGACCGAAGTCCGCGGCCAGACGCGGCACTCGAAGTTCGAGTGGTCGACGTGCTCCGTCCACATCGCGGCCTCGCCTCCGTCCATATCGCCCCAGCGGGAGAGGAGCTTCTTGTTCGCAAAGTCCCGCCACGTCGAAGGCCAATCGAGGTACCAGCACGACGCATCTACGACGCGGAGGTTTCGACTCAAAGCGACTCTGCTCGCTCGCTCGTGCTCGTTCGACCAACACTTCCACGTCTCGACGACCCCCTTCGCGACGATAGGTCCCTCGAGGCCCTCTTGCCAGACCACCGGGGTCTTCTTGAGGCGCCGGACGATCGCAAGGACGCGGTCCAAAAACCGACGAAATAGGACTTTAGGATCTCCAGCGCCCGAAAGTCCTTCCGACCAACACTTAAATCGCATCTCGTCGCAACCCAGATGCAACAACGCGTCCGGAAAAATCTGCGAAACTTCGGTCAACACGCGTTCCACAACCTCGTAGGTTTCGGGTATGGTGGGATCTAGCGCGGGGATGTCGGAGGGCGTCGCGGCACGGATCGACGCGGTCGAGCAGTTCACCACGAGGCGCGGGTAGGCTCGTCCCCACGACTTGGTGTGCGCGGGCACGTCGATCTCGGGGACGATTCTCACGCCAAAAAAACGCGCAAACTCCACCAGACCCTCGAGCTCCGATACCTCGTAGATTTGCTCCGGCGAAAAGGCCCCTTTCCTCGCGAGCTCGGGACTCCGTCGCAGCTTCGCGGGAAACGACTGCGAATCCGTCAAATGTAAATGCAAAACGTTCATTTTGTGCAGCGAAAGGGCCACGATAGTCCGCCGGAGCAGAGGGATCGGCAAAAAGTGTCGCGCGACGTCCACGAGGAGACCGCGGTGTCGCTTCAGAGGCCTGTCTCGGACCCGCGTCGCCTCGCCCGGCACGAGCTGTCTCATCGTATCGAGAGCGTACACGATTCCATATATCGATGTAGCCGACGCCACCGACCGCCGCGCGACCGTCAAGTTATAAGAGTAATCCGTCTTTTCCGACAGCTCCTCGTTCTTTCCGGTGTAAATCTCCAGCACCTCCACGCCGCCGCCCTCGACACGCGGCGCGTGCCGCTCCAACCGGGAGACGGCCGCGGTCACGACCTCCGACGCGTGACCGATGACCACGCGGAACCCGGGGGCGAGCCCACCGACAACTCCATCCCCCTTAAGGGGGGACACCACAAGGGGGCTCGGCCACGCGCTCTGTGCTGCGCCATGGGCGACCGCACCCAGCAAAAATATCATACTACTATCTATGTAGTAGGGTTAGTTAGTTAGTTATTGTGTGATGACAGCACCAGCATTCTTTTTCTTCTTTCGTTTTTTGGGTATGCAATTTTTGGTGAACTGATGATTTGAAGTCATGAACACGTCCCCCCCCTACGTGGTGGTGGTTAAAGTGAACCAACCTCTTGGTAAAGTGAACTACTACACTTTTTTTTTTTTAAAAGCGCCGGTCCCTGCCGCGCCCCGTCAGTTCCGTGTTTCTAGCGCGCTATTTATTTATTTATTTATTTATTTATTGCCTCCTACTAGGTCTGGTGCTCTTATATTCATTCGCGTTTCGGGGGGGGGAGGGAGGAGTTACCGTGGATGGGGTTCAGTGTTTCTTTTACTTTAGGAGGCGATGTGAACCAACGAACGAACGAACGAACGACCGACCTCGGTATCTTCTTCGTCTGGTTCTTCCTTATCAATCTCCATCTCCAAAAAAAGTCTTCGGCGAATCAATCATGGTGCTCTCGGCGTTTTTGAAAAACTCGGTCTCGTGTCACACGAGGTCCCTCAGGTAATTAATCCGGGCCGCCGCCGCCGCCGCAATGAAGAAATTATTGTTCGTGCGCAGTATGCTGGCAACAACTTTGTCCGTCTCGTCCGCGCCGAGCAACGTATTGTCAGGACATGATTTCCAATGCTCAGGCAGCGCTCACAGTAGTAGCTCTGCGCGCCATGAGTACCAATTGAAAAATCCCTTAGAGGAGGCTCTCGCCATGTCCGGAAGGAAGAAGGAACCCATACTGCTGCATGGTGAGCCGTCGATACAGCTTTTTTTCAACATCGTCGAGCACAGCCAGATCTGTGAAGCCGACTTCATCCTTCTTCTCAAGCTCAGGATAATGCTCTTTCCAGTTGAGCGACCTCGAGAGCCTGATGATCCATTGAGTGAAGACCTGTTCAAACTCCAAAAGTTGAAATCGGGCATCTGGTTCTCAGGCATAGGAAAAGGCTCATCGCCACTAATGTCGTCGTCGTCCCAAGCGTCGGGTGCGTCGAGTGCCGCCATGAGATTGCGGGCAGACGCAGGCTCGGAGGGCGGCGCATGCTTGGAGGAAGTCTTTGCCTTTTTTTTCGCGGTGGAATGCAGTCCGTGCACCGTAAATCACATATTCTTCCTTGAGCAAGCAACTTCCTGGCCCGAGCTCTCTGATTGAACGACGGATGCCGGCAGTTGATAGTCCGAAATTCAAGAAGGAAGGCAATCAGCTCGCGATCGTTGAATTCGTAGTCGAAGTGACGCACGTAGTTTTCATTATTCCCGCAAAACCGAGACGCTCACATTCGAGAATAATAGCCCGCTCAAGACAGGTTTTTGCCGGTCTCGCTGAGATCGTCAACATCGAGACAGTCTTACGTGGCACGGATTTCGCAGTTATTTATGTTCGGGAGATCAATGACTTCTAGCGTGCTCGCAGAGACTCGATCATGTTGTGCCTGATCAATGCGGCGCACGCAGCCAGGTATAAGTGTTCATGTTGCACGAAAACAACGGGGTCATCCGTTATAGCAAAAAAATCGCCTCGAATTCAGCCAACGCCACCCATTGCTCAGCACTGATTGTCCAGGGGAGTCCAATGTTGGTAGCCGTGTACAGTTTTTTTTGCACGTGGTGCATACGCAGCAACGAACGAATAAGTTGGTAGCGCGCCCGGAACCTCATCTTATAGAGGTCGAGCTTGAGCTTCGGCGATATATTTCCTCGGCTGTAATGGCAAAAGCGCATGCAGATCCTTCAAACGTGTGTGCCGTAAGAAAAGTACTTGGCTCCATCGTGGGCACTGTTTAGCAGCTCCTGGCGAGCTGGGAATGGATTGATCACCTGCTTGCCTCTGGATCGTGTCAAGTCGCCACATGCCGCTGCCGAGATCTTTGAGATATCATGCATGTCACACACGCTTCGATCTCAACAAAAAATTCTTCGGCGACGCCAATTGTGCAGCCCGGTCTTGAACAATGGTTGCGCCCGCCAAATCGATATCGATTCCCGCACGCTCCGCGACTACAGAACGGAGCAGGGAAGCCGTGACGGAATCGGTTCCGTCGTCAGCTGGAACGAGGCCCACGCGGGAACACCGTCTCAACGCCACTCCAATCGGGCCAGGCCAATGGCCTGTCGCTTGAACTTGTCCTCGAGTGTCCCGCCGTCATGCAGCACCTGGGCGAATGGATTGCCGAAAGCCGCCGCTTCATAACACTCCTTAATCACGTGCTTCAAGATTCGAACAAAGCAACGATGTTCAGCGTCCACCCATTCAAACAGCGCCTTTCGAGTCATGAACGAGGGCGCTTGCCTTTTCCGCCGCCACCGCCGCGGTAATAATACGCCGCCTCAATTATTTGGTTGCGATGATCTTCGTCGTCATCAAAGGTGCGCTTGGAAAAAATCCGCTGCGACGCGTACACGTAGTGCCGATCCAGGAATGCCATCAGGGAAGAGTGCGTTGCCTGGCTGGGCATATGGCCATGAAGTATCTCGTAATATCCGATTTACCCTTCGATGCAGCCATAACGCCCACGGCCGTCATAAAAAACGCCCTCCTTTTCTTGGTCTGTCTTCTGTTTCTTGGTGAGCTGTTGATGTCCCAGCTCGTCGAATCCTCCTCCGGATGCGCAGCCTTGAAGTGGGCCGGCCCCAAGAGGGCATGGTCGTCTGCCGCGTGCCTTTCTTGAAGTCGCTCGTCACCACCTTGAGGCGCTCCCAGCTCAGGATACACGCATGCGTCGTCGGCTTCCCACTGGTCAGCGCGGTGGTCAGGATGATGTTCCTTCAGTCGACGCACGCAGTCCCACCACCACACCTTGGAAAAACCTGGTTGTTCGTCCACTTTTGTTGCCGGGTGTGTTATCCACGTCACAACATCGACATCGCCTCGTTCTTGTGAACTTCCTCCTTCTGTTCCGCGTTTAAATTCCTCCTCCTCATCATCAACATTATCCTCCACCTCCAGGTAGCGCGGCTCGACTTGGCTCATGTCAGGGTCAGGCCGTCAGCCAAAGTGAATGAATGTGAAGTGAACATTGGACTTCGGACAAAAAAGTTCGGTGAAGTGAAGTGAAGTGAACAAAATTCAGCGAACCTAGTGAAGTGAGCCCAGTGAATTCCCAACGCTCCTCTTGGTCATCAAAACTTCTTGACTGCGGATACTCGCGGTTGTAGTCCCAAAATCGGCGAAAAAAAGGCGGGGTCGGTGTCTTTTCTCATTAAAGTCTCTGGCTTGTCCTGCTTCGTCTCGCATGCCTGCTACTCGACCATTCTGGGTCTGTGCGACAACGAGCCAAGCGTTTATATTTATGTCGGCTATTTATTTTCGACGACGTCGTCTAGTTTCCTCAGTGCTCGATCGGTGCGGCATGTAGGTGGGCTTTGAGAAGCGATCTGTCGAGGTACTCCGCGCCGCCGTTCGCGACGTCGCTGGGCATCGCCGCAACTCTCACTTTTTTGAAAATCTGCCGGGGCCAAAACAGCGATGAAATCGACCGGCTGGACGCTCCGTTCCAAGATGGATCGATGCGCTAACTGTCCAAGCTCGACGCGTAGGTCGGCGATATCCGCGCCGCGGGCGAGAAGAAGCCGGGCAACGCTCGCGTGACCGTTCCGCACTGCCGCACAGAGCGGCGAGAGCCCATCGCACGTGGTTTGGTTCAGATCGGCGCCGTGGTCGAGCAAGAGGCGTGCGACATCGACATGACCCTCTCGGCTAGCGATAAACAACGGCGAGCTGCCGTCGCACCTCGTCGCGTGGACGTCGGCTCCGCGGTCGAGCAAGACGCGCGCGATGTCCGCGCGACCGCCATAGCTCGCGACATACAGAAGCGACCGGCCGCTATCGTCTCTACAATTCACGTCGTGGCCGCGGGCGAGGGCGATGCGCACGTCGCTGACGCTCAGCATCATCAACATCTTTTACTACAGCCGTTGAGTTGCCGCAGCATTCGAATCCTCGACGTACGAGAATAGCACGAGAATACCTCCCTCAACGTATGGCTATGGCTGTTAAATTAGTATTGGTGGACCGCGTCGACGAAGGCTTTGACGAGGAGGGGGTCTTCGGTGCCGGCGAGCCCCTCGCCGAGATTGGCGATGAGGGGGCCGAGAGCAAAGTCCATGAGCATCTTGGATACCTCCTTCTCGAGGATGGAGGGGCTGTCGGCGTCCGCGTTGACGAGGAGCTTTGGGTCGAGATTGCCCTGGAGGCAGCAGTCAACCTTGGATCTGAGGTCGCGGCGGTTGGCAGTGGTGTCGAGGGTGATGACGTCGTAGTGAGAAGCGAGTGCCTGGTTTGCTTCCTGGTTTGCCCCCCGCGCGAACACAAAAAGGGGAACGTCGGGGTGTCGGCGCTTGAACTTGTGGGCGAGCGAGACGAGGCGCGGGGCGGCAAAAGTAGAAAAGGTGCGGGCATCTAGGGCGCCGGCCATCGCTTCGAAAACCTGAACGGCGTGCGCGCCGTGGTCGACTTGCGCACTCAAGTACTCGACGATGAGGTCCTCGAGGGCATCCATCAGCCTCTCGCAGGCCGCCGGGTGGGACTTGAAGAAGTCGCGGGCGGGAGCTACTTTCTTGGACGACGAGCCGAGGACGTAGTATAGTAACGTCCACGGCGCGGCCGAGAACCCTAACAAAGTCACGTCTCTGCCTTCGCGGAGCTGAGCAGCGCGAATCTCGGTGACCGCGCGCGTCACGTGGCGAAGGTTGGTCCGGACGAGCCACTCGGGGTCGTGGGCTGCCAGATCGGCGATATACGAGGCGTGGTCCGGCGTCTCTATCGGTCGCGGCACCTGAATGCCCACCCCTCCGGGCATCGTCACATCAATGCCCAACGCCTGCGCCAGCACGAGGATGTCGCTGAAAAGGATCGCCGCGTCCACGTCGTACCGCCGGAGCGGCTGCATCGTTACCTCTGCAACATCAAGGGGATCCTTCAGCAGCTCTAGGAATTGTTTTCCCGTCTGCTCCTTGTACTCCCTATACTCGGGCATGTGCCGCCCGGCCTGCCGGAACAACCAGACGGGCGTGCGCTCCACGGGTTGGCACCTGGCGGCGCGGACCACGAGATCATTCGCGGGAGCGAGACCGCGCGCGGCGACGGCCAACAGCCAGACCCTCATCATCTAGTAAGTAAGTAAGTAACCCTCGTTAATAATAATAATAACGCCAGAGTATTATTTATGGGGCACCGATTTTTCGTGCAGCGCCGCCTCGCGGCCAAATTCAAGCTGCCCGGAGAGGAGGAGGAGGAGGGGGAGGACGAGAGCGACAAGGTGCGGAAGGAGCTCGCCGAGCTGACGGGCATCGACTACAAGCGGTTTTACCCCCCGGCGCCGTCGCGGCCCAAGGCTGCGGCGGCGAAAAGTTCCGGAACGACGCCGTCGATCGCGCTCACGGATATCCGGCTAGTCGACGACGAATCGAGTTTCTTCGATCTAAGCGAAGCGTCCCGGGCCTTCGACCAAGGCCTCGACAAGAAGAAGTGGCATGCGGTGGATTCGCCCGCGCTTGGTAGTAGTAGTAGTAGTAGTAGTTGTTGTAAAGCGCCGACGCCAGCGCCAGCAGAACCACCGTTGTTGGACCCCGTGCTCAAGCCAAAACGGAAACCCAGGAAACCTCTGCCCAAACTCACGCACCTCAAGACCGAGCTCTACGGAAAATCGCACAAACTCACCGGGCCGCTCTACTCGTGGCCCAGGACATCCTCCAGCATCGATCTCCTCAAAACTATTCCGTCGTAGGTTGGAGTTGACAGGAACTCCTCATAATTCGGCGATGTCCACAACCACGTGGGTCACTCACTCACTCACTCACTCACTCACTCGGGGTTTGAGATATGTAAGCAAAAACCCAGGTTTGCGGAGACGACGTGGCTCTACCAAATTCAGACCGCTGGCATCGCCCCCTTACTTACCAGCAGGCGATCCGCTTTGAACAACAAAGTCTCGAGAGCGCATCGTGACTGGCCAATGGATGGATGGATCCCCGAAAACGACCCTCTCGGAGCGATAGTCGGCCGGAGATGCGCGCAATCCTCCCTCCTAAAGACCGTCGTCCTCCGTGCTGCCATCACGGTTGGCGCCGCCGCCACTGCCGGTGGTGTTGTCGCCGCAGACGCCTCCACTACCTCCGCTCGGTCTTTAAATGTTATGGCGAGGAATTTCACGCTCCAGAAGAAGACCAGCGCCTCGATTTTACGAGCGTTCTAAACGCACCGACGTCGTTGTTGGGTTTCAGTCCCGAAAGAATATGACTTGTTGTTTTGGGAGGGGAGGGCGGCCGTCCTCGTCACCTCTCGAGATGTGGGTGCCTCCCGGCTACAAAAACGACGCTGTCTGTCTGGATTTTATGATGTTGCGACCATATCCACGAGGGCTGCGCAAAGCTTCAAGTAGACAAGACACGAGAACAGAATAAACGACCAAAGAATAATCAGGAGTAAGGCCAAATCACAGTACCCGGCGCCAGGCATGTGCTCGCCTTGGCGCCCGACCTGGCCGCGACAAGCAACCTCGAAACGCGTCGCTGCGTCCCATCCAATCTCGCGCGCAAAGTTGGGCGGCCGCGGCGATCGGTAATCACGCGCTCGCGGAAATGACCTCGTTGATGAAGACGCGATACAAATATGATAAGATCGTTCCCGAACGCCGCCCGGCAACTGGACGAAGCCGACTATCAGCTTGAGGTGGTCCTCGTCGAATACCATTGAGATTTCAACAACGAGATGTCTTATCCGCTCGGAGTAGAGCGCAAGGTGCGCCTCGTCAAGAAAGCAGCAAAGCCAACCTTCCCCGGAATCGACCACTTCGCGCAACAAGTCGCTTTTCTGGGCCAGAGACTCGGCGTTGACCACCGCGAGGGCGTTGGCGTCGGTCAGCATCATCAGTAACACGGTTCGTTCTCTCTGTGCTCTGGAAGAAACGATATTTTTTTGCCGTTCGGCTTCAATAATGCGGCGTAAATGGGACTATAGGTGGCGTTAGGCGCAGGGTTAGTTAGCCTTGTGATCCCTTTAGGAGATATTATGTTGTGGTGCCAACATCTCAATAGCACTCAAACATACATCCTGGAGAAGGCACGACTGAGAAACCGGAGAGAGAGAGAGAGTCAGTCAGTCATCGAGCCGCAAGCCCCTGCATGTTGAAACAGGGTCGTTTGCAAAACGTAAGGATTCGATCCTTTGAGCTCTAAACATCTCGAATGTTGCCAAATCGACCAAGCCAGGACAGCAACAGCCTTGGAACGGCGTCTACGACGAGTTTTGTGTGCGTCGTTTATGCACATTTTTTGGGGCGGGCGGCTGCGTGCGTCGTATCATGATGCACACACCTCTCGGGAAGGCAGTTTCGCGCTGCTCGAGCCATTATCAACGTCGTTCGAGCGGGGCCGTGCGTTTTCTTTTGCGGGGGGGAGACAGCCAGCGCAAGTCGGCATTCAAAAGCGCTTGGGGGGCTTGCTTCGGAAACAATATATTGACGCGCAATGCCAGCAAAAGGCGGTTTCATTCCTACCAACGCGCTCGCGCGAGCTGATCGCGCGTGCTCGCGGCTGGCCGCGAGGGACGTCACAGTACACGTCGCGGGAGCGTGTGTGTATCAAGCATACGCGACCATAGTTATTCATCAGTAGAGAAGATGCCCCCATCGGGAAAAACGAGCGCATTATCGATCGCGAGATGACGATCGAAATACGCACCTCCATGTTAGAAGCTCCTCCAGGAACGCAAAAAAAAAAAACTTCTCATACGCGACCCGCGCCGATTTCGAGGCCTCGGTGCGACTGCAGGTGTGAACCGCCCCACCTTTCAGAGCCACTTTTTGACCAGCGTGTGCCGCGCCCGGTCGATCTCATCGCAACGGCCTGAACGGTGCTTTGAATCTGGTGGATAACCCTTAGGCTCCTAGTACCAGTTCGAAGAAGCAACATGGCACGAAGGGAGCTGGCCTTGTCGTTCAGCGGGAGCGGACTCATGACTTTTTGGCACTTTGGAGTTGCCTCGGCGCTCGCCGAGCACCGTATCATGGAACGCGTGGCGCGGGTCCACGGGACCTCGGGCGGCGCCGCCGCCGCGGCGATGCTGCTGATGGCCCCCGAGAAAATCGGGGAAACGCTTCGCGTGTTTCCCCGGAACTTTCTCCGGAGCCCCATCCCGCTCGTGCGCGACGCGATGGAGGAACTCGGGATGCGGCCGCGCGCAGACGCGCGCTTCGCGCCGCACGCGACGTCCTTGGGCTTACGCAACGAGATACTTAAAGTAGAGACTCCGGAAGACGTGGTAACGGCAATCGCCGCATCTTGCTGCCTCGTCCCGGCGGGCGTCCGGCACAGGGGCCGCTTATACTACGACGGGGGCCTTTCGGACCCCCTACCCGTCGACCTCTCGCTCCCCACGATTAGGGTTTCGGTGTTTGCCGGCGGCGATATCGCGCCCGCTTCGAGAGCCTTATCTCTCCGCAACGCTCACGCCATCCTCGACACTGCGCTCCTCAACAAAACGCGGGCCCCCCTGCGCTTCGACGAGGGCCGCGAGGCCGGCTTGAGATTCCTCGACGGCTTTTCCCTCGACGACTAGTAGCTGATGGCCCTCTTTCTTAACCCGCGGGCGGCGTGGGGACAGACCAGAAGGGGGTGCTTTTTCCGAGACCCATTTCAGCGAGTGCGCTTCCAAGTATGTTATTTGAAGCGCATCACCCAGCTCCCCGGAGGGGGTTTTAATGAGCGAAGCGCAAGGAGCGGCTGGGAGCCACTCATCAGGAGACCCGTCGTCGCAACAACGCTAGTGGTGCGACGAGATGGCGAGATAGGTCCGGAGATGGGGCGGTCTCCAACAAAAGCCCCCGAGTGGAGTTCGTGTTTGCGGAGCGGGGGGGGGGGGTCCCTGCCTCGAATCTGGTGACAAGGAAAATCTTCAAAGAAGAATAGACCCCTGCCTTGATGCCGAGAACGGGAGCAGCCAACTTCGCGTCGTCCTCGTTGGATGTTGTCTGTGCTTCTTGAGACAGGCATAAGCGGAGTTCGCTTTAATAGAAAGCCGACTGACACTATAGTTAGTTTCCCGTGCTGCGAACTCAAGGAAAAGCGCCTCAATTTTTGAGACAGCGCAATCTGCGATATGCTTGAGACGATCGATCGTGGCGCAAATAAACGTGTTCGTGGCGTAACGGCCTGTCGGGGACGGTCTTTGGTGTGTACCCCTCGAAAACGGCTCCTCGAGATTGTGCTGGGCGAGGAGCAGGATGAAGTCCACGCACCTGGTCCCAAACGAGAGCGAGACGTGGCTGTGGATGAGGCGGCGATTGTAGAGGACGCGGTGTTTTTCTTTTTCCAAAATAGAGGGAGCGAGCCTCCCTGCGATTGGAGGACTCTGTTGCGCACGTCGTGAAAGAAAACAGGTGTCGACACCGATCGTTCGGCGTGATGCACTTTGGAGCGTCTTTGGTACGACACGCAAAAATAGCTCTGGGATCTGGATTATGTGCCAGGAGGGAGGGAGGGAGACTCTTGATATCGGGTTCGCAGCAGACGTCCTGCCTCGTGTCGCGATGCTCTTGGTTGGTTGCAGTACGCAACTCTCCAGCTTGTCACGCGGAAGTAGACTACCACACATCGCGACGACCAGGGCTCGATAATGCAGGACTTCGGCCGAGAGCCCGGGAGGAGGTAGTCTCATTCCATCGCGGCAGGCAGGCAGGCAGGCAGGCAAAAGGTCGTATCAATTGTAAACTGGCGGAGTGTGTGTCAGAGGGACAAACTAAAAGGGCTTCGCGAAAGCGGTGTACGAGACGCCAACTCCCCATCGTGCTGAGCTCGGAGAATCGAGTTGTAGTAGTAGTTGTTGTTGTTCTAGAGCGATTTTGACTTCTAGAGCGGCGATTTTGACGACGTAGGGCGATTGATTTACTTTTACACAAAATTCACATTGAACGGGCGTACCCTAGACTGCGGCAGAAGAGGACCTCAGCAGCCAGCTCGAGGAGAGCGAGCCAGGGAGTTGACTGACCCAGGAGCGACCTCTTGGTCGCTGACGATCGCTCAATTAAGGGAAAAAACAAAATATGGCGCCAACTACTACTACTACTACTCGTTGACGAGGTGAAGGAGAAGGGGGTCGTCGTGGTCGCAGGGCTTGAACTCATAGAATATGGGGACTTCGACGGGTGGTTCGGTATGAGGGGCGCCTCGTATTCCGTAATCTTGAAGTGTTTTGACGTCGTCAGACATTTCGTTTGCTTGGGCGAAGGCCGTGTGGCAGACGACGAGATCACGGATGCGGCCGTGGCGTTCGACGAGTCGTTGTTTGATCGCGAAGACGAAGGTCGAGGTCGGGACGGAGAGCTTGAAGTTCATGAAGTTCCAGTTCATGAGCCGGAAGTCGAGGGTGACGACGGTTTTATCGATCAACATAGGATTGTGTGATGACGTCATAGTTTGAGGTAGTCGCGACGTTGCTTGGCATAGGCTGCTTGCCGTCCAATGGTCGGCCCCGCGCCGGCGACGGTGCGAATCGCATCGCCGAATGCCCCCTGGCCGAGGGATGTGTGGAGGTGTGCGGCGAGCTTCTGGGAGGTCGTGAGGGGGTCGGGGGGATCGGGGACGAGGGTCCAAAAGCGGTCGGTGGCCGCCGCCCAGGTTAAGGAGGTCCGGTGGGCCCTCGAGAGCGGCGGCGGTTCGTGGGTGAGAGCGTAAGACAAAAGCTTTGCGAATTGCCTCGAATTCGAAAAGGCGAGGCACGATGGGAATTGGTAGAAGAATTCGTTCGACGGGTGCTTCGCGATAACGACCCATTTTCCCATGGCGATCGCCTCGGCGACCGTCGTGCACAGAACTTCCGTTACCGAGGGGTTGACGAGGACGCGGTACGCGAGGGCGCAGGTCCGGTGGTCCTGACGTCCCAAAAAGCGAACTCGCAGCTTGGCGCGGCGATACGCGCGCTCGATTTCGCGGCGATGCGGCCCGGTGCCGACGACGTCGAACGGCGGGAGCTCTTCGCCGTATACGCGTCTCGTTTTCTTTAAGAGGCGCAGGAGCCGGTCGAGGCCCTTGGGCCAAACGAGCTTTCCGATAAAGTAAGCCCCCTGGGTTTTGTGACTGTACGGACTCTTTGGGGCTCCGATTTGGAGAAAATCGGGTCTCACGCCGTGCACGTTGCACGTGACCTCGTCTCGCGCGTATCTCGGAATCGCGCCGCTCAATTTGATGAGCCGGTGGACGTGGGCCTGGCACATCCACCGGGCCATCATGAGGGTAAAAAACGCTTTGAAGGGACCCACGATCGGGTGCACGAGGACCCCAAGAATCGTCGGCAGCTTTTCGGTTTTCGCGTAACTAACGTAATTCGTGTGCGCGACGCCCACCACCGTCGCGACGTCGCGCCAGCCCCGGGACGACCGGTACGCGTACCAGTTCAGGTGTTCGGGTTCTTCGAGGACCACGAGCTCGGGCTCGAAGTTGTATCTTTGTTGCGCGGGATATAATTCGATACGATCCAGCGCCTCCAAAGTCTCGCCCATCGGATATAAGGAGTGGTGACACCGGTGGTATTTTGCCTCGTAGAACCCGATCCGCAGCAACGGTGCGAACGGCACCCACGACAGCACGTACGCGGCCTGCTCGGGCTTGGTCCCAAACTCGACGGGAAACACGAGATGTTGTTCGTCCGGGTCGACCCAAGGCAAAAAGAGGACCACGTCGTGCCCAGCCCTCGACAGTTCCGCGGCCCTCAACAACGCGTTGATCGACGTCCCCGTCAACCACGGCACGCTCGCGGTCGTCATCACCAATATTTTCTTCCCCAGACCACCGCGACACATCATCATCATGGTGGCAATCAACAACCACCATGATGATGATGATGATGATGATGAACGCATCATCATAAACAACAACAACTTCAAACGTTCGTTCACAAATTGGTTGCTGTTAACGGTCTCATTTTTCGGAGGTCGGCGATTGCGAGCCTCAAGTGGCGCTCGACGTCTGTCTGCGCCTTGAGCCTGGCCTCGGCCCGGTCGAGGTCCGACCGCAGGAGCTCGCGGTCGTGGTGGAGAGAGTCCCTCGCTTCGCGCAGCCGCGAATTCTCGTCCGAAAGATCTCTGTTGTCTTGGCGCGCGTGCTCGAGCTGCGTCGAGAGATCGTGCGCGAGGTCATCGCGCCGCGAAGCCTCGTCCCGCGCGGCCTCGGCCGCCTCTGTCGCGACCACGAGCCGTCGCGCGTGGGCGCGGCACTCGGTCAAAAGCGCACTGCCGCACGCCTGCGCCGCCAAAAACGCGTCCGTAGCCTCGACTCTCGCTTTTTCGGCCTTTTCGACGCGAGCGTCGCACATCTCCTCCATTTCCTGCGATTTTCTACGCGCCGACGCCGAGAGGGACAGAGCCTGCTCTTCGAGCTCCTTGCGGAGGTTTAGGATGCAGTTCTGGTGGTCGGCCGCGCGACCGCGCCGCTCTCGGTCGCGCTCGGCTCGAACGACCGATAGCGCAGCCCGCTGATCTCGCGCGAGGTCAGCCACTTCCGCGAGCCGCGCGGCCATCTCTTTTTTCGCACTTTCCGCAGCACTCGCTGCTGCCTTGCTCTCGGCGGTCGCGACGGCGGCCCGCTCGAAGGCCGCGCGCAGCTCGCCGAGCTGTCGCCTCGCCGACGCGTCGCGCGCCGACGACAAAGCCGAGCGCGCCGTCTCGGCGTCGAGCCGCCGGCTCTCGGCGGCCGCCGCGCGGCGCCACTGCTCGCACCGCGCCGCGCTCTCGAAGGCCATCGTCGCGGCGACCCGGTCCGCCGCGCGCGACCGCGCTTCGATTTCGTCGATCCGGCGCCGGTCGCGCGCGGCGGACCGCCGCAACGCGGCGACCTCGCACCGCGCCGCCGCGAGCGCCGTCGCCTCGATAATCTCGCGACGGGCCGTCGTTTCCTGCTGTTTTTTCTTGAATCCTTCAACCTCCGCGCTTAGCCGCGCGTTTTCGGTTTTTAGGGCCGTCGCGAGGGTCTCGCTCTCTTCTTTAAACGCTCGTAGCTCCTCTTTCGCTTTCTTCGTCGCGTCGGCGTGGGCCTCCTCCATTTCGCGCCGGAGCGCACACAACTCTGACTCCTTTGCCATCGTCTGCGCTTTGATAACCGCCTCGAGCTGCGTGCAGCTGCGCCAGCGTTCGATCGCGATTCTCATCCTCGAAAGCGCTCTCGCCGACCCTAAAAAGCTCGTCACTCCCAGCAAAACCCGGTGCCTCAGCAGCTTTCTCCGGAGCTCGTCGACGTCTCTCTCCAGAGACTCCGTCTTCTGCTTCAAGGACGGTTCCGGCAGCAACGCAGTCTTTAACACCATCGCCGGCCTCTCCTCGAGCGGATT
Source organism: Chrysophaeum taylorii (assembly GCA_029834535.1). Lineage (NCBI taxonomy): Eukaryota > Pelagophyceae > Pelagomonadales > Pelagomonadaceae > Chrysophaeum > Chrysophaeum taylorii. The sequence continues at coordinate 95,793 of JAQMWT010000428.1, forward strand.
GTGTCTCGCGTCGAGATTCTCCAACCGCGGCGCGAAGATCTCGAGGCCGCGGAGCGTCGAGAACTCGTTGTACGCGACCACGAGTTTCTTGAGCCTCGGGAGTGTTCCGCGCAAAAACCTGTATCGATTCGACGATACGTCCAGCTCTTCGAGAAGCCGCAGGAAATCAAGCTCGAGAACTGGGCCGAGCTCGTTCGAGCAGAGGGCGAGGGACCGGAGCTTTGGGGAGAGCGGCACGCCGCGGAGGGATTCGAGCCCGCACGCGAACAACGTAAGCCTTGTCGTCGTCGTCGTCGTCGTCGTGGCGGGGGGGTCCTCCTCGACCATCTGCCGAAGCCCCTCCGGCCCATAGTAACTCTTCTCGTCCTCCATGTCCGTTTTTTTTAATGAATGAATGAATGAATGAATGAATAATATGCACAGGGGTATATATATATAGCCCCGGGCACTCGCACACACCATGACCACCATTCCTACCCACACCTTTTGATATGATCTTCTTCTTCTGTATTATGGTCGCAGTAGCCTTTTCTCTCAAGCAGGCCGAGCTCTGGGACGCGGTTCTTCAGCGGAAGCTGAAGGAAGCCGAGGCGCTGCACCAGGAGCACCGCGGGGCCTCCGACGTCCGACGGCGGCTCGAGTTCGCGTCCACCCAGGGCAATCTCCTCCTGAGCCGCAGCCTGCGGCGGCAGAATATCCAAGGTTCGCGGTTGAGTCTCATCGTCGACATCAAGCGGAAATCGTCACCGGGGGTGGAGCACGCGTCGTTCGCGGACGCGGGTATGGTGGCGCGGCGCTTCGGCAGCGCGGACGCGTACTCGGCGTGCGTCGACGAGTCTTACGGCGGCTCTATCGAAGACCTCGCGCGAGTAAGGATAGCGACCGAGAAACCTATCCTCGCCAAGGATATCATCGTGGATCCGATCCAAATTGCGCTTTCGGCCGAGAAAGGGGCTTCGGCGGTGCTGCTGATCGCGAGCGTCTTGGGCTCGCGTCTCGAAGACCTTATGGACTCGGCCACGCTCGTCGGCGTCGAGGCGGCTGTCGAGGTCCACACGCCAAACGAGTGCCGCTTCGCCCTCAACGCCGGGGCGACCCTCTTGGTGGTCAACAACAGAGACCGCCTCGACGGCCAGCTCCACTCGGACCAGGCGCTCTACGTCAGAGACCTCATCCCGCCTAACGTCGTCGCCGTCGCCGCCGGAGGTATCGACTCCCTCGCCGCAGCAAGGCGCCTCGCCCTCGCGGGCTACGATGGGGTAATGGTGGGCCGCAAGCTCCTCACCGCCGGAGACCCCGCCTTCGCGTCCGCCCTCAGGGACGTCCAGGTCACCCCCGTCGACCACTTCCTCCCCCCCCGATTCGACGGCGATGAGTAGTATTGACATTATGATCTTAGAGTTGTGTAAGCCTCGAGCACGCGAAAGTAGGAGTCCCGCTTCTCGCGCGACCCCATGACGTCGCAGAAAAGGGGAAAGTCCGTCGCGAGGACCACCACCTTCGCAAATTCGCTGTCGCGGCACGCCTCGTAGAAATCAGCCACCGACAGCCCGTGCCGATCAGCGAGCCATTCTTCCAAACTCTTCTCCACGAGTTCCTCGAACATTCGGTGAATCCTCGTCTGCTCCAAGGAGTGCTCCTGCTCCTGCTCTCCCCCAGACAAAAACTCCCCCTCGTGCCGCTCCATGAACCGCCGCCACACCTCGACCTGCCGCGCGCTCACGAGAAATGACGCCACTTCGGACAACAAATCATCGATCTCCTCCTTTTTCATCACGGCGTTGTTCCTGCTTTCGCCATAATTAGGGTAAGGTTTGGCGACACGGACGACAACACGCTTCTATTTCTTCTTCTTCTTGGAGCGCGGTGCTTTGCTTTGCTTTGGTTTGCTTTGCTTTGCTTTGCGCGAGAGACTCTCCGTTCTTCTTCTTCTTATTATTATTATTATTATAGAACGCCGCGCGCATTCATCTCGTGGGGGAAAAAAAAACATCCATCCTCCTCCGAGGAGGTTGTGCTTGGTGGGCCTTGCATAAATAATGACACACTACTATGGCGCGGGGGCGGCGGCCGGCGTCGTGTCTTCCTCGTCGAGCCATGACTGTTCGACAACTTCGCGCACGCGGCGGTTGTACTCGCGGCGGTTTTCGCAGTAGAGACGCGAGGCTTCCGAGTTGGCGGGGCTGGCGGGGTTGGGATCGCTGAGGAGGCTCTGGATGCTCGTAAGTATCGCCGAAATATCGTAGATCGGACTCCACTGATTCTGGAGAATATCCAAACAGATTTGGCCGTCGTTGTAGATGTTCGGGTGAAAAATTCGCGTCACGAACCGCACCGATGGCGCCTTGTTTGGGTAATCCTCGGTGAAACTCAGTTCGAGCTTGAAGGTCCCCCCCTCCCAGGGGGTATCGTCGGGACCGAATATGACGGCCTGCCACACCAAGATGTTCGAGTCTAGCGGGGCGGCGGTCACGCCGCTCGGGGGGTCAGACTGCAGCCGACGGAAGTCGCGCACGAGACGTCGCCGTGCAGCACTCGACATAATTCTGAACCCTTACCCGCCTTTGAACCAAATTATTATTGTTATTGAGCGCAGGAAAGACTTAGAACCAATCCCCAACGGCTTTTTTTTTTTTTGTGGTCGTCGTCAGTCCAGAACGGCGGTTTTTATTATTTCATCAAAACCGGTCAGACAATGTTAATAAGGCGGGGCGAGGAGGGCGAAGAAAGGAGCCAGGAGCGGAGGGAGGTGACTAGGAGGCCGCCGAGGAGAATTTGGGTGGGGTGGTAGATGAGGAGGGGGGCCGAGAGGGCGGGGAGGTTGTCGGAAAAGACGACGCGGAGGATGGGAATACCGAGGGTGAGCGATTTGTGGGTGGCGCTGAAGAGGGCGCAGACGACGTCCGGCGGGGAAAGGGAAAAGAGGCGGGTCGCGAGGCAAAAGACGAGAGACATGAGGAAGATTTGGAGGAGGACCAAAAAAAGAGCGGTCTTGGCGAGGTCGGAGGGTTCTAGGCTCTCTCGTCGCGCGAAGGCGTCGCAGAAGGTGGTATAGATGATAAGAAGGAGGGTCGCCTGGCCGATGGTCCCGAGGGGGAGTCGTCGCGCGTGGAAGGGTCGGGCGCACTGGCCGACGGCGAGCGGGCAGAGAACGGAGACACAGAGGTCGCAGAGGACCGCGGCGATGTTAGTGGTCCCGGCAGTCGCCGCGGGGACCAATTTGAGCAGAAGAAGGGGCGTCACGAAGACCCCCAATACGCTCCCGATGGCGGCGTTGAAGATCGCGGCCGCGTCGTTGCCGCCCGCGGCTCGCGTAAGAATAGCCGCCGAAGACACGGGTGGCGGCATGCACGCGACCGCGATCGTCCCCTCGCAGAGCGCGACGCAGGGCGCGGTCATGACGGCCAATGGCACGAGCACGAAGCTCGTGGTTTGAATGAGAGCGTGGAGTTTGAAGTTTCTTATCGCGCGATTCAACTGGGAAGGCTGGAGGGACAACCCGCTCAGGAAAAAGATCGCCCCGACGGCTGCCTTCACCGTGATCTCGGGGTGCAAGGGTCCGCCGACTGCCCCGACCCAGGGCGCCCACCGCGACACCGCGATCGCGACGCCGACTCCAGTCAGAAACCAGTGACGACGAAAGCAACGTCGCATAGGGGTTAGTTAGTTAGTGGCAGCACCTAGTAGGGAAAGGAGTCAGGAACGTCGATCACACAATATCAAAACAAGCCCCCCAAGTAGACGCGCCAGCACAGAGGCGGGAGCCAGGACGTCGTCGTCGTCGTCGTCATCGAAGAGGAAGAAACGGCCACAACGACGACGGGACGGACCACCCACCACGGAGTCCAATATGGCGCGATATGATTCGCATCATTAGTGCCTACACTATTTATTATATAGCGGGCGCCACCGCTGCTGCCCGAGACGCGGAAGCTGTCGCCGCAACCCCAAACCTCTAAGAAGAAGAAGAAGAAGAAGAGGAGGAGGAGGAGTTAGACGCCGCAGCACTAGTCCTCGTAGTCCGAGACCGGGGCGCAGGTGCAGACGAGGTTGCGGTCGCCGTAAACGTTGTCGACGCGATTGACGGCGGGCCAGAATTTGTTGTTGCGGATGCCAGGGATGGGGAAGGCGGCCTGTTCGCGGGAGTAGGTCCGGTCCCAGGCGTCGGACGAGATGTCGAGGAGGGTGTGGGGGGCGTATTTCAAAGGGGAGTCGTCGTATTGGACCTCGCCGGTTTCGACGTCGCGGATTTCCTGGCGGATGGCAATCATAGCATCGGCGAACCGGTCGAGTTCGGCGAGGTCCTCGGACTCGGTCGGTTCGATCATGAGAGTCCCGGGGACGGGCCAGGACATGGTGGGGGAGTGGAAACCAAAGTCCTGGAGGCGCTTCGCGACGTCCTCCTCCGAAACGCCACACTTTTTGTAGTCTCGAAGATCGACGATGAACTCGTGGGCGCACTGGCCGTTGACGCCGCGGAAGAGGACGGCGTAGTCGTTTTCGAGACGCTTGGCGAGGTAATTGGCGTTGAGGATGGCGACGGCCGAGGCGCGCGCGAGGCCGTCGGCACCCAGGAGCTTGATGTACGTCCAGGTGATAGGGAGGATGCCGGCCGAGCCGTAGGGGGCCGCGGCGACCGGCGGGCCGCCGCATCCCCCGGACGGCGGGGAGACGTCGTGGGAGGGGAGGTGGGGGGTCAAGTGCTCGGCAACACCAATAGCGCCAACGCCCGGGCCGCCACCACCGTGCGGAATGCAAAAGGTCTTGTGGAGGTTGAGGTGGCAGACGTCGGCGCCGCACGCGAACGGATTGGTGAGGCCGCATTGCGCGTTGAGGTTGGCGCCGTCCATATAGACCTGGCCGCCGTTTTCGTGGGCGACGCGGCAGATGTCGGCGACGGCCTCCTCGAAGACCCCGTAGGTCGACGGATAGGTAATCATGATCGCCGAGAGTTCGTCTTTATGCTTTTTGGCCTTTTCCTCGAAATCCGAAAAATCGACGTTCCCGTTTTCGTCCGACTTGACCGTGACGACGCGGAGGCCAGCCATAACAGCCGAGGCCGGGTTCGTGCCGTGCGCGGAGAGAGGGATCAAGCACACATCGCGGTGGGATTGATTTTGGGACTTTTGGTATTCCCGAATAGCCAACAACCCGGCGTACTCACCGGAAGCGCCAGAATTCGGCTGTACCGAGACGCTGTGAAAGCCGGTGATTTTAGCGAGATCGCTCGACACGTCCTCGATCATCTCGACGTAGCCTTTGGTCTGGTCGGCGGGTGCGAAGGGATGGATGTTGGCGAATTCCGGCCACGTCACGGGGAGCATCTCGACGGTCGCGTTGAGCTTCATCGTGCACGACCCCAAAGAGATCATCGAGTGGTTGAGGGAGAGGTCCTTCGACTCGAGCGTGCGGAGATACCGGAGCATCTGGGTCTCGGAATGGTGCGAGTTGAAGACGGGGTGGTTCTTGAGGATGTTGGTGCGCGCCGGGGTCGGGGGCGGCGGAATCGAGGAGGAGAATAGAGTATCCACGCCGAACGCCGCCTCGAGGAGGGTTTCGAGATCTTTTCGAGAGATTGTTTCCCCAAAACTTAGGCCAACTTCTGTCGGCGAGAATTGGCGCACGTTGTATCCCGCCGAAGCGGCCTTGGCGGCAATATCGGCCGCGTCCTCGACCCGGACGGTGATCGCGTCGAACCCGGGATCCGTCGTCTCGTAGCCGCTTGCTCTTAAACTCGCCGCGGCGGTGGCGGCCAAAACGTGGCACCGCGAGGCGATGGCGGCGAGACCATCGGGACCATGGTAGACGGCGTAGGCGGCAGCCATGTTCGCCAGCAACGCCTGAGCCGTGCAGATATTGGAGGTCGCTTTGTCGCGCCGAATGTGCTGCTCGCGAGTCTGCATCGCCATCCTCAGCGCCCGACCTTTCCTGTCGTTCGCTTCCACCGTCTCCCCGATGATCCGCCCCGGCATTCTGCGCGCGAACTTCTCGGTGGTGGCCATGTACGCGGCGTGCGGTCCTCCAAACCCCATCGGCACCCCAAACCGCTGCATCGAACCCACGACGACGTCGGCGCCGAAAGACCCGGGAGCGTCCAACAACATCAGAGCCAACGGATCGGCCGACACGACCGTCAAAGCCCCGGCATCCGTCGCGCGCTGGCACACCGCCTCGGCATCATCCCGGACGCGCCCCCGGGTGTCGGGGTACTGCCACAACACGCCGACGCAGTCCCCGAGGTCGGCCGTCGCGACGTCACCGACCCTCAACTCGACGCCCGCCGAATCGCACCTCGTCTTCACCACAGAAATCGTCTGCGGGTGGCACTCCTTATCGACGAAGAAACACTTGTGCTTCTTCTTCGAGAGCCCCACGCACATCGACATGGCCTCGGCGGCGGCCGTCGCTTCGTCGAGCAGCGACGCGTTCGCCACCGGCAACCCGGCGAGCTCGGAAACGAGCGTCTGGAAATTCAGAAGCATCTCGAGCCTGCCCTGGGAGATCTCGGCCTGGTAGGGCGTGTAGGCCGTGTACCATCCCGGGTTCTCCAGCATGTTCCGGAGAATCACCATGGGCGTATACGTCTCGTGGTATCCCTGTCCGATGAGCGACTTCAAAACCCGATTCTTCGACGCCATGCCCTTGAGCGCCTCGATCGCTTCGGTTTCCGTGAGTGCCGGGTCGAGCTTGAGGTTCTCCTCGAGCCGAATCTTCTTCGGCACCGTGCTCCCGACGAGTTCTTCGAGACTCGCGAACCCGAGCGTCGCGAGCATCTTCTGTTGCTCGCCCAACGACGGCCCGATGTGCCGCTTCTCAAAGGTGTCGAGCCGCTCCAACGGGCCCCGCGACGCCACGCTCGGCAGTGCGGCGTACCGCGGCGCCTCGGCCACGGCCGACACCCATCGTCGACACCGCTGCATGCGCTTTATTTATTGTGTTGTTGTTGATTAGAGCTGCTGCTGCTGCTGCTGACGACGTGTGTCAGATCCCCAAGCAGAACCACACACCACGTCACACATGGATGGTGTCAATGCCCCCTCCTTCCTTATAATACTAATACGTCTGTGTGGTTGTTGTTGTTTTGAGAAAGAAAACTTACCCCCCCCCCCCTTCATATATAATGATCTTCCCCATAAACGTGAACGTCGGCGTGATGGGCCACGTGGACAGCGGGAAGACGAGTTTGGTGAAGGCGTTGTCGACGACGCTGTCGACCGCGGCGCTCGACAAACACCCGCAGTCGCAGCAGCGCGGGATCACGATCGACCTCGGGTTTTCGGCCTTTTCTGTACCGTGGGGGGATCGCGAACTCCAGTTTACGCTGGTAGACTGCCCCGGCCACGCCTCCCTGATCCGGACGATCATCGGGGGCGCCCAGATCATCGACATGATGCTTCTCGTGGTGGACTGCGTCAAGGGAATCCAAACCCAGACGGCCGAGTGTCTGGTTATCGGCGAGATCACTACGGACGACTTGGTGGTGGTTCTCAACAAAATAGACAGCCTGCCCGAGTTTGAACGGGAGGAGCGGCTCGAAAAACAGACGCGGAGGATCAAAAACCAGCTGCCCCTCAAGTTCAAGGAGGCGCCGATCGTGCGCGTCGCGGCGGCCGTCGGCGGCGAGAAAGTGGCCGCGGGCGAGAAGAAGAACGAGACGTGGGGTCTCGACGGACTCGTGGAGACCCTCAAGGCGACCACAAAGGTGCCGGAGCGCGACACGGCGGGGCCCTTCTTTTTTGCGATCGACCACTGCTTCCCGATAAAAGGTCAAGGCACGGTCGTCACCGGAACTTGCCTGAGAGGGTCGATCAACGTCAACCAAGCAGTCGAGCTTCCGGAACTCGGCGTGGAAAAGAAAGTCAAAAGCATCCAGATGTTCAAGAAGCCCGTGAAGAAAATCGAGTGCGGCGATCGCGCTGGGGTTTGTCTGGCGCAGCTCGACGCGACGCTCGTCGAACGCGGTATCTTGGCTGCTCCCGGCTCGGTGCCCTACTTGAGCTCGGCGATGGCACGCGTCGAGAAAGTCCGGTTTTTTCGAGGAGGGTGTGTCACGGGCACGAAATTTCACGTCACGGTTGGCCACGCGACGGTGCTGGCTACGTGTCATTTCTTCGGGAAGCCGCCGTTCGATCCGAACGTCGAGTACGCGTACCAAGACGAGCTCGACCACCACCACCACCTCGAGGTCGGGCTGTGCTACCTCAAGTTCGAGCACCGCATTCGGTGCCACCTCGACGCCCTCGTCGTGGGCTCGAGACTTGATGGCCCCGAAAATCACTGCAGGATAGCGTTTCACGGTCACCTCGTTTCGCGGTGCGACGACCCTTCGGTTCTCCGCGTCTACAAAATCAAGCAAAAGGAAGGAGTGGTGGCGAGGATCGACAAAAACATCGTCGTCGGGAAGGACCTCTTCAGCACCAACGTCCCGATGCAGCAATTCGTGGGCTTGAAGTTGCAGTGCGAGACGGGCCAAATAGGCTCGATAGTATCGTCCTTTGGCAAGAGTGGCAAGTTCCGCGTCGCTTTCGACGACGACCTTGATCTCAGAAGAGTCAAGGTCGGCCACAAGCTCTTTTTGAGATTCAAGCGCTACGTCTTCGCCGCGAACTCCAAGGATATGCACCAGGACGACGACTGCTTCTTCCACGTGGAGGAGGTCGAGGAGGAGGAGGAGGAGGAGGAGGATGTCCGCCTCCTCCCCAAAAAAAAAGAGGAGGAGGGGAAACCCACGACGAAAACAGGCGCCGTAGAAAGGCTCAAGGGCGAGCCTCGACAAGACGGCCGCTACGCTATCATCATCGCCCAGGGCTTCTTTGCCCCCGAGGACGACCAGCGCCCATTCGCGGGCTTCGAGGTCACGGCGGCCAACGGGGACCGCGGCCGCCTCGGGGGTCCCTTCGGCAAGGCGGGCAAGGCCAAAGTCCTCTTCGACGACGGCACGGCCTCCAAAGTCGGCGACGCCCTCACCCTCTCAGTAGTACATCATTCTTAATCTTCGTCGATAGGAAGCACGGGAAGCACCTTGGCCCAGCGGCTCGAAGGGATCTCCATGCGAGGGGCGAGAGGCCGGTGCTCGAGTTCGGCGGACTTGATGAATATGTACGCGGAGCACATCGCCAGCACCACGCCGGCGAACGCCGTGTTCCGCTTCCAGTTGGGCGGGTTCGGCCACCACGGACTGCTCGAGGGGGACCAGATGTGCGCGGGGTACGGAGGCATGCTCCCGCCGCCAAACACGGGCTTGCTCCGGTTCAACATCCTGTCTGTCTGTCTGTCTGTGTTCTCCTGCTGTCGTCGACGTCGGACCTTGGGGTTAGGGTGATTTTAATAAATTGCCAAAACTTTTTTTATGGGAAAACTCCTACTAGGGTTAGTAATAGTAAAATGGCCGTCCCGGGAAAGTTAGGGGTGTACCAAATTTTAGTTGAAGTACCACGTTTTTTGAATAAATACATTCTACGAATAATTGCGTGTACCTACCACCAGAAAAAAAAAAAAAACAAACCAACGCCGAGGATGATGATGACGATTCTCGACACGATGCTTGAGAAGACGCTGTGCTCCTGCCTGTGGGCGGATATCAAAGAAGACGAGGAGACGATCGTGGTGCCGACGGTCGCGCCGAAGAATAAAATCGACGCGCTGCCGTCGACGAAGACTGAAGCAACGATCGAAGAAGACCAAGCTCGCTTCGAGCCGCCGTCGCCGACGAGCGTCGTCGAGCAGTGGGCGAGCGAGTCCGAAGCCGCACCGCGCGGAGGAGAAGTCCCGGCTCTCGATGATGATGATGATGATGATGATGAAGAAGAAGAGTGGGTCGTCGAGCCCTACGAAGCACCCCCTGCGCCCGAAGAGGAAGAGTTCGCCGCCGTCGCGTGCGCCGCGCTGGAGCCGCCGGCGCCTGCGATGGGTTCGCCGACGGTGCGCGTCGCGACGCGCACAGAACTGGACTCACGCCTCAGCGAGTCCGAAACGAACGCTCCCGCGCCAAAAGAAGAATCCCAAGTCATCGCTCTTCCGCCGCCGCCGCCAATGGGTTCGCCGACGATGTCCGTCGCGCGCGAAGAGGTGGCGCCGGCGACGGACCTCGACGCCCGCCTCGGTACGACGCAGCAGCTGCTCGGGTCCGGCACCTTCGGCACGGTTTCGCTCACGTCGTTCGATCGCAAGATGCTCGTCGCTGTGAAGCGCCATCGCGGCGGGTGCGAGGAGGCGATGACGTTGCTGATGCTGAAACACCCGCACATTGTTCGATTGGTCGATTTTGCGCCGGGCATTCTCGTCATGGAATTCGGCGGGCGCTCGCTGCACGATGTCCTCTTGACCGACGAGGAACTGCCCGTGTCGGTATTGGAGGATCTCGCGTCGGCACTTAGTTATATCCATTCGAATCGCATCGCTCACTGCGATCTTAAGCCAGGCAACATCCTGGTCGACTACCAGAAACGCGTCCGAATCTGCGACCTCGGCGAAGCCCAGTTCGGCAGATTGAACAAACAAGCAAGGGGGACCCCTGGGTTTTGGGCGCCGGAGGTGATCCGCTGCAGACGGAACGGAACCCCCTACGACCCCAGACCCGCCGACTGCTGGTCGCTCGGCCTGGTGTTCGTTTGCATCGTCACCTTTAACCCCGATCCCTGGGCACCTTTCCAAATGGACGACGACGACGACGACGACAGGCTCGACACGTACATCGGGGACGGCCAAATCAGACCTTTGCTTCCCGCCGACTCGCCGTTTTACGACATGTTCACCTCTCTCGACGCGCCCTTTTCCCACCTCTTCAGCGTGGACCCCCTGCACCGACCCACGTCGGCCCAAATTGCCGCGGCCCTCTCCCACGCCCTAGGGAGATAGGGCGCACGCTTAATTTTTAAAGCTCGTGCCGCGGGGAATGCTCGAGAAGGGCAGCGGGGGTTTTTTGCCCAGCATCCAGATTCATCATCTTCCGTAGTAGAAGCTCTAAACGGCCAGCGGAAGCGGTTTGTTGCCCCGGCGAGAGCCGCGACAGGAAGCTGGAACAAGGTATCGCGGGGAGTCGAGTCCAGCGAGGTTCACGAGCCACAACAGTGATGCATCTTGCGTGAAGAACTATAAACGTCTCGCACGGTTTATTTATTTATTTATTTATATTACCAAGGTTCTTTTTCAAGAAGACGATGGTCGGTTTTAGAACCTTTTTATCGTCGAATCAGGACGAGACTGGCGATCAAAGCACCAGAACGACATCAGAGGCAAGCGAGGATCCAAGGTACTCACAGAGAACAGCACAGTCTCGGACGTCTGTGATATAAAGTCCGCCCCAACAGCATAGCCGCTTAATACTACAATCTTCAGCGCGCCCCGAAGGCGGCTAATAACTCGAGCTCGAAAATCCACGACCGACAGAGCGTGTGAGAACTGAAAATTGAGAACTGAAATGGGGATGTGAGAACTATAATGGGGACGTGGTGCAGGGGTAAGTGTCATAGCTTCCTCACACAGGTGCTGGAAAAGAAAGAAAATGAAAAAAGGGGTAAGTGAGGTCCTCACACAGGTGCTGGAAAAAGAAAGAAAAGGAAAAAGGGGTAAGTGAGACGCTCACAGAGGAGAAGCTTGAAGGAAGACGTCAGGAAAGGCATTGTGGCAGAAAGAGACAGGAGATGTCGGGCGAAGTCACGAGGTAAGGTAACGAGCACGAAGCCGGAGGAAGGGAGGAGCTTCCGTACGACGGGTGAAGATATCGCGAAGGTTGTCAAGGCGGGGATTGTGTTGGAGATCAATGATGTGGTTGCGATGATATTCGGCGGTGCTGTAAAAGCGAATATCAATATGGCGGGTGCGCCGCGTGAGACGTTGGAGACGGACTTGGGTGACGGTGGTGCTATTATCGACATACATTGGTACCGTGTGACGAGGGAGATCAAAGTCATCAAAAAGTTGGAGAAGCCAAGAGAGCTCAGCAGTAGCGGCGTAAAGAGCGAGCAATTCAGCTTCAAAAGAAGAGCGAGCAAGTAAGTACTGCGAGCGGGAGCAGTAGGCGATCATAGTGCCAGCAAGGAGAAAATAAAGAAACAGTTGTGGAGGGGCGGTCATCAGGGTCGTCGGCCCAGCTGGAGTGGGGATAACCACAGAGACGAAGGGTAGAATCGCGACCAAGAACAAGGGCAAGATCGTGAGAACCATTGAGATAACGCAGAGTGTGAGATAAAGAGATAACGCAGAGTGTGAGATAAAGCGTGCCAAGCGTGCCAGTGGGGTTTACCAGGATTGTGGGGAAAACGCGCACACTGATTGACGGACCAAGTGATATCAGGGCGAGTCATGATGGAGATAAATAGGACACAGCCAACAAGACGACAAAAAGGGATGCGTGCCATGAAGACGTGAGCAGGGGAGCCAGGTGCAGGAGAAGCAGCCGCAGAAAGAGGAAGAAGCATTGGGAGCGGGAGTAAATTCTGGTTTACTGTTGATGAAGCGATGTTCGGTGAGGATTTCACGGATAGCATGGGATTGGTAGATAGCGAGCTTGCGACGTGCGCGAGCACGCGTAAGGCGGAGACTAACGGAAGTGGGAAGGCTTTGAAAAACGCAAAAAAAGGGAGCTTGGTAATGGCCAATGCAAGAACGGGGGTGCGCCACAAGAAGATCATCAACGACGAGAACAAGGCGCTGAACGACAGTAGACTTAAGCACGAGTATGCGGCTGCAAGTGTCACCAGATCCGCGGACGAAGCCACAGTCATTGACGAGAAAGCGTGCCAAATAAAGCCACCAATTACGACAAGCTTGTTTGCAACCATACCAAGAGCGACGGAGCGTGTAAATGATTTTGAAACCATCGGTGGGTTGGCGAGGAGCATAACCTTCGGGTGGCCAGACATAGATGTCTTCGTCAATGGGAGCTTGGATAAAAGCGGAGTTGACATCCAACTTATGCAAATCCCAGTCATGAACAGCGACAAAGGTTAGAAAGAAACGGATCGTGACGATGTTAGCAACCGGTGAGTAGGTGTCATGATAATCAATCCCGTGAACCTGGGTGTAACCGCGGACAACGAGGCGAGCCTTGTACGATTTGAAGCGGCCAGAGTCATACTTCTTGCGGAGGATCCACTTGAGGGTACAAATGTTGCCAGAAACATCATCATCATCGAAGGAAGGCGAACAACATCCCAGCAACCAAGCTGACCAAGGGAGCGATACTCTTTGGCGATGGCTTGCAACCAGCCAGGACGCTCAGGATTGGTCTGTCTTTAAATGTCGACTGCTAAGAGGGGGGGGTGTGTGTTGGGAGCATGAAGGATGTGGGTGGGTCTGAGCTAAAGCTTCACGTAAAAGGGTTGGAAGTAACGGCAGTTTCGTCAATGTATGAATACTGAGAGGTTTCTTCGGAAGCAGAGTAATAAACATGTGCATGGGGATCAACAAGGGTGGTAGCTAAACAAAGGGGAAGGAAGACATAATGAACTAACAAACGAAAGCTAACATAAGAGACATACAAAGAGTTACAGAAGGAAACAGAAGCGACAGAGGAAACAGAATCGACATTGTGACAGGATGAAACAGAATCGACATTGCGTTGTTGACAAACGCCAGTATGAAAGTTTGTTGGTTGTTGTAATGCGCTTTGGTCGACTTTGCGCGGTCAGCTCCGTTTGGCTCGACTTGTTTTGCACTTTCCTCAGGAGGTTTTGGGCTCTTTGGTTTTGTCGGCTCTGGTTTGCTCGACTTTGTTTTGCACTTTCTGTTGTTTTCTCTCTTTGGTGCGTCGGAGTTTATGAGCTCGTAGAATGGTCGGTTCACGTGATGGGGTGATCAGTCCCAGTGAAACCGGCGCATATTCATCAAACACAGGGGGCAAGGGGGCAACAGCGGAAGAACAGCGGAAGAACAGGTGACAATCGGGCAACAGCAGGAACAGGTGACAATGGGGCAACAGTAGACGAGAGCTGGGAAGCGTGATTCGAGTCAGAACAACGTTGAAGTTCCTTCGGTGGTTGACATTGCAGGAAATCTGATAATCGAAACTGTCAGCAAAATCGAGGTCTGAAGAACAATAGCGACAAAAGTGCCTGGGATGACGTGCGTTAGACGATTGGTGCCACTGAGAATCGCAGCGGGGCAAAGATAGCGGAAACACGAGCTGGTACATATGATGGCGGTGTACCAGACGTCTGATGAGAACGTGGCCGTTGGGCAGATATGTTGCATGGTGACCAGGTTATGACGATGGTCGGAGGCGACTGAAGCAAAAACAGGCGTAAACAGGGTTGATGCGAACGTTGGGTGTTTGGTTGTTGTGGTGCGAGCAAGTTGCCATGGGCACGACCGCGTCCTGTACGCGAAGATGGAAGACTTCGGACGCGCCAGCGGTGTAAGGAACGAACACGGGTAGACCAGGCTGCTGTATGCCAGCCTGCTGTGGAAGATAAGAAAGTGGCCCGTTTTCGCATTCGGAAGAACGAAGTTGCCATATGGGCCAACGTTGGAGGAGCAAGCGGCGAGCTTCGCTCGTCATACTCGAATAGACTGCGGTAGAAGTTGGCGACAGTGGCAAAACAGTTGTGGCACGTAAGAACGTTGCAGATAGCTTGCAGATAGCGTCGCAGTGGCACGTAAGAACATTGCAGATAGCGTCGCGGGTGCTGAGCACGGAATTCACGTCGATAGCAAAACCGAATTTTAAAGGTCAGAAAAGCGGCGAAAAAGCGATAGTGCGTGAAGGAGAACCACAAATCACACAGCAAAGAAGCGTCTGTCCAGGATCCCGAAGATGAGCGATCCAACCACATAGGAAGCACGAAAACTGCGCACGCGAAAAATTGACAGGCACAGCTTAGTTGTGGCAGGTGAAATGCGCGATGGAACGTGATGCGCTGGTTTTACCAAAACCGACAAGCACAACGAGGAGTGGATCAACGAATAGGTGAAAATGCACAACGGAGAGTGGATCAACGAATAGCTGAAAATGCACAACGGGGAGTGGAGCAACGAATAGGCGAAATACAGAACGAGGAGGGGAGCAACGACGAGGTGAAAAGACAGAACGAGGAGAGGAGCAACGACGAGGGGAAAATACAGGACGAGGGGCGGAGCAACGAATAGCGGAAAATACAGAACGAGGCGCCTGTGCAATGGGAGCTAATAACAAAAAACGAGGGGCTTCCGTGGGATGGGGTTGTTGATGTGCTTGCATCAGACATTCGGCGGTACACACGCTGACTTGGAATTATCTTGATTGGCAGAAAGGTGCAAAGATGTGTAATAGGTGGTGGTATTAAGAAAAGCGGCGGAGTGGAACTAGAATCAGTCAAGGTTGGAAGCGGCGGAGTGGAACTAGAGTCAGTCAAGGTTGGAGTAGGCATAGGAGCAGAAAAGGTAGTGTTACTGGTGTTGGTGTTGGTGGGTGGGTGTTGTTGGGTGTTGTTGGAGTCATTGGGAGTGTTGCGCTGTTGAGAAGAACGGCGATGGTGGGTAGGGCGTTATCGTGGAATAGCTAGGAACTTTGAAACTTGCGGCAGTCCCCCTTAAAGTGATCCTTGCAGCCGCCAAAAGGACATCGGGTAGTGCGTCGGAATCGAGTAGAGCCAGGTTGTTGGGAAAGGCGATCGTCTAGGGTAGGTCAGTTGGAAGAGTCTGAAGTCGTGGCTGACGACGCGGCGGATAGCGCGGCGGAAGTGGTTGTGCATGCCATCGAAATTGATTGTTGTTGAACTTCTCAAGCGTACAACCACATTCATCGGTACGAAACGCGAGACGATAAAACAAAGCCAGTAAGTCTTGAACGATGCACGTATTCAAATGCGAGGACCCACTCGAGGGTGCGTCAGATCAGGTAGAATGTCGAGCAACTCGAACTCCGGTGATTGGTACAGTGCCGAGCAACTTGAACGCCGGTGATAGGTACAATGCCAAGCAACTTGTATACTCCGATGATGAACTTGTTGAGGAAGTTCGCTACGCGATCCCCACGGCCCATGTAGACATCGGTAATGCGCTTGTAAGGTCGCGTGAAGTTCATGTCGCGGTTTTCATGGATATCAACGTTGTTGCTTGACGCGAAATTCGCCTTCAGAGCAGCGAGATGCTTCTGCAGAGCAGCGAGATGCTGAGATGCTTGTCCAAGGATCGTTGGTCGAGATAATGTGATCGCCGGTGGAGATGATCATGTTCTCAAGACGACGTGCCATTGGTGGGAAAAAAAAAATGTCGCTCACCGCTGAAGGCATCAAGTTTGTGCGAAAGCTTGCGAAGACATGATAGACGACAACGAACCGAACACGTAGCAATGAACTGAAGCCGAGGAGGTGTCGCCACGAAGTCAAGCAGAGGCTCAACCGTGGAGAACACCTGCTGCCATGTGAGAACTGAAATGGGGATGTGAGAACTATAATGGGGACGTGGTGGTGCAGGGGTAAGTGTCATAGCTTCCTCACACAGGTGCTGGAAAAGAAAGAAAAGGAAAAAAAGGGGTAAGTGAGGTCCTCACAGAGCGAGAAGCCGGAACTTCAAAAAAACATCAAAAAAACATGCCACCGGTTGGCAAGTTCCGTTAGGACGTTGTAGCAGATTTAATCCTATAAGTCCAGGAGGGCTTGTTGACAAAACCGCCAACGATCAAGGATGGATGATAACGAGGCGAGCGGGTGCATATCGTTGATGGACTCGCAGTCGATCGCGAATTGGTACCGGTGCTTGGATCTGACATGCATGGAACAGCCGACTGGCGACAGCTCTTCGATCGAAGCGTCCTCGAGCGGACGCGCCGACGGCTTTCTTGGTCGTGCCGAGGAAGAGGAGCGCAAGGGGAACTACCGCGCGGCCTCGGATTGTTACCGGAAGGCGCTGCGGCTCGACCCGTACAACGCAACGGCTCACAACAACTTTGGTTACCTGTGCAGCACTCACACGCACGATTACGCGACGGCCGAGTACCATTACCGCCTAGCCATCCGCTGCAGCCCGGACTACGCGCTCGCTCACAACAACCTGGCTTTTTTTCTCAAAAAGAACAAGCGGGATTTCGAGGGCGCCGAACAACATTACCGCGAAGCGATCCGGTGCGATCCCGGCTACTCGTTTGCTCATTCGAACCTCGGAGTCTTGCTCAAGGCGAAGAAGGACTTCGAAGGTGCTGAGAAGCACTATCTCGCCGCCATTTCCTCCAACCCCCGCTATGCACCTGCCTACCTCAACTACAGCCTTCTCTTGAAGAACCACGACGAGGCTACGTCCTGGGATTACCTGAAGCGAGCGATGGCCATCGACCCCTCCCTCCGCGACTCCCAGGCTGCCCAAAACCTCGTCCGCGCTTTCGCGCGTACCGACCTTTCCGACGACGGCAAGCACCTCGATCACCACCCCCGCCTCGCCGCGCTCATTCAGGCGAAAAAGAAGTCTCCCTCCCCGCTTATAAGCTCGTAACAAAACACTGTTGTGTTACCTTTGATATATATTAATTAATTAATTAGGGTCGTGGCTGGAGGAGCTCGTCGCCGTCGTCGTCGTCGTCGTCGTAGACGTCCTGGTCGTGAATGACGACGGGCAACTCGCAGATATTCTTCATGTACTCCTGATGCTGCTTCTCGTGCTCGGCCCAGGCGAGGTGGTCGTAGGTGGGCTCGGCAGCTTGTATGCGCGACAGAATGTGCTGGTTCTCTCGAGTGATTCGTTGCAGCTCGCGCTTCCGGGCTTCGCGGTTGAGCGAGTGCGCGTAACTCTGAGAGTCGTTGGGGAGACTCGAGTGTCGCATTATGTAGGACATTTTCTCCAGCAAAAGTCGGTTGTCCCTTTCAATCTCTGCGTACCTTTCTTCGAGCAGTTGCTCCTTTTTCAGGTTCTTCCGAAGGTGAGGGTGGCTCTTGGGACTCGTGTTGTCGATGGAACACTTCATTTCAGATAATTTCTTCTTGTGCGCCTCCTGGCACTTCTTCACGAACCGCGCGTGGCACTGCTTGTTGCCGACTGGACACGCACGCCGCGCGCGGTCCATAATACAATCCTAGCGCTCGTATCTTTTCACAACAACAACAACCGATGTGTTCGCTTAACCGAATGAATGAATGCTTTCTTCTTCTTCAATGAAAATAACCCTCTTCTGAAAAGAAACCCAGAGAGAAGAAGATAGTGTTTTAATGATGCTTATTGTGTGGCTGGGAGCGAGTCCGGCGGCCGGCTTGCTGGCGTACGTCGGCGAGGCCGTCTTCGCGCCGGAGAAATACAATTTCCAGGTGTGGCCGGGGGAGTCGTTCGAGCTGTCGCCGGGAGCCGACTGGTACAATCCGTCGGTTGCGGTCGTTGGAGGAAAGAAGAATGCGACGTACCTCGCAGCGTTCAGGAACGTCCATCGGTACGGAAACTGCGAGCAGCTCGGGGAGGTGTCCGAATGGAAAGCGGGGAGTCCGATGCCGTCGTTCGTGTTGCTCGACGAAAAGAAACGAATAACGAAGCGATTAAAGCTCGACGTGAGGAGCTCGTCGGAATGGGCGATTGGATTTCTCCACGACGTCATGGACGCGAGGCTCGAGAGCATCGGTGGTCGGATCCTCGCGCACGGGTTTCGCCATTTTCGATGGGGTCAAAGGTACCGCTACGGCTTTTTTTGGGTGGACGTCCGAGGGAGTAGCGTCGCCGTTCAGGACTTTATACACCCCGACGTTCGGGGGGAACCGTGTTTTATGGGTGCTGGCAAGAACTACGGCTTGCTGTGGGACGGAGCCGGGCCTTTTTTGGTCGTGCACTGGCTCGCCCCGCGGGTCGATATCCGGAGGGGTATCCCCCCCGCTTACTCCCCGTCGAAGCCGACGACCTCCTTGGATAATAAAATTCTTAATAATTCGAAACCACTCTCGAACACGGGCTCTCCGCTCCGTCTCCGCGAATGTCCCGGTCTCCTCCTCGCGCTGGCGCATTCGCACATCGACGCCGCCGTTCCCGCGAACGGCAACTTCTTCGCCCCAAAAGGGACCACCAAGTGGGGCAACACCTACGCTTACAACATGGTCATCTTCGACGACCACCCCCCTTTCCGCGCCCGGGCCACGAGCCCCCCCTTTTGTTTTCCGTCACCCCTGAACAACTCTGCCTGCGACGTCGTCCAGTTTGTCACCGGATTTCTCGAGGTCCCAGACTCGAACAACATCCTCTTCACCTTTGGGGTCAACGACTGCGAGGCCGCCTGGTTCGAAATCGACCGCTCCTTTCTTCTTCGATTCACCCTCCCCGACCCCAGCTTCCGCACCACCCTGTGCCCTCTTATTCCAGCCGACTGACGAACCAAACACCTGCTGCTGCTGCTGCTGCTGCTGCTGCTTGAAGGAGGATGATGAACCGAGTTTTTTGCGGTGGTGCGGCGTCGCTGGGCGAGGCATAGCGGTAGATGTAGCAGCCGTACTGTCCAACGTCGAAGGGTCCCGGGACGCAGTCGTCCTCCATCGGCGGACACTCGATCTTCTTGCAGAGTTCGACGTAATCCAGGCTGTTGGCGCACTGGATCGCAATTTGAGTGCAGTAGCTCCGACAGGGCGGGACCGGTGTCTCGTCCTCGCCGTCGCAGTTGTTGTCGTAGGCTGGATTCGTCGACGCCCACCATAAACACGCGTATTCCCTCACCATTTTACGACACTCGGGTGTATCCCTGAAAGTTTTGGTCGGTCCAAAGACGTCGAGATTGCCCGCGCGTCGATCGATGTCGTAGCAAACGCCGTCGTCGATGCGTTCGGAAAAGTAATACGTATCCTCGACCATCTTACCGCTCAGCACATCGGCGCAGTACTCGAGATCGTTGCGACACCGCTGGCAACACACCCTCGCCTCGCATTGGTTCTCCTCCAGCCGCCGGACGTCGTGGTCAGGCGGGTGAAACATCCGGTCGTACTCCTCAGCCACCACCACGGTGACGAGAGCTCTTCTTAAGCCTACTAACATCATCAGGTTACAGGTTTTTTTCAACTTTAAGTCCGTTGGGCCGTCGCGAGCGTCGCCCAGTCCCGGAGGTAGGCGTCGTAGTCGAGCTCCTTGGTCCAGGCGAGGACCGCGTCGACGTCCTTTTCCTTGGCGGCGGCGTACATGTGGTAGAACCACTGGCGCCTCTTGCGCTTGATGCGGAGTCGGCGGTCCTCGGCGCGGAGGGATCCGAGGTGCCTGAAGGGGGCTTTCTTTGGGGAGTCGCTGTCGTTGTCGATCTCTACGAGAGTTTTGGACGCGATGGGCCGCCAGTCGTTATTTTCGCACCTCCGATACGCGAGGACCTCCTTCTGGTCGTCGTCGTCGTCGGCGGCGGCGGCGGCAAACAATGTCCCGAAATACGCCCCGCCGACGCGGATGAAGGACCTTTGCTCGTCGTTCTTTTGACCCTCGGTCGTCGCCGTCTTCTTCTTCTTGGCGTAGTCTCGGGGGGCGAAGGCCCCTAGGTCGCACAACGGACCGTGGAGGAAGAGCTTGTAGTACATCATCGGGGGAAAGGTCGCACCCCCGAGACGAAAGCGAAGCCGGACCTGCGTCGCCGCATCCAGCAGACTCGCCTCGCGCGGATTTATCGTCCGCAGCAGCTGCTTGGGGTCGCCCCTCAGCCGAAACCGGACGAGGTCGCGATAGTATCGGTAAATCCTAGAGTTCGTGTATCGGCGCCATCGGTCCTGGATTCGGAGAGCGGCCGAAGCCTCTGGGCTTCTGCGCCGCGGGACATACTTGGCTCGCAACTGCGCGTGCACCGAGTCGCGCCACGCGCACTGAATCTGCAACGCCGCTATTTGGTACGCGGAAAAAGAGAACCGCCGCACGCGCCGCATTCGTTGGTACGACTGGATACGCGTCGCGCAAAATTCGACGTACCCGTCTCGAGCTTGGCTCGCGTGGACAGCTGCGACATATTTGTCCAACAGTGTCGTACTAGTTGTTTTCCCGCGCGCTCGACGCCGCCGCCGCCGCCGCCGCCGCCGGTTCCACTGGCGGCTCCGGACTACGGATTGGATCACCGTCGCAGCCTCGCGGCAGGCGACCATCGGCGACACCCACGGATGTCGGATCAGATGCTGTCTTCGACAACGAGTCATCGCACGAGCCTTGCTCATAATATCCTACAGATGATACATTGCTCCACAGCGTTGCACCTTTTATTATTACTCTACAGAGTCAAACAAATGGAGTCAAAAAACCTCGTTTGATTTTATTTTATTTTACCTTTTACTTTACCCTCTCGCTCGTGGTAGTGCCTAGAGTCAAGCGATTTTTTTTTTTTACCCTCGTGGTGACCTCGTGAGCTGCGCGCAGGAGGTGGACGTTTTTTGTCGAGAGCGCAGAGAATGGCTGCGAACAAAAAAGTGCCGGGCCACTAGCTGCGGGAAGAAGGAGGCGACGAGGAATCTCCGGTGGCCATCCCGGCGCAATGGTACCGCGATAACACACCGAATAAAGGCAGTCCCACTCCTCGAGGCGCGTGTGGTTGCATGTCAAGCGCTTGACGGGCGATCATCCTGTCCTGAGTGCGCGAAGGAAGACACCGATCCAAGCAAGACGATACGCGGCTGGGATTAAATTGGAAAATGAGGAGTTCGACGAACTGAAGAACGTCGAGATGCCGGATCTCGTCGAGCACCTCCCACCCCTCCATGTGAGCAAGCTCTACAAGAAAATCGAGAAGGACACCACCAAGTACGGCTTCCTCCCCAACCTCGCCAGATTAATCTTCACGCGGTTCCATCGCCACGCTTCCTGCCGAGAGCTGCTGCGAACGAATCATCTCGGCCGGCAACGTCGTTCTGACCGAGGGTAGCTCGTTGCTTGGCGACGAAGAATGCGACATGCTCGTCCTCTCGCGCATGAACCGCGAGTTCGTGGAGTGGGCCCGAGGCAAATACGGCAAGATCGCCAACGTCGCCGACGAGACCACGATCCCCGACAAAGAAAACCAAGGGGACGACACGGACCCGTCGGAAGAGTAGACGGCTTGCGGCGGCTTGCGGCGGCTCGTGGATTCAGCGAATACAAACAAAAAATGCATGCCTATTTTACTTTACTTTACTTTGCCCTCGACTACTCGATAACCGGTCGCCACTTGATTTTAATTTGACCTTTGCCACCTCAGAGTAAAGGCGTTTTCCTTTACCCTTAACTCAGAGTAAGAGTGCAACGCAACGTGTTAGCTCGCTACACGTCAGTCAGGCAACGCAACGTGTTAGCTCGCTACACGTCAGTCAGTCAGCAACCACGTAAGTGCAGCCAATGAGAAAGTCGGGGGGTTAGTTCGCTACACGTCGTCAGCAACAGTGCGCGAGGGTACGGTTTGGTAGTAGTAACCTCGGATGTGGCGCAGCGCAAGCGTCGCACGAAGGTACAGATTGGAAGCGACAAGCGTGCTGAGGAGGCACGGGTGAGAGTGAAGAAATGGCGGACACCACCGGGAAGCGACGGACGTTTCTTTGGAGCCGAGGAAACGACCCCACGGCGATGCCGCACCCTACTGACTGACCGTCGTCGAAGTGCTGTGTCGGCAACGATGACGGAGAGCGCTATGTTGTCGACGACGCCGGGCGCAGAGCCGCCCGGGCCTGCTCCTGGGCATGCGGAGCCCTGCTGGATTGACCTCGTCCACAAAGGGGATGCTAATGACGCGCGTGTTTCGGCACCTTGGACCAAAGGTACGCGGCTCTGACGTCGGACTTCGGCAGCGCATCCTCAACGTTGTTGCTTCGACCATCGCCGCACTTGCGCCGAATTCAATGTCTACTGTCCAGGACGTAAACGTTTCGCTCCAAGCCCACATTCGTTCGGGCTCCCCGTCGCGATGGCAACTCCGCCTTTCGCGAACCAGCTCGCTCTCCGCCGCTCGTCCGAAATCCAATTGTCGAGCAACAAGCGCGTAAAGCTTCAGTCGACGACGCAAAACCGGCCCACAATACTTCTGACGACGATTTCGATCCGGTGACAACCGTCGAGGCCACAAACGACACTGTCATTCCCGCGCCCGTGCCTGCTCCTCGAGGGCCAATGATTGTCCCAGCGCCGCGCGCTCGTTCACGACCTCCAGGTTATCCATGCGCCCCCTGTAGACAGACCCGGTCCTCGGGCCGAATCCGACTCGGGTCGACGCGCGACCGCCGCCCCGACCAGGCCAACGAGGGAACACAATCGAAGACCCACGGTGCAAACGCTGCGGTCGCTTGAAACAGAGCGAGCCGATCGCCACTGGCAAGCACGGGCAGCGCGTTAAGAAGACGACGGCAGCCTACTGTCGAGTGGACCCAGCTATGTACTTAAATGCCAGGCTAGCCTGGTTAGCTAACGAACGAACGAACGAACGAACTAAACCCCGGCGCACGAGGCTTAGGCTGCTAATCCCAGCGCCGTCGCGCGTGGAACCTGACATTATGAGCTTATTATAAAAGCGTAATAATACCATTCTTGCGCTTTTCCCGGGCGTCGACTAGGGGTGGAGACGGCGCAGGAGATCGAGATCCTGTCGGCTTTGAAGACAGGAACTCCTTTATCCCCCCCTCCTCAAAACAACAAAGAGCTCTATATACAAAATCAGAGCCGATTGCGTCTGGTGGGGGGGGGGCGGTGCACTTGGGACCGGGGCGTTGGTGCCGGATAGAGTCGGCGACTCTGGGACCCATGACCACAGCGTCGGCGACGCGCGCGGCCTTTCGGACGGCGTCGCGATCGAACCATTGGGCTGCCCCGCGCTCTGTGTGGTAGACTTGGAGGGGTTACATCCACGTGCCGCGCACGAAACATTTCCTGATGGCTCGGCGGCCGTCTCGCGGCCTTGGCCCGCTTGACCTCAAGCTCTTAGTGGGGCGAGGGGTGGCAGGCAGTACACGCGCTTCCGGTCGAAGGTCTCGAGAGCGTCGAGTTCGACTCGACACAGCTCGTCGACCGCACCGACCCACAGTAAGACGCCCGGGAGATCACCACCAGATTGGTCTTGGAGCTCCGGTGGGAACTCCTCGAAGACAACGGCATCGACGACTTGCTTCTCCAGCTCCAGGCAGAACTTTTTGATGTCCTGAATCTTCACTTTTCTCCCGCCCGCATGGCATCGCATCATCGTTGGCATCTTTGAACGGGGAGGCGACCTTGGAAACAGGGCCGCTTGGAGCAAGGTGTCGTGGCTCACCCCACAGTACCTCCATATGCACTGCTCGGCGGTTTTTTCCAATCTAAAAGCGAATCGACCGCAAACTCGAACCGCGAAGTGTCGTGTCGGCCTCTGTTCCAACGAAAGCTCGTTGCGGGCGAAACGTTCGCAGATCCGGTGGAGGTAAAGGCGTCTATGGCCGCAGGATGGATAACGAGGGGGACTTTGTCGGGCTACTACTCTGTGTGGCGACGCACTGCGGTCTCGAAAAAAGCCTGGCGTCGGATAGAATTTGAAGGGCAGGGTTTCAGGATTGCAACGGTTGAGGATTCGGAAGGTTACAACTCATGGGGCCTACAACAACAAACAGCGTTCAAGCAAGTGACATCACAGCGTTCTAGTGACATCACTTGAACGCTGTGTTCTATTCTACAAGTACAGTTTGTTGTATACTTTCAACGACCAAAGGCCCTGCCGCGCCGGCCACTAATTATTTGCCACCAAGGCTCTCAGGACAAACGATTTGTTCACCATGGCCGACGATGATGTGAGCGATTTCGATTCGATAGCCAGCACACACAAAGAGCTCCAGCACCAGAACCAAGCGCTGCTGGCGCAGAACGAGCTCCTGCGCGCGCAAATGTTCGGCGTGCGTGTTCTGATGCGTGAACCGCTGGCGCGTCTCGTTCAGCCGCTCGTGCGCGGGTATTTGGTTCGTCGGTGGGTGGAGCGCGCGGTCGCCGAGATCGTGGGGCTCCAGGCCGTGGCGAGGATGCTTCTGGCGTTTCGGTATCGCGCTCGCGCCGTCGCGTCCGCGCGCGTCGTCGAGGCGTGCGAGCGGATGAGGCGCCAGCGCCGCGCGTTTGTGCGTTTGAGTCGAGCCGCACTCGTCGTCGAGACACTCTTTCGGCGCGAGCTGGCTCGACGTGTGCGCAAACACCTGTTGCATTGCGCGTGCGCGCTTCAGAAATTTGGCCGCGGGCGAAAAGCGAGATTCGCCTTACTTGTTTGCCGTCGGGCAGCCACGACCATTCAAGCAGCCTGGCGGCGCAAAGAGGTCTTGGCGAGACCGCTCGCCAAGCTGCTCGCCAAGTCCCGCCGCCTTGTTCAGGAAGTCGAGGAGCTTCGCGAAGACCTGTACCACGCGCCGAAAGTTGACAAGTTGTTTGTGGATCGCGCCACTCAAGTCGACATCGGCAATAACTGGCGCGATGCTCTCAAAGCGGGGGGCTTGCGCAACTCGAAAAACAAGTGGTACGATGCGGTTGCGTCCTGCGTCTGGGCGATTTGGTCCGCGGCGACGGTCGCCAAAGTCCACCGCGCGTTGGAAGATGTCGTCGTTCGGACCGCAGGCAATTGTTGGTGCGAGATCGGCGCCCGTTTTATCGACGCAATCCGCGGTTCTGGTGGTTCAAAGGACAAACCCCTCCACCGCCTGCCCGCGTGCTCCGAGCGACGAATTGCCAAAAAAGGCACGCACTGCATAAATCGCCTTAATATACGTCGTCTCCTCGTGTTTACTTTATTTATTTTGTTTGTTTGCTTGTTTATTCACCTGCCGCTACTCTCTATTCTTCTTTCCCCTCGCCCTCTTTGAGCTCCTTGCGTCACTCCTTCTAGCCTTGCTCCCTTCTTCCTCCTACCTTTGCGTCTGATGAGAATTTGCGCGCTCTTGCTTCATCCGTCTTCCCCTCTGCGCGCATATCCTTTGTATTCTTGGTGCTTCCTTGCGCTCATCCATTCTGGCTCTCTTGAGCCTGGCACACCGTAATAAATAAATAAATAAACAAACGAAGGCATTCGTGCCATGGTGCATCTTCCTTTTATGGGAGCTCCTTAAATTTCTCTTCTCTGCACTATATGTCTGTCTGTCTGTCTGTCTGCTGGAAGACTCTTCTGCCCCTGGCACGCGCCTTTTTTTTGTGATCACACTACAGGTTCTGAAGATGACGTGAAATCATCTGACGACAGTATGGAGCTAGTCAAAACTCACCGTACATCTGATGATGATGATGATCATATAAGAAACACAGATTTAATATTATTCCCCATATGGCGTATTTGGCTATCTGCAATATTTGTATGGTATCATCCCATGGCACTTCAAAGTTTCAGTCACTTTTAGACATACATCGACTATCATGCTCAGAAGATCCATCCCCCCCGCTCATGTCCGCGCAGCCATAATCAGACTAAGCAAAGGCATCCACCACAGCTTATTAAAAGGCGCTCTCCTACGTCGCTTAGCTGGGATCTATTTACCTCCAATGACTGTAACGGGTCTGGAACATCTTATCGCCTGTTGGTCTCTTCTCCATTCTATGCAGGTTGTGCTATCGTCGACGATCGATCCTAAGGCCCTTCTTGATCTTCTTCTGGTCGACGTATACGTGACGTGCACGGTGAAACAGCGAGAATTAGCATCCGCGTCCGACCCCACGTTTCTAACAGACTCATGGTTGCCGAGTACCGCTCACGGCTCCACGTGCCGATTGCGTTCGTTGTTCGTAGCCTGGTTCTCGTACCGTCTTGGCGCGAGGCCGCCGAAATAGGGGGCGTCAAATACGTTTCGATTGTCACCCCGACGAATTGCGGATCCACAGCGAACCAGCCGGTGTCGCCCGCGTTTTGGTCCGCCGTGTCCACAGCTGGATGGGCGGAGGTTCACGGCATTTCTGGTGCCCACAGCTCTAGATGACCCGGGCCCTCGTGGACGACGTCTACGCCGGCGTTTAGTTCTAACACCGACCTTGCAGCTGCTGCGGATATCCCCGCAAAGTTCGCCCCTGTACTCTCGACACCATTCGCACCGTAAGCCAAATGCGGATGAATCGCACTACGCAAATGTCCTGGCTCCTCTTATACGAGAGGAGTGGGACCGTTACTGGTCTACGCGGTGGCGGCGTTTCGGCAAAACACCAGGCCTCTCTGGTGTCATGGTTGACATGGTTTAAGGCCTTCGTCCAGAGCAACACGACGACCTTTTGCGTCTACTCATTGCTGCTTGCGCGACGCGTTGTATACTCTCGGAGCGGAAGGAGCGGGCTACTGTTCCAATCCCGAAGATCCCTGGCAATCGTAGAGATGTCGCGTCCTATCACGCTGATGGACACGACACCATCATGAAGGCCTACTGGTCGGCTATCTTCGGCCGCATTACACCTATCTGGGAACATTGCAAAATTTTCGATGCAAGGCAATATGGTTCACGGGCTGGTAGTGACGTTCATTCGCCATTCGCAATCGCTGCGTCTTTGTCTGAATTGGAATGTGCGGACCATGCATGTGCCCTTGCTTGCAGTTGCCCAAGACATTTCGAAGGCCTACGATAGTGTTCCTGTTTGGTTAGGCTAGGAGATGGATGGCCTTACGTCCCTTTGGATTACCCGACTTTTTTACCGACTACTACCTACAACCTCCCTCGCACCACGGCCGGCTTATGCTTTGTTGATTATGCTTTGTGCTATTCGATTACGCGCCGCGGCTTAGAGCTACGGGTCAACGTTGGCAACCTTTCTTCTTTGAGTTCTTCGCAATCCAATTCAACATAACGAAAACTCAACATAACGAAAACCAAAGCGCTGGGACTCGAGTGGTTCAAGGGCCCCCTCGATCTCGCGGCACAGTGCTGGCTGGCGGCCTTGGGTGTACGATACCGCCGTGAAATGGACGCTTACAGCTCGGTGTTGATGACCCGGGTCACATTGGGCTTGGCGACAGCCGCATCCGGGGGGGGGGTGCCGCGCGAGAACAGGAAGAGAACGCACCCCCATCACGACAGCTTAGCGCTGGGGGGTCGGTGTCCCCTCACCTAGGGCTCTCCTATAGCGCTGGGGGATCGCCCCCCCCCCCACCCACCCTAGGACGCACCGCAGTACCTGAGTGGCTGTACAAGGTATAGGCTACAGTTTGGTAGGGAAATTGGATTTCGAGTGGGGTGTTTGGCGACGCTGAATGGGTCGCAAGGAATGTGGCGGCCTCATGGTAGAATATGGCGTCTCCGAGGTCCATAAGGTAGTCGCGGAGGTTCTCCTCGGGAGCTAGGCTCTCATCCTCCTCCTCCTCCTCCTCCTCCTCGAGGGCGGGCTCGTCGACGGAGTCTGGCTCGTAGGCCTCGCCATGTCCACCGGGGGCGGTTCGTTGACGTCATCATCGTCGTCTTGAGGACAGGACGCGTACAATATCCCGACGACAAGTTTTACTCTGGCTCGAAGTCGCGCGTATGGCTATGGCACAGTGATTTATTTTCCTGCAGCCGCGCTCCCTCGGGTCCTTTTTTTTTACGCCTATGCCCGAAAAGAGCGCGAGGCTAGCAGAGGCGCTCCCTCCCGGCCGAGTCGCCGGCACCCAGTCCGTGGCCGTCCCTAGTTCTATTGCTATGCTGACCACCTGGGCGCTCGGCAAGCATTTAAGGCACTTCTAGAGTGCGCGCGCGGTGGTCAGGTCAGACACCCCCCTTGCACGAAACTTTCGTGCTGGGAGGTCGCAGACTCCCCCCCCCCCCCGGACACAAAACTTTAGTGCTGGGGGCCCGCCCAGCAAAACGCTGCTCTCGCGCCCCCCTCCTCCTCGGATGCGGCTGTCGCCAAGCCTTGAGCCTCGATCAGCCAAACGTGGTGAAATTTCTGTTATTCCTTTTGACCACGGTGTGCGGTACTTGGGGATCCAGTGGCCTCCCGCAGTCGAGTATCTTGACGTTTACGTTGCAGATTCAATTCGTCATATTGTCGACGATTTTGTGGCTAAGCTCCGCGCCGTTCCGGTATCCCCGGATAGCATACCTTCTTGACCAAGTGCTCTGGAGCAAGCTTGCCTATCGCTTTCGTTTTGACCGTTTCGAACAGTGCTTTGTGGATTTACTTCAACGTGAAGTGGAGTCTCTGTTCTCTGTTGTTGAAGCGAGCACGTTCGGGCGAACGAACTAATCGGTTGGTTTTATACGAACACCCGCAAACCTCGGAGGTGATGCCGGCTTACCATCCTGGGTTGACAAAATTCATGCGGATCGTCTGGAATGGATGGCGCGTTTGTTGCATCGGGGTGGCCTCGCGACACGGTTGATTGAGGCGCTCATTCGCCAGGCTCGAATGCGTTCTGGCGCCAGTTCTCCCGTCTTCGAATCCAGCCATATGCTGCAAATGCCAAATAGATCACCTCTATTGCCACGGACCGCACACGTTTCGGGTGGGTGGAGGGCACCATCGTATGGGCCAGTTCAAATGACGTGCAACTTACTGGGGGTGGTCCGCTCCCTTGCTCCGCTGCTCCATCCGATCGCACTGTTGTCGATCTCGCGCTCGCTGTTGGTTGGCCTGTCCCTGATACAATCAAGCTGCAACGGGTGTGCCTCGAGAACGAGGTCTGGTGGTCCACTTCCTTCCTCGCGGCGGACGGATGTACCTTCCATGAAGCATGTATTCCTCGTTCAGCGGTGGACCGTGCTTGGTTCGTCGCGCGCTTTAAGACATTACTCCGCGTGGATGCTGCCGGTCTTGTTGGGTCCGAATTTCGGGCCGATCGCGCCATGGCAGGTATCATCCGTGGTGACGCTGCCTTGTGCATGTTTGACGGCCACCTGCGCATAGTTGAGGTGCAAGACACGGACGGTGATAAATCGCGCTCGTCTGTGAATTGGAATTCCGGACGTATCACCGCGAGCTGCAGCCAGGTACAGCTGACGGTAAACTCGAAGGGGTTTGGTACGAGTGTCGTATCCACGGTGTCACGGGCCGCGGCAGACACCACACACGCATCCTTTTTTGCGCTGGCGGTGACCAATACCCTTTGACCCCCTTTGACCTCCAAAGGCTGTGCGACCGTTTCGTGTGCTTCCCTATGATTTGTCACTTGACTGGGATCCTGCAGCATGGTTTGTCCCGAAAGCCACGGCCGTTACGGTCTCTTGCGTCGGTATGCGTCGCCTTCCCGTGTTCAAAACGCCGCCGCCCCGCTGGCGAGTTTCATCGGAAACCTTTCTCTTTGCCGTTAAATCCCGATGCAATGCGTAACGAAATTATTACTTGTTTCCATACCCGCCGCCGCGCATCCAACCCCGCCTCCCACGTCCTCCACTCTTCCCCCGACCTCGGTTCCGGCACCTACGCTGCCGACTGTCGCCGCCCGGTTTCGTATGTGGGCAACGCCTCGTTCTGCGCTTGATGGCTGTGGTCCTAGACCGCCCATCAATCATCTCTACGTGGCCAATGACGGATCCGTGTTCAAAGGTGGGGGCGGAGCCGCTGTAGCCATTTTCGATCCTTCGGCCCCTCGCCTCTACACTTTCGCTTTGCGGGTCGCTCCCGGTCCTGGAACTCTATCTGCGTATCGTGCTGAGGTCATAGGCAGAATCTATGCCGCCGCACAAGCTGCACTTTTGGTCCCTACGTGATGTACTCCCTCGGCTACCTGTCAAAGCTGTTCTTGACAATAAAGGCGCTGTGCTCGCACATTCTGGCCTCTCGCAGCGCGTGCCAGTCACATCCAGCGATATTTGGGATGAGACTGCGCACTTCACTCCACGCTCAACGACACATTTTGGTTCATTTCACCTCGAGTGGGTGCAAGGCCACCCGGAACGTCGCAAATCTTCTTCCCAGTTCACCTTTGTCGAGTCTCTCCAACATCATCTTGTTGATGGCCTTGCGGCGCATGGCCGGTGTGGAGCGAGTGCGGATGAACCTTCTCGCATGCTTTTCTGCCATGGCCGACACTTGTTCGTCACCTTCCAGCGGCGCCGTCTCTTTGATGGGGTTCGCTCCACTTTGCTGACGCAGCTTGGCATTGCGCGCCTTCGTGCTTATGAGCCTGCCGACGTCCGTCCTCTCAATTTGCTGTTCCGGACGTCTTTTGTCGGCTCGTGCAAGTCATTCATGACGCGTGCCATGCAGGTCAAGTTCCTCGTGGCGCAATTAGCCACCCGACAGCGCTCTGCTGCCTGGAGATTTGTTGTCCCTGATCACACGTGTCGCTGTTGTCGCCGCCCTGGTTCTTCCGAGTCCCTTCACCATCTTCTGACTACCTGCCCACATCCCATTTTGACGACGGCGAGACAGAGTTATTGGCTACTCTGCTGCTCGATCCGCTTGTATTTGCCAGCTTGACTTTACAGGACCGGTCGTCTTCACGTCCCTCTGCTTCCCACACTGCTCTTGTGCTTGATCTACGACCACGACGTTCGTCTGCCCTACCCTTCGCATATGGCACCGACGCTGCATGTGACTTCGTGCGCGGTCGTTTGCGGGCGGCGCTTATTGACGTCCTTGTTGCTCGTGACGTCGATGCTGATGACGTGTGGTTATCTCGTCTTCTCGCGACATTTGGCTGCCTCGCCCGGACAAAATTATGGAGGCCTGTTTGGGAGGTTTCGCATCATGCGCTGCAACGGTCGCTTAGCGTCGTCTCCTCGTGTCTATTTTTATTGTTTATTTATTTATTTATTATTTTCATCACCACGCCTGCCGCTACTCTCTATTCTTCTTTCCCCTCGCCCTCTTTGAGCTCCTTGCGTCACTCCTTTTGCCTTGCTCCCTTCTTCCTACCTTTGCCTCTGATGAGAATGTGCGTTCTTGCTTCATCCGTCTTCCCCTCTGCGCGCATATCCTTTGTATTCTTGGTGCTTCCTTGTTTCCTTGCGCTCATCTATTCTGGCTCTTTGAGCCTGGGAGTTGCAAACCATAATAATAATAGTAATAATAATACACTGGACGCGTCTCCCCCGTTGGTACATAGGTTTCCGTTTTGGCCTCTAGTTCTGTTTCCACAAGTTGCGCTGAGCGAGATTTCACTCCCGCCTTCGTACAAACGGCCTCCTTGTATTGCCCCATCTCCTGCTCCATTTCTCCAGTTCTTTGCTATGGGTTCTCTTTCTACCACATGCGTTCAACCTGCGCTGAGCAGGATCACTCTCCCGCCTGACTACAAGCGGCGGACTTGGATCGCCCCATAACATGGGTGGTATTGGCGGCGACGGCGGTCGCGGCGGCCCTGCCTCTGAACCAGTCCCATCTCTCTACCCCAAACACTCGTTCTGGCCCCTTCCCAACCTACGTGCTCTGCGCTCATTTTGCTGTCCCCTCCGCCTCTCTTGCGCCTCATCCCACCATGCGCTCCTTTTGCCGTCTCCTCCAGTCTACGCCTCTCTTGCACCTCATCCTACAATGCGCTCTTTTTGTCGCTCTCACCACGCGTCTCACTGCGTTACCGCCCCTTCCGGGTTTTTCCCGTCTGCCTTGCCATTTTCTTTTTTGCTCCATCGCCTTCCTCTGCGGTCGTCTTTGGTCTTCTCTTCTTTTGTGTTTCTCTTCCTTTGAGCGATCATCGTTTTTCTGGCTCTCTGAGCCTGGGAGTTGCAAACCATAATAATTAGAGAACAGTAAAAATCACTGTGCCTCTGGTAGAGAATGGTGGCAGTGGTAGTGCTGCCTTTCGTCCTGTCCTCGAACGACACAAAGAGCAGCACGGTGTGCGACACAGCGATTTAGTGGTTGTAAGTGTGAATGCGATGAGGTTAAGGGGGAGGGGGGGTTCCTAACCCTAAGTGGGATTTTCTACCTCGACGCCCTCGGCAGATTGAACTCGGGGATGAGCGAAATCTGGGACAAACAAAACAAATGTCTGGCCAAGGACAAATGGATGTCGAGTCGTGAGGAGGTGTTGAAGGAAAGTAAGCGAAGTGCATGAAAGAGATAGAGGAAAACGAAACGCAGGTAGTGTGTGAAGTGAGAAAGGAGAAAGAGCGGAAGATCAAAGAAAGGAAAAAGCATCGATCGTGAGTAAGAAGAAAAGTGGAGGAAGATGCTAAGTAGGCTAGCGATGAAGTATGGCGAATGTTGTGCGAGAGATCAGATCGTCATCTTGCTCGGTGGCTAATGATATAGGGGACGGTGCGTGCCGGTGGATAAATCCTAAGTGTCTGGGGGAGCATTTGAGTAGAGCAGGTGATCTAACGAATAATAACAGGAGGGATCATGGGTCAGGCAGTCGGGAATTGTGCAGCAGCAGACCAATGATTGATCGAAAGGCGAATAATGAGAGTGGCCGTAGGGATGTGATTCTATTGTGGCTAATGTTGGACTTGTAAAGATTTGACGATGTGACGGAGCGCTAGCGTGATCCCATGAAGAGATATGACCATTTAACCAAATCGGTTTCGACATGGTAAGGTAATCGTCGTAATGAGAGCGAGTAAGGCGGAGCTGTTTCTGGAAGATGAGGGAACCAGAATTGCATGTCACATACGTGTCAAAGCTGTCGTCCTGAGTGTAGCGTGGGACAGCTGAAGCTAGGCTATGAACGTCTAAAATAATATGCGGATAATCGTAGCGCGATGATGACATCGGGATAAAGTTGTCTGGGGGTGGCCATAAATATGAAAACTCTAAATTTGCTGTAGGTTTGGGTTCGTAGTCTCGTGTAAGTCGCCAGTGGCTATCATCAAAAGATGATTGGGCGGAGACTGAGGTTTGCGAGTGTATCGCGTATGATGGTGGGTACAGGCGTGTGTCCTGTGCTGACGAGTCGGTGCCACGTGCAGAAAATGCAGAAGAGTTGGGCAACAGAAGAGAATGCCTGAAGGCGATGGACTGCTTGAAGATAGTGTCCGTGCCAGGGGGAGAGTTGACTTCGAAGGTATGGTCGAAGTCGCATCTTTCGTGTTCTATGTTGTAAAGTGATCCTGAACTGTTACAATCGACTAATACATTCATTTCATGTCCGGAGTCGTTTTCATCAGAATCAAACGAAGCGTTTTCACCAGAATCAAACTTCCCTTGATGTACAAGCGCGAGGGAGCGTGGTGCATCCCTGGTGAATCGTGCAGTGACTGAAAGGGGAGACATTCGACAGAAGGGTGTTGTCGATATGCGAGAGCT
Organism: Chrysophaeum taylorii; assembly: GCA_029834535.1. Taxonomy (NCBI): domain Eukaryota; class Pelagophyceae; order Pelagomonadales; family Pelagomonadaceae; genus Chrysophaeum; species Chrysophaeum taylorii. The sequence continues at coordinate 129,723 of JAQMWT010000428.1, forward strand.
GTACAGTTTACAACGTGTAGGGAGCGTATGTTGCAAGAGAGGATTAATCTGTGGACGGGGGATGTCCGAAGAATGAACATGATGTGAGGTCCTGTCCATAATGCGAGAACTGTCCGGCAATGAGTCATGTGAGACTGTGGCAAGCAGCGAGTGCGTGGGAATGAAGAAGTGGATAGGCATGGCAGTTGACATCCTTTGATTAGTAACACAACTGGGTGGGGCTAGCGGTGTGCGGCAGTGAGATTCGGTGGAATGCTGAGAGCAGAGCGCGTGTCCAACCTGTGGAGATTGGGGATTATCTTCGCGGGTGCTACGGGAAGCGTCGGCTGGGTGCGAATCGCAATGGCGGCTGTTGGCCTCAGAGTTCTGCAAGATGGAACCTGCAGTGCGAACGGAGAGGAGCGAACCGAGTGCGTCATAGGAGCGTAATACGCTAGTGCAGTCTGAGTTGTGTCCGAAGCATGATTCTGATAACAATGTCGACGGATGCGAGATATGATCAGAACTGGACGAGGATTTCGTGTGAAGTTGTGTTGTAACCGAACCATAATGGTGCAGAGCTTCAACGTCAAGCATAGTGCTGGGAGGGACGTGAAAAGAGGTGAGCAAAGTACTCTGCGTGCGGCTATCATTTGGTGGCGGGCATTTATTGCGCGAGACTAGCGATAACTGTGACCTCGTCTATGTCTCGCTCGTCCTGGCCATCCTCCTTCACGGTGCGGAATCGTGGTGCCTCACCGAGGTCCTGTTCCGCCGGCTGCGGTGTTTCCACGCGCAGTGCGCCCGCGTCATGTGTCGTGTGACCCGGAAACACACCTGGTCCCACCACATCTCAACGGAGATCCTGCGGCGGCGCCTCGGCCTCGAGTCCATCGACGTCTACGTCACGCGCCGCCAGCTCCGCTGGGCCGGTCACGTCGCCCGCATGCCCTTCTCCCGACTCCCTCGCAAGATGCTCTCGTCTTGGGTCCGCTCCAAGCGCCCACCGGGGGCTCCGCAGATGACGTACGGGAGGTCGCTCGCCAAGGCACTCCGGAAATGCGACATCCCCTTCAACTCGTGGCACGACCTCGCACAAGACCGCGCGCAGTGGCGGTCCGCCATCCATGCAATTTCTTCCCAAGCTTCTACCCCAACTGTGTGATTTTTTGCTCTGTGATCCTGGACCGGCTACTACCGGCCCAGCCTGGCTCCCATGCCCGGGAGAGGTCCGAAGTTAGTTAGTTAGTTAGTGGCTTTGGCGTGACTGAACTTCGTTTGCATATGGCAGCATGCTGGATAAAATCGAGCGAGGGTGGAATGCTGAAACCTGAGAGGTCTGACCTGCGAGAGATTGACGGAAGAGCGTGGGAGGATCTGAATTGCATTGATGACGGAACTTAGTGTCATCACAAATCGTCGGGGATTGGATCGTCGGGAGTCGCGTTGAAGCGGAGAGGAACGATGAATACTTATCAGGTCTTTGCGTGTGACAGAGGTCCTTAGAAAGAGGGACTTCGGTACATGCCGTGAATTGTGTTCCGATGTAGCCAGAGTAGCCATAGGAGGTATGACTGATACGAATCGAAACGAATCTTGTCGTCGGTGGAATACTAATGCGCCCTCGTAATTCGAACTGGGTGAAATCTTCGAATTGCCGGTGAGACCGAGAGACCATGATTGCGAAACGAGCGCAGAGCCGGGCGGCGGTCGGAGGGGGCGCTTCAGTGGTGGCTGAGACGACAGTGTTCTGTGTATCATGAAGCGAAAGGTGTTTGGGCATCGTACTGTGCGACAAGCGAGCGTGCGTCTCAGTTGACTGTGAGTGTACCATGGGTATGGCGCAATGTTTGTAGTCTAAACCGAGAGGGGCGGTGAGCGTGCCGTCGCGAGTGCATTGTAGCCTGTGCGGTGTCTGGGCTTTAATCAGAATAAGACATATGACGTCATACAAAGCGATGGGAGCTGAATCAGACGTGGTGGGACTGGCTAGTAGTGCCGGGAGCAGCATGTCGGGGGTGGTGCTCGGAGATGAGAGTGGAACGCAGTCCACTTCTATCTTGATTGCCGTGTGTCGCGGTACTATGGGCGTAAACAAATGACATGAAGTAAATGCCTGTGTCCCAAACGAGAATGCGGTTATAGTCGCATGGGGAGGTTTCATTTTGTCTCTGCTGCAGTCAAATGCTTTGGGGGAAACCAATGGAGAAACCATGAGCACATGGGTGGCGTCCGGTGGCCAAAGTTCCTGTGGGAGTGGTTGAGGTGACTCCAAAGTAGGATTCCTTCTTGGGTATGACTCAAGCGTTGCAATGAGTTCATGCTCGAGATCATAGCCGTCCATTAGATGACTTGAGGTGGTCGCGAATGAGCGATACGTCGACCTGGTGTCAGGGGAGACCGAGGTGGTGCAGTGACCTGACTGGCTGAGGTAGTGAGGTAGCCGTGCTGGTAAAATTCCAGCGGGTGCGCATAACTCTGCAGAGTGCTGACATTGGCTTGTGCCTGATCTGAAGTCGTGCAGGAAGGCGAGATCGTCTGTGCTAATACGGATTGCAGCGACAGGGAAGGGTCAGGTGCCTGGGGGGCTGAGAGGCGGCCTTTGTATTCCAGAGGCGAAGGGGTCAAGCAAAGCTGTAGCTTCGTCTCGTCGTGATCGGATAGGCGCAATGAGCTTGTGCGCATGATCGTGGTGCGCTTACCTGTGTCTTCATGATGTACCTTTGTGTCCTGTGGTGGTGCTTCTGCGAGCGGGACATTTCTTAGGGATTGGTCCATCGGATGGGGTGCATCAGTTATGAATGAGACAGGAGCCAGTAGCAGTGCAAGGTCAGGTGACAGAACGTTTGCGTGGTCGAGTAATTGAGCGTTGGACCTGAGCATCGTCTGCATAGTCTGGAACCGTGCTGTGCAGTTGGTTTGCGTTGTCTCGTCTGCTACATCAATGAGCTGGCTGGTGTAGCTGGCCGTTGTGGTCTTATCTTTCGTCTTGTCGCTCAATAGAGACTGCGGGATAGTACTCGTTGCTATGTGCGAGACTTTAAGTAGCTGTTGAGCCTTTGTTGAGAGCTGAGTGCTCTCTTGTCTGGCAGTTTCTGTTGCTTTGGAGTTCCAGAGACATGATTGCGCAGCTTCAGACGTCTTGGCATTGGGGATTGCCATAAAGTAACTCGTAAGTTCAAAGTCGGACGTCGGAAAATGCATCGAAAGACCTGTGAGGTCACCAATTGAAATGCGCCTTCGTAAGGCGTGCGCGACGTGGTGCGGGCGCGAGCGACTTAGGTTGGTAATCTGAAGGGCGTGAGATACGTAGCGGCGCAGAGTGTCGGTGGAAATGACGAGTGTCTTGGTGTTAAAGGCGGTGACGCGGAGAGCATCGAAAAGCGTGTCATGCTCCAAGAGCGAAAGCGCGTGATGCGGGTGGTCCGAGTCAGTGCCAAAAGGAGCGGGGCTCGCGGCTGACCTGTCTGCAAGGTAGGGATGCGAAAATGCTTACAGAAGTGGGTCAGTTGAAGCGAGTCTGTGCATAGTGCGAGGAGAATGTTTCCTGAGAGCGCAACGTCGATTTTCCGGAGGCAGCGCAAGCGTGTGGCGTCCAGAAGAGAGCTATGCAAGGGGACACACAGGACCGAAGTGGTCGCAATGGAATCGTGCATAGTTTGCGGCTGATCGGGTCGTTCAGAACTCTCGAAATCTGTGTCTGTTACTGCAGCCATGGGGAAAGGTTTCCAGAGGCTTGGTCGCGGTGAGACATAAGGATCGGCAGTCAAAAGGAGTGCGTCCTCTGACTGAGAGTTGGGGAGCGGGTGATCAGGTGTTGCGACTGGTGCTCGTGCGAAGACATCCATCAAATCGTTACACGGTGGTCGCAGATGGGTCCATGCAACCTGCTGAGCAGTGTCATCCAGTGCATCCAACCGAGAAGGTGGATGGTGGGTGCAGCAGCAAGCGCCGGTGAGCGGCAGTGCGCGCCTGTCTTCGAGGAGGGGAGGCGGCGAGGCGGAACCAGCTTCGAAGTGATCGGGAGCTGCGGATCGAGAGATATTGAATAAGGCGGGAATACCTTGTGAATCTGAGCTGATACCTGCAGGTGCGGTGAGTGCCTGCGAGTATGTTGACCGTGGGACCGTTGACAGCGTGTATTGTCCTTGTGGATTCGGCATTGCGGGTCATTGGTGGTGCTTGGATCATGCGGCTGATCTGGAATGGTCGAGGAGACCATCTTCGGGACTTGTGAAGTGGGTCTTGCTACTTCGCTGTATGCATCATACCAGGGGACTGAATCAGAGGGAATGTTGTCAGTGGCCTGCGGCTCTTGTGCCCGGTGCATGGAATACGGCGGAGCTTTAGATTCTTGGGTGTGGTTGCCATAGTCGATGTAGGCGTAATACTCGGGAACATCTCGAGGTGTCTTGGTCTTTGACTTGTCGAAAGTGGGAACGAGATAGCTTGGTGTTTCTTCGACAAGATTGCTTCATGGGCCGTTGTGCCCGAAGAGAGAAGAAGCCCTTATGCATGTCTTGGCAGCATGATGGTGAGCATGACCATCTGGCAAAGAGCTGTCTTTTGATAGTTCGGAACTTGTCGACTCTTGATGTGGGTGGTCTTCATTATTGGTGGGACTTTGCACGTGGTGATCGTCGCTGGTGGTAGGGGTACGGTCGCCGGTGTTGAATGTACGCCCTCGCAACTCGGACGCGGGGATGTGGTCGAGTTGGAATGAACCAGGTAGCTGATAAGGCGAGCGGGTGCAAAGGGGTTCAGGGGGTGCCAAAGAGGCGAAGAGTGAGTGGGTAGAGGAGGGGCCAGAGATGGCGGGGGTTGAGAACAGAGAGACGGAGTGGGTGGTGAACCAGGAGAACCAGGTCCGGGGCATCCGTGGAGGTGGTGATGATACTCGGGGAGAATCGGGGGAGAGGCATTGGAGGTTGGTTCGGAAGGGGATGAAGGTTGGTTGTGGATGGGGAAAGGAGGTGAAAGATGCGATGCAGCATCTTGGGTGGGGTGAGTGGCATCCAATGAGGTAAGAATGGTTTGGAGGACGGCGTTGGTTTCAAGGTGGGAGCTGCGGATGTCAGCGTGGGCAGTTTCGAGTGCCTTGAGCTGGGTGTGGGTGAGATGGTGTTCGGCTTGGGTGGAGACCAGTTCGTCGGCTTGAATGGCGAGCTGGGCAGTGGCGAAAGCCAGGGTGGCGTCGGTGATGTTGAGTTTGTTGGCTGTGGAGGACAAAGCGTCATCATTGCGAATGAGCATGGCCTTGGTTGCGGCCAATTCAGCGGTTTGGGAGCGGAATGCAGCCGTAGTGGCGGCCAACTCGCGTTGGAGCGCAGACGGAGGTGCATTGGAACTTTGAGAAAGGAGGTGGAGTGTTGCTTGAATGGGGACTCGAGTGGGGACGGAGGAATGGTCGTAGTCGTAGAATGCATAGTCACGCGGGTGGAGGTGCAAATCGGGGGAACAGCGACTTTCGAAAGGTGATGAAGGTCTGTCAGGAGGGTGCGATGGTTGGGCGGCAGGAACTTGAGCCGCGGAAGGAGCTGTGGTAGAAATGGAAGTGCCGGGGCCGTCGTGGCCGTAGGTGGCATGGTCTTGTGGATGGAGAGGAAAGTCCTGAGGAGAGTGACTTGCGGAAGATGATGGATATCGGACAAGGGAATCCGACAGTGGGGCGGCATGAGCTTGAGCCGCGGTGGGGGCTTGGTCAGGGATGAAGGTGCCGGGGCCGTCATGGCCGTATATGGCATGATCATCAAGGAGATGAGTGGTGCGGCGAGGGGGTTGACGAGGATGTTGGGGAACTTGTATAGGTGGTGTAGCGGGAGTCGCCGATAGTGGGGAGTTAGGCTCCAGTGAAGGAGGTGGAGGCTCCGGTGGGGTTGGTGGAGTGAAGGGAGTAATGTTTATTGGTGGTGGAGTGTTCAACATTGCTGGTGCGATATTTGAACAAGGTGGAGTGTCCTCGTGAATGTGGGGTGTGCCAGGTTGTGGAGTAACCTTGGCTATGCCTGGGTCCGGAGGGAAGGCAGTTGGGTCTGAGACTTTGCCGTGGGGTGTTTGACATCCAGTGGGGTTGTCGGCATGAGGGGGGGTGACCATCGAGATGATCGGGTCTTGGGTCGCGACTTCGTGAGAAGTTTGCTTGTGCTTGAGGGGAGTTGCCGTATGAACAGCTGGTTGGGGAGCTTGTTCAAGTTGCTCGTCTTGATCGAGTTGCACGTCTTGATCGAGTTGCTCGTCTTGAGCAGCGATTTTGGCTCTGAGAGCAGCGTAATCAGCGGCGATTCTGGCTTTGAGAATAGCTTGATCAGCGGCGAGTTGATCCAAGAAATTAGCTTTGCGCCGTTGGCAATCAGCGGCGAACTGAGCAAAGAAATCGGCTTGGAACTGTTGAATGAGAGCTTGTTGTGTAGCGAATTGCTTCGCTACTTCCAGACTCGGGACTTGTGGGTCGTGAGTCGCCATCATTATTGGGTTGCGTTTTGCGCGTTGTTGGTTGCCTTTCACACTTTTTCACACTTTTTCACCAGTAGCAAGCGATGAGACTTGACAACGGTCTTAAAACTATCAGGAACGTCAGGAGATTGCTCTTGCCTGGAAATCCTGGGTCTTTGTCCGAGACGTCGATCGAGGTCGATGTCTTTCGGAGGACGTTTCTCTACCAGTACCGGACTGGGTCCAAACCTAGAGAACAGTAAAAATCACTGTGCCTCTGGTAGAGAATGGTGGCAGTGGTAGTGCTGCCTTTCGTCCTGTCCTCTAACGACACAAAGAGCAGCACGGTGTGCGGCACAGCGATTTTGTGGTTGTAGGTGTGAGTGTGAGGTTAAGGGGGGGAGGTTCCTAACCCTAAATGGAATTTTCTATCTCTAGGTTCAATTGGTACACATGGCGCGCAGAGCTACTGTGAGCGCTGCCTGAGCATTGGAAATCTTGTCCTGACCGAGGGAAACACGTTACTCGGCGCGGACGAGACGGACATAGTTGCTATGGCGGCACAGAAAAAAAACACTCCCGACCCCCGGGTGACAAAGGGGGTACTCATCGACTCGTCCTAGACCTCACTGAACGAGGAAAACACGGACTCGGGGTCGGATATGCTCGCCACACACCTTGCTCACGCTCACCAAACCTCTCAACAAGATGGGGCGATGGTATATGATAGCAAGAATGCTACAAGAATACTGCAAAAATGCTTCTCACAAGAGAGAGGTGTGACCTCACTAGGAAGATAGGGAAAGGCGTCCCGTTGAACGGGTATCAAGCCTCGAGAGAGGGGGTTGCCTTGACGGTCAGGAGTTGCCGCCACAGGACTCCCCTGGCGAGAACACGAGCGGCCCTCAGCGAGTCCGGCGAGAAGCACGAGCCTTGGCTGAATGAGCATCTCGGGAACGAATCTTCTTGTAGGCACGTTCAACGACAGGTTCAAGAACGCGTCCACCACGCAAGGTGAACTTAGGAATCAACACATCGATCTCATGCGGGGCGAAGTCGGTGACTCAAGGAGTGGTACTGTTGTTGACCTTGGTCTTGTCGGTGAAACTGCGACCGTCCACGTCCTTGTATTCCGGCTTAAGCTTGCGAGTAGAGAGATGTGAAGTAGGCTTGTAATAAGAAACCTTGTCATGGGGACCGAGATCAGCATAGAAATGCAGAGCGACTCGATCATTCACAAAATCATAGGGTTCATAAACTTCAGCGACATAAATCTTCTTTCGCCAATCGGATCGTTTATTATCCGGAATCCGGAAGGTAACGAACTTACCATGCTTGTAATCATCCCGAAAGGTCTCCTTGGGCTTGGGCGCAGCTCGATCGACCACTGGAGAAACCATCACAGGGGTAATCTGGCTAACATGAACACAACGGCGTTCGGGAGGAGAATCAAGAGACTCAATCCTGTAAGTGACCGGGGACAAGCGTTCCAAAATAACGAATGGACCGCGCCATTCCGGTCGAAGCTTGTTCTGAAGAAAAGGGATGTAGAGCAGAACATGTGAACCTTCTTCATACTCCACATCAACATGGTCCGCATTATAGGCGAGGCGTTGTTTACGAAGAGCCTTCTCACGAGCTTCGTTCACCGTAGCGGTATAGAACTTCAGCCTCTCGCGAGTCTCTGCCACGACATCGGAGTGAGTTTTCGGCAGGCGACGGACATCAAGATCCATGATCGTGTAATCGGTTGGCAATAAAGGCTGCCGGTTAAGACGAAGCATGCAAGGTGAGATCTGAGTCCCCGGAATAAATTTACGATTGTAAAAGAAAGCAATGTACTCCGCGAATTCGGGCCATTCCGTGATCTTGCGGTTTTGAAGGCACGTACGGAGGAAAGCCTTAATAAAGCGGTTGACCCTTTCCGCAGGATTAGCCTGAGCATGATACGGAATCGTGGTACTATACCGAACATTGAAAAGATGACAAAACTCTCCCATCAACTTGTTGACGAACTCTTCCCCATTGTCGGTACGAATCATCGGAAGTAGATAACCTTTGAGTAATATATTCGCAACAAAAGACTCGAGGATTGACTCGGCAGTCTTATGGTGTAGTACGTCGAGAATCAAGAAATGAGAAAATGGACAAAAAAAAATGATCAGATATGTCTCGGGACCAGCACCGGGCAAAGGTCCAAACAAATCCATACAAAGGACGGCGCAATCACCATCATACACCGGTTGCTGAAGCAGACCTGCTCTCTTTGGTTCAGGCGTACAAGCTTTCTTGCACACTATGCAACCAGCAATGTAAGCATCCACCTCATTAGACATGTGGGGCCACCAAAAACGTTCAAGTATCGACTACACTGTACTTGACGACCCGTGTGACCACCATTGAGAGGTGTGTCATGGTACAATCGGATGATGCGCGTCCGTAAAGTTCGGGGTGCGACTATCATCGGGTGCAGGTCAGGTGCGGCACGGTAGAGAACTCCTTTCACCACTTGATGGCGATAATTGGCTCCGTACCGACGAAGAGAATTGCCCTGAGCCATGCGATAACGAATGTCCTCGCATGTAGCATCAGTGATCTGCTCTCTGGCTATCTCTTCCAAAGTCAAATTATCCGGAATCTTGTCGATGTACTCTTGGTAATCATCGGCATCACGGAAAATACTAGGCTGGCTCTGCTGACGTTGCTTCTGACGTTGTTTCGTAGCATGAGACGTGACCAATTGCATCGGCTCATCGAGGTCTTCTTCCTCTTTCTCCACAGGCAGCTCAGTCGTAACAAACGACAGAATGACATGGCACACAGGTAAAGGTACTCCTTCATCATCGACAGACTTTTGATTGTCGGGGGGGGGCAGCAGAAAAAGCATTGGCCGTCCCCGGCGCATCTGTCGGAAGCGGAAGCATAGGAACTTCTGGCGGTTCCCATTTAGTGGGATCCTGGAGATCATAGTGGGATCCTGAAGATCATCTTTTGACACCCACTTAACGACACGAGTACGCGTATTTAACAGCGGAATCTGTACGTGACGAAAGGTGGTGTCGGAGATTCGTAAATACTGCTCAAAGGATCGATCTGTCGGGCTCAACGCGGTCGGCAGGACTTCACCACTTTGGCGGGAGCCTCTGGTCGCGGAGTTGTGCAGATCGACTGCAAAAATCACAAGAGTATCTGGAGGGACGATAGACGCTAAATGTTTGAACGAATCTGTCTTAGACAAGCTAGCCCAATCATGATCCACCGGCATCGTGAGCAACTCGGCCGTCATCTCGAGAGTCAAAGGCTGAGTGTCCGAGCGATGCGGTCCCAAACGAAGAGGAACTCGCGTAACGGTGTAAGCCGTATCTGTTGCTTCTCGGGACGAGCCAAGATTATTCAGCTGGAACAGGTGGCGTTCATGAGCATAACTTAAAGCTGCAGCAACTTTTTGTTGCATGTTCACACATGTCTTTGGAGCCTCTTGCAAGTGCAGTGGGTGACTGGAAACCAACAATCGCACGCGAGAGCTCATCGGAGTGGGCGTGATATCATAAAAATTGACGACGTACACGCAAGGGTGTAAGCGCGCTATATAAGAAATAATGGACGCCTCCGGTTCAATCAGCCACATCATGAAGCCAGCCATTTTGCACAGCTTCATCCTCCAGTTAGTGGCCGTAACACCCCTGCCAACATCTCTGGATGTCAAGTTGCAGAGTGCTGAATGAACGCAGGGTGGAGACGCTATACACATCGACGATGACCATTCCGCTTCAGGCAAATAAGCCTTGATAAACCGGAGGGTCGAGTCATATCGTCCGCAGAGCGTGTGCTGAACCACAGGTATCTTCGGCAAATTCTTCTGATGAACCTTGTTGGCAGCTGTTGAAGAGTCAAGAGCAAGGACGACTCGAAACGACGTCCCGCACAACTCGGTCGCTCGTTGCAGTCCTAAAGTACTTCCTCCGGCGCCGCTAAAGAGCATCACAACCTTGCGATACGTGATCGGCACCCAATGGACCTTTTCAAACCTTCGGCGAATCTCGCCTTCTGTAACTTCTCGGCATTTCTTTTCCTCCTCGTCAGTTCGTCGGTCGAAATCGTCGTTACCGAGCGATTCTTGACGATTATTCTTCTTCTTATCGGCAGAAGGAGACGCCTTCTGCACCGAGCTCAAAAGCATCGGTTCGGGAGCCGCATCGCCTTGAGTAAGATGCCTTGCGACCGAAACAGTGAATGATAGATTAGCCTTGTTAGATTCGGCTTCACCATCCTTCGTTAAATCGCCGACCGTCTCAGCATTCAGCTCGCCATCGAAACGAACAATATCGCCCAAAGCAAGGACTTCACCTTGAGTAATCACGGTCGGCACATCCTGGGTAGAGGATATCGCCACTCGAGCTGCGAACTTATCATGATCCTCATGAGAAGAACACATTCCATCGACTACCCCGAGTTGCTCGTACCCAGAGGACGTAGCAACGAAAACCTGCCCAGTTTCCATGGGCTCTGAAAGGGCGACTGGCACGCAGTAGGTGCGCCCGGGCTCGACCTTCATCGTGCGCGCAGCATAGGCTATCACTTCATAGGCATCGCTATTCGAACTTTGAGAAGGCGTAACTTGACTCTCCAAGTCGTCGAAGCTCCCGCTCGTGTCGGCGGTGGACGCTGGAGGTCTTCAATCTTGCACAAGCGAGCGTAGACTCGGTTCTCAACTGTGCTCAGGCTCTGTTGCATCGCATGGTGCTGTTGCCCATAAACCTGAACTACCACAGGATTGCGCTCGTCATAAGTTGTTCTGAACGTCAAAATCGGAGAATCGACACGTCGATCCTGCACCTTTAACTTCTTGCGCCCATAAGCGACTTGTGTGCGGAGAAACGCAATGCGATTTCGCGGGTAGTCCACTATGGCTCCCAACACCCGAATATCGCGCGCTCCCAGCAAAAATAGATGATTAGTATCCTTACCCTGATCGCCGACTGCGGTTGCGATGGAGGACGGTGCCTCATGAATCCTGAGCCTTGCGAGGGCATCCGCCCTCCCGGCGTAGGTTGGCACCTATTCGCCTCCCGGGCGGGCCGGTTGGCAGCCGGAACGTTCGCAGTGGGACGGGGTATGGCCGGGGGGCGAAGACGGAAGGTTATCGACGAGTTGGTTGTCAGTCACATCGCGGTCTCCTCGTCGCATGGCGACAAGCTTGATGGTCACTCTCCGCCGACCGACCTTTCGGCGCTCCTCGTCTACAGGCCCGTGATTCCGGACTGGCTCCTGTCGGTCCGGCCTGGCTCCCATGCTCGGGAGAGGTCTGAAGTTAGTTAGTTAGTTAGTTAGTATCGGCCACAATAGCAACAACTGGAACGGCCACGTTGCCCGCAAGCGCAATCCGCAATGCGACCCATTTGTGGATAGTCGTCTTGTTCAATCCTGACCCGTACAGGGTGCGCTCGACTGGAAGATCGCCCCGGTCAAGGATGATGCTATCCTTTTCCAGTTTTTCAACCACCCCACGACAAATATAGGAGACATCCCCCATTCCATCCACGCCTAAAGTCGTTGCAAACTTCGGCCCATCTCGTCGTCTATAAATATGACCAACTATAAACGTAAGTGTACCAGGGTCCAAACAACCAATGGTGATGAGATATCGCTCGATCTTTTCCCCATCGCTCGGCGAAAGTGCAGTGTGATGACATCGTATCACCGGTTTCGCATCGCCCGGCATCTGCATCGTCACCGCTGCCATATCTGGCGTTCCACATCTCGCCGCTGAATCTATATTGGCGCTCGCCGCTTCGGCTGCTTCCTCATTCCCCAGTTTCGCTGACAACAAATTCTGACACTCTTCAATCGGAGGCACATATATCTCCTCCTTTAACTCTTCTGGCAATCGCCGTTTCTCGTCCATCAAATCGGACATTCCCATCAACTTCTCCTCCATCGGCGCCGCTGTGGTCTGCTCTGCTGCGACCAAAACGGTATCGGCTAAAACATCGGCTAAAACGGGCTCGACATCGGCTAAAACGGGCTCGGGGGGGGGCGTAGGAAAAGAAGACGTCGTCCCCGACGTCAACTCAAAAGGTCTAACGTCATCATCGTGAACTGCCCTGCAAGACATGCACATTGACGAATGGGGGGGCACTGGAACCTGCGGCATGGGTTCGTCGGTCTCCGAATCTGAGTCTTCCCAGTAGTGCGGAGAATCCAAAGTAGTATCTGATATTGCTTCCACATACTATGTAGAAGGCCACCGAACGATCCGAGCGTTGGTGGTATGTTGCTCCTGTTGCAAACGATGGCTGCTCGTCACTGCGACATCGGCAACATCATCGGAGACTCCGGCGGGCCGCGCCGTCGGGTAAAAGACAACCCCGACAATGGCGGCGCGTCGCATAAAGATTGGAACGCGAAAGTTGCGCTCGAATGTCCCGAACTATCCTGATATCTGCCTCCGTCATATTCGCCATCGTAATGTCGATGACGTCGGCGCCGGCGCGAATTGCGACTAGAGCTCCGGTGACGGCGAGGACTCGGGCTGCTTTGAGCAGTATGGGCTTTTCGATCAGAGCTCTGGCTTCGATGTCGTCGCGACGATCGTCTAGAAGGTGATCGTCCGTCTCGCTGTCGTGTAGAAATCGATGTAGTATCCTTGATGCCCTTGACCTTGCTCACCATGGTCGCCATTGTGGTTCCAAGATCGGTGAGGGCTGTTTGAAGTTCATTAGAAGGCTCCGATCCGCGCGTGGCGTTCGCATGAGATGCATCATCACGCTTCGCCCAATCGGAACGCGATATGGGCTGCTTCTTCTGCTTACGAATACGCTTCCACATCGCACAGTAGTAACGATCCGGATCGCGGTTGCAAACCACGCGATTTCCGTGTTCATCTTCATCATGGGTGGTCCAGAAGAACCCACAGTGCGGGCACGTTCTCTTGCCCCACAAAAAAGGATCTCGTAAGATCAGCGGATCCGCATTCCCAGACGGTTTATCTGCATCTTGCTTGGCTTGTTGATCGGAGGCCATAGCTCGACCTCCCCGCCCTCGCGGCGGTTTATTCGATTTCGGATTAGGAGGGCCTTGGTCCTTCTCCTCCTCCATCAACTTTCGTAAGTCGTTCTCGAGCCGCGTAATAGGCGCTACCATCGACTTAAAAGTCACGTAGCTATCAGTTTGTCCGCTCCTCATAGTCCGCACACGGGTCCTCAACTCCTTGGATGTCAATCCACTGATAAGCTGGTCGAGGATATCAACATCATCCATCGTGCGGCTGGACACGGAACAAAACTCCAAGGCTTCCGATTGGAATCTGGTACAATACGTCTGGACGTGCCGCTCCCCAGACTTCTTCGGAACTGAAGCCTGGGTGACCCTCCGCAGCTTGTCGAGCAGCTCCTGCTGCGTGCGCCGAGGTCGGCAAGTCGATCTAAAATAATCCAAAATCTTATCGCAATACGTCTCGTTAAGACGACGGATGCGACGAACCGAGGCTCCATGCTCTTCATCGTCAGTATCCAATTTCAAGTAAAACGACGGACCGTGCGCTAGCTCATCGCAGAGCTCCTCGTATTCTGCAAGTGTTCCTCAAAAATGGGTGCAACGGTGTCCCGTAGATGCACAGGTAGTAGGTAACGTAATTTCTCGACCGAGCAATGGTCATCTGCTAAAGTATGCATCATCGCCGCCGAATCCAATTTGAATTGCCGTTGGTCTCGGCCGTCGATGACGAGTTTGAAGTTGTCAGGCTTCAAATTGGAGGTGGGTCGACGGGATCGGCTCAAGTTGCCTTTTCGAAGGCGACCGCAACCGTCTGCGATATTCCCCGCGATAATTCCCGTAAAGTTTCGTACCTTCTTTCTCAACTTCCGCCCTACCCTCAGTCTCCGTATCGACTCGGGGCAGAGGTTCACTCCCCGTTTCAGTGTTCCTTTCCGGTTCAGGCGGCCTCACGGGCGTCTCCGGTTCGGGTCGACTCACATGTCGTTCGCGGCTACTCTCCTGACGCGCACGTTCGGCTAACAATTCATTTCGTTCACGACGAAATCGTTCAACCTCTTCACGTAGGGTCTTCGAGGTCTCAATCTCTTGCTGTAAAGCATCATTGAGCACATCAACTTCTCGTCAAGCCGCTGCCTCTTTCGCTTCAGCCCTTTCACGAGCAAAAAGCTCAGCTAATCGTTCATTTTCGCGACGTCACCGCTCGAGGTCTTCACGAAGTCGAATTCGGGCTGCAGATCCGCGCTCAATCGTAACACGCTCGCCACGGTCCGGGGTCGTTGGACTCAACGGCGAAAAAATAGCAGTATCCGGAGGCACGTCAGGGGGCACGTCAGCAACGTCGACTGCCTCGGCCCCTCTTAATTCACCTTCCTCGCGGCCTATCTCAGGGGCGGCGGGAAGAACTGGAGGAGATTCTTCCTCACGCACGTCTGCGTTTATCTCCATACTGTATCAAATATCGATCAAGAATCTCGAAACACGTCCGGATCCGATCACTCGAAGTAATGCACGTTGATTCCAAAAACGCTATCTGTCGCTGTAAAAACAGCACTCGCGAAATTCCAATCCGCCGGCAATTCAAAAATGCCGTGGGTAGCGATCCCTCTCGCTAAACAGCTTCCACCGTTCAGCTATACCAAAATCAATTCCCGGGAGAATGCGTTGCGATTTCAAACTCGCACGCGTGTTCGTCCTCACTCGGATCACACGAACACAAACAACGTTCGCGTATATGCTCAACGCAAACCGGTCCACTGGAACTCCGTGTGCTTGATCAGGGCGCACGTACAAATCCGGACCACGTATACAATACGTACGGTAGCACTCGCTCGTCGGCGACCGATGTAGTCGCACGAGCTCGTATCATCCACCACGGATGGCGGCACAGACAAAAAACACTCCCGACCCCCGGGTGACAAAGGGGGTACTCACCGACTCGTCCTAGACCTCACTGAACGAGGAAAACACGGACTTTTCACCTTCGATACGATGCGTGCCGCCGGCTTCGTCGCCGCTGCGAGCGGCCATCGAGGTCGCGACCGCGGTCTCGGACTCGCCCGCGGGTTGACGTCCAGTCGACAAACCCGAAAAAATACTCGGCGGCTCGCTCTACGGGCGGCGCGCCGCGCCGCCGGGCCCGGCACTTCGATACGATGCGTGCCGGCGTCTTCGTCGCCGCTGCGAGCGGCCACCGCCGTCCCGACCGCGGCCTCGGACTCTCCCCCGCGGGCGACAACGGCTCGCCGTAAAGTCGCGGCCTTCGTCGAGGCGTCGTCGACCTCGACGCGTCCGCGACCGCGATTACGCTTTGGTCGACGGTGGTCGCGCCACGACCTGGGACTGGCCGGGCTCTGGCCATCGCAAACCTCGCGACCTACTGCTGGAGCGCCTACGGATCGAAGACCTCGAAAAACGACTCGGGGTCGGATATGCTTGCCACACACCTTGCTCACGCTCACCAAGCCTCTCAACAAGATGGAGAGGTGGTATATGATAGCAAGAATGCTACAAGAATACTGCAAGAATGCTTCTCACAAGAGAGAGGTATGACGTCACTAGGAAGATAGGGAGAGGCGTCCCGTTGAACGGGTATCAAACCTCGAGAGAGGGGGGGTAGGCCTTGACGGTCAGGAGTTGCCGCCACAGTTGCCCTACTGCGCATGAACAAGAATTTCATTGCGGTGGCCCGGATTAAGTACAGGGACCTCGGACACGAGACCGAGTTTTTCAAAAACGCCGAGATCTCCATCCGCGAAGACTCTTTGGAGATGGAGGTTGATGAGGAAGAACCAGACGAAGATACCGAGGTCGTTCACATCGCCTAAAGTAAGAAACACTGAACCTAATCCACGGCAACTCCTCCTTCGCCCCAAAACGCGAATGGATCTAAGAGCACCAGACCTAGGCAATAGCGCGCGGGGGGCACGGAACTGACGGGGCGCGGCAGGGACCGACGCTGGCGTTAAAAAAAAAATAAGTGGCGTTCACTTCACAAAGGTTCACGATGGCCACGTAGGGTGACGTGTTCACTTCGAATCACTTCACCAATATTGCGTGGCTGGTGGAGTGGTTCACGTTCACTTGCTGAAGTGAATTCCCAACGCCGAAAGTAATAATTGCGGAAGGGTTAGGTTACCCTGATCGCCGACTGCGGTTGCGATGGAGGACGGTGCCTCATGAATCCTGAGCCTTGCGAGGGCATCCGCCCGCCCGGCGTAGGTTGGCACCTATTCGCCTCCCGGGCGGGCCGGTTGGCAGCCGGAACGTTCGCAGTGGGACGGGGTATGGCCGGGGGGCGAAGACGGAAGGTTATCGACGAGTTGGTTGTCAGTCACATCGCGGTCTCCTCGTCGCATGGCGACAAGCTTGATGGTCACTCTCCGCCGACCGACCTTTCGGCGCTCCTCGTCTACAGGCCCGTGATTCCGGACTGGCACCTGTCGGTCCGGCCTGGCTCCCATGCTCGGGAGAGGTCTGAAGTTCGTTAGTTAGTTAGCGGAAGGGTTAGGAAGGGGGGGGGGGGTAAAGTGAGGGAAAGCCGTATTACGGAGAGAAAACCCTCAAGTAGAAGGAGTGTGAAAGGAGGTGCGAGGAACTCCAGTGTCGTACACATTATAGTGTAAGCTGTAGCTCTCTGGACCCCCTCAACGTGTGGGAAAGGCTTTATGCGTTCCAGACGTTCTTGAGTGTGAAGCTTGTGTACGATACATGAAAGCATCGAGTAACTTAAACATAAAACAACAACATAAACGATGAGGTTACATTACAATTAACATTAGGAGGAGGAAGTTGGACGTGTTGTTACATTACGTAACGAATCAGCATCCACAGTGTCTGATGTATGGTCCAATTCATCATCACTATTGTCTTCAAGTTTCTTTAATTCTGGAGAGGAAGTGACATGATCTTCGAGCTGGTCGTTAGTGGTAGTGTTGTTCATAGTCGTCGCGTCGCAGAGATCAGCGAGTGGGGACATGACAGAAGACAAGTAGGACATAGCAGCAGCAGGTGGTAGAGTACGCAATTCTGTTGCAGGAATAACACGATCCTGTGCATCAGACATAGCGGTATGTAAACCAACAGCTGTATTTTCGATTAAAAGTTGTTGTGTCTCCTCAAAGGTGTTTGGAGGAGACTGTTCAACTGAAGCGATAAGGGACTTGGAGATAAGGTGAGCTAAAACAGCAAGGGTGGGCAATGTAGCGTCCTGGTGCATCTGGTAGCTGGAAAGCAAATCGTCCAAGAGTGACACATGCTTGGTGTTATCAGTTAATTGCGCGGTGAGAGCATCGTTTGCACTTTGAAGTTGAGTGATGGTCTCCAAAGCATCGGAGATTCGTAGGTCACGTTCTGCAAGTTGCTTATCACGCTTGGCGATGTGCAAAGAAAGTGACTGGATTTCTTCTTTTAAAAGTCGTAAAGTTTCGTGTACATTATCAAGAGGCTCAGCTGTAGGAGTAAGCACAGCATGTTCATGTTCTTGCTCAGATTCAGACAATTTAGTGTCTGAAAATGAATCTATTATTACGGAGGGATAACCAACTTGGATAAGCACATTCTTGAATGCAGTCTGATGATCTGGGACTAAGTTAAGGAAGTAGTCCACCATCGGTGGCAATGTCTCACGAGAGGAAGTGTGAATCTGATGTGTAACATCATTAACGAAACACTCAATGAGAACTCCGAGAAGTTCGTCAGGGGTTGTGACGACACAAACTTTGTCTTCGACGGACTGTAGTAGTGACCAGGCGGTAATAAGTATTTCGAGATTTACAATCGAAACATGAGGAAGTTGTAAAAGCAGTGGGGAGTTATCATCGTCTGGGCTGACTACTATGTCAGAGCTGTCAAGGTTGTGAACGGCCATGCATTTGAGGAGCGCGTCTTTGAGCTGTTTATTAATTGGAATGGACTTTCCAAAGCGCAAGATAGCGGCTCGAATATGGGCTGAAGGGTCATTATGACACGAGAGAAGAAACGTGTCAAGACGGTTCTTAGTTAGTGCGGTCCCGTGTTGCGAGAGGTTACACATAACACATATCCATAAGAAGACTGGACGAGGGATATCGAAGCAGTGCGCGGCATGCTGCGCTGATGCCAGGTGCTCTTCGATAATTTTAGTAACTTCATCCATTTTTACTTCGTCCTCAGTACAAATAGCGAGAACTAACGGAGTACCAGGTGCGTCAGATTTATTGAGGCACTTGGTGCAAAGCACATGTACTTTGACAACTCCTTTAACCTGCGGAGTTTTATGTAGACGAATGCCTTCATTTACTGGTACATTTGGTGCGTTTTTAATCCGTTTGGTCTTTAAGCACAGGAGGGAGCCCAAGAAATGAAGATTATCAACTTTATTGTTCTGTTGTGCATCGGTGAGCAGCTGCTGCATAGGCTGAGACCAACATTGAATATCTTTAGGAGGAGGGAGTAGAAAATTCGGAGGGTGATTACCAAGCGAAAGAACGTTCCCAGACATCATCGCCATAACGTCAAACTTACAGTTCTTTAACAAATAGTACTCTGTGCTCTTGACAGGGGTGTCAACATCCTGTCGAGTTGATATTGACGTGGGAGTAACCGGTGTCTTGGTTCCTTGAGCAACAGAGAGATACGACGGTCGCTTACGGTTGTTGGGAGATCCGGGAGGAACAAGTGCCGGATTTAATGGATTAAAAGGTGATGATAAAGCGGATATTCCACCACGTCCACGATTAACACTGAATATCGTCGTCGTGCTGCATCTTTATTCTTGGCAGGGTTCATCTTTTGTAAACATATATGAAGATCATATTATGTTTTCAGTGAGCCGCAATTTTCGTTTCTGTGAGGGCTAGTTTAATGTCATTGCGGACATAGTGATAAGGGTAACGATTAAGTATCTTGCTGGGCTATGGGTTGTTGTAGACCAAGTAACGTGCGAAACCTAGCGAAGAGAGGAGCACCGAAGGGCTTAGTGAATCCGTCAGCAATATTTTGGGTGCCTGAAACATGGTGCAAGCGAATACGTCTTAGGTGAACATAGTCACGAATACGAAACCAGCGTGTGCTGATGGCTTTGGCTTTGGTTGCACTATCCGGATTATTCGATAAGTGGATGGCAGAAGCTGAGTCTCCAAGTATAGGGCTGTTACGTATGAATGACATGTCTGACGGGAGGGGATTGTCATGGGCATCATAATCTAATAGCAGATCTTTCCCTGGAGGTTGGCGACTATAGTATTGCGGATTTATAGCAAGAGCCATTTCCGTCCGCAGTTTGCGTAGCCAGACCATATCATCAGCACACATATTTAGAGCAATAAGCTCACTCTCATGTGTGGAAGTGGCCGTCATGGGTTGTAATTTAGATTTCCAAGTAATAAGGGAACCAAACAGGAAAATAGCATAACCAGTTGTAGGTTCGCGATCTTGTTCGTAGGAGGGTGCGTTATCAGCATCGACGAACGCAACCAGTGGATCAAAATTACATGAATCCACTTGTTCTTTAGTATAGTCCAACATGGTTGCCATATCAGTGCGATTGCCGATAATAGATATAAGATGTTCCATTAGAGCAGAAGAACCAGAGTAGTACCATAATCGAAGATTGCGATTTTCTGGTTTGCGCAAGTAGCGAAGTACTCCTGTTAATACCTGGACGTGCAGATATTCTGGATTGTGCATTCCACGGGAGCAGCGACTGAGGCTTTGCGATAAATCAGGGCGACAGGCCAGCTGTACAAAAGTGAGCTTGCCGAGTAGGGTGGAGAAGGTATGTTGTATGAACTCGTCCATATCAGAGGATGGCTCTCCAGTTTTATATATAGTTGAAGGAGACATAGGGGTAGATGTTGGACGTAAATTTGCTAGTATAGGGTACTCTTCAAACAAGGCATCGATTTTAGCTTGGCAATCGAGTGAGATGGAGCCATCGGTAGTGCGTGTTACTCGCATGCCTAGAAGAGTATGAACTTCTTCAAAGTCTTCAACGGAGTATTCTTTCTTTATGGCCTGTTGAAATTCACGACGTAGACTTTCCGATGTACAGATGACAACAACATCATCCACTGATAGAGTACAAAGTAGAAACGTGGCGTCGGATTGGACTTTGGCATAGATGCAAGTATCTGTTCGAAAGCGTTGATATCCTAACGTGTCAAAGAAACCGTTTATGGTTTGGTTCCAGAGTGCAGGGCTCTGTCGTAATCCATAAAGAGATTTGAGCAGTTTTGGGAGACGTCGTCCCTGGTACTTTGCATCTTCTGGGTCCAGTAGGTGAATACCTTGTGGCAATTTAACGTAGACATGAGAATCTATGGGGGCTTGGACAAACGCGTTGGGCACGTCTATGTGATAGACAGGAAGTCGGAGGTGTGCTGCGAGAGCTAGAACACAACGAATACCAGTGAGCTGCGCCATTGGACTGAGTGTGTTAAAGAAGTCGGTGCCAAGTGAAGCTAAAAATCCCCTCAGGACCAATCTCGCTTTATGTTTGATGTATTCGCCGGCGGCGTTGGTCTTTATACGTAATACCAGCCGGGTATCAATAGGCTTGGAGTTGGCCATGGGCAACGATAACTTGAAGCAGCCAAATTTGACAATATCAAAAATCTCCTTGGAAATTGCGGAGATGTAAGCCTTGCGGTCAGCATCTGAAAGACCTTTTAGGCAGGTCAACTCATATTCATCAATCTTGATATCCTTGGCTTGAATTTTATATTCGTCCGGACCAACAGTGCTGGGATCTTGAGCGTGAGTTAGGTGGATGATCGCGTAAGAATCAGCAATAGCGGTAGTATGATCGGGATCGGGAGTTTCGACAAGTTGAATGACAAGTAGAGGATCATCTCCAAGGTGTGCATCGATGTAATGAGACTGCACAGTGATGTAGTCTTCAATGGCGGAGAGGTGGGGTTCTGAGGCGCCATAAGAAGCATCGTTATGATCCATAACAGAATGGGGCGTTAGCAAAGCGCAAGCATATTGAGCGGGAGGAACTTGAAAAGCTTGGGCGTGTTCAGAAATTAGATGAACAAGAGCACGAGGGAGGTGGAAGTCCGAGAGGCTGAAGTCGTCGAGGAGATGAACAGGGGTGGCAGCCAACGGATGGCTAAGGCTACTATGACACATACCAGAAGAAGACTGGAATAGCGCTTGATGAACATGATGATGAAGAGTTTGTGTAAATTCCCCCTCTGGAGGCATAGCCATCCAGTGGATGCCATGAGCAGCATGAAGGGAGTGGAGGGTGGGGTCGCAGAAGGCAATGTACTGCTTGGAGAGGTCATACTTGAAGTCAGCAAGCGTACCACCAGCTTGTTTATAAGCGGCAACGGTTGGCGAAGCAATGCGGGTGAGAACAGCGTGGAGATTAGTCTTGCGACGAGGCTGAGGGTGATTAGGTCCGCGGGTGAGACGAAGGACGT
The DNA here is from genome assembly GCA_029834535.1 of Chrysophaeum taylorii. Classification (NCBI taxonomy): domain Eukaryota; class Pelagophyceae; order Pelagomonadales; family Pelagomonadaceae; genus Chrysophaeum; species Chrysophaeum taylorii. The sequence continues at coordinate 151,538 of JAQMWT010000428.1, forward strand.
CTTGCGAGTATAGGGACCGATAGGATTGTAAGATGGGTAAATCATTGGACGGCAACTCAGATGCCGTAGGTGTGGCGACAGAAGCAGCGGGAGCACAGGCTGGAACTGAAGTGGGAGCGGGTGCTGGAGGTGAGGTATTCCCCCTCTCGTGTTCAGTGTCGTTGGACACAGCATTCCCCCTCTGCAACGCATCACTGGGGGTGCTTTGAACAGAAAAGGGTATCTCAGGTGAAGGTGCGGGTGGGGGATGTTGTTCGTAATCGGGAGGAGAATTAGAAGTTAGATGAGGAAAGGTAAGTTTAGATGAAACACGGACTTGGCCGTTCTCGGGATTAAGGACAACATCAGCTAAGTGGTTAACATGGGGTGTAACCAGAGGGTTAATGACATTAGCGCCACATAAATATATGTAAGGACGACATCGAGGTTCATATTTATGAAATTCATTAGATTCCAAATGCAAACAACAAACAGAACCAAAAGGTTTGAGGTAGTCTTCTTGGGGAGTATTACATTGGTCCAACAAAACTTGTCGGGGACTTAACACTTCAATATAAATGCGTTCGATAGAGACTTTAGGGAGGAGATTGTACGACTGAATGGCATGTATAACAGCCCACGGGTAGTGTGGGGCCGGATCTGTTACGGGGTGACCTTTATAGAACATATTGAGCATATGCCGGAGTCGTGTAGACGCAGCAGTTGCAATATGGCCCACAGCGGCTTCTACTTCGTGATTAAGCACATGCAAGTAGGGAGGGAAAGCAGACATATTAATGCCATGCTCAACACGAAAGGGAGTAGTAATGTGTTGACACAAATAGGGTGTAAAAGAGTCACAGTAAAGTTGCTTTAATTGCACTTGAACATAAGTGGTGCAAAAGTTACGAACAAACTTTGAGGCATTACAAAATTCGCAAGCGTTTGTAGTACGACAAAGGAAGACTAAACATAAATTTAGAAAATGAGACATGTTGGAAAACCTAAAATGTGTTCGAAAGAACCCCATTCGGATAAGGGCAGATATTATAGCCACCACGCATGCCCAGCTCTTTTTCACCGGTGAAGAAAGTTGAAAGGACTTTTCGAAGGAAGGTTTGCTTGGTAAGGTGATGTGGATGAGGAAAAACTTTTGTTTTTATGTAATGTACAGTCCACACAAAATTGCGGTAGGGCAATCCGAGGGATGATGCCCGGCTGGCGATGACCATGACTGATTTATAGCTTGCGAGTCGCTGAAGTCGAGTGTTGTGGAAGTTCGTGGCACGTCTACTTGGGCATCGCGAAAAGCAAGAGTAGCCTATAGCATGGACTTTTCGTTCAAAAAGAAGCATTTTCTGTGTAACTGTCTTGGGGTTATGAGAGGATCGGCTTCTTTTTGTTTTGAAAGGATGGTTCATCTAGCATGAGATGTTAGACATGAAAATGTGCTACGAGTCGACATGGAACGAAGGAAAGTCTGATTAGATGAGAGGTTGTCCACAAACATTGGAATATGAGTCAGTTTGAAATATGTTAGTGAAAAATGTTGACCTATAGTTTTTGGTTAGAGAAGTATGATCAGGGTCGAAAGATGGTGATAACGTTAATTTACGTAAATCATAGACAAGCTGACACAAATGTGTATAAATTACATGATAAGTCCCAGCCGGGATAGCATTAGCGATCATGTCACAGCAAAGGTCCGGGGACAAAGACAACAGAACAGAAAATTAATTTGGTGCGCTGTGAAGTTATTGGCGCGTGCCAATTCGCGAGTTGAGTAGTGTCGGATGCGATCAAGTCGTGGATCGTAAAGGATCATGTTCGCAAATCCACGAATAGTAGGGGTTGGTGTATGGATAGAATGAACTTTAGCGCCCATCTTTCTATCGCTAGATGTAATAAAGCCGAGGTACCTGCTTTGAGACAGATGCATGTCACTTAAAGAGAAAATTTTATCGATGAATTCAACGTGGTTGGACTTGGAGTAAAAGATAAAAGAATCCTGAAGCACAGGTGAAGTGAAGGAGACAAGTGTTTGCACGAGGCGACGGGTGTCTTGGGTTTCATTATTGTGGTGGTAAGCTTGACACAACCAAAGAAAGCCGGTCACAGGATCGAGAGTGGCGGTTTTATCGATTCCCAGATTCGTGCGTTTGGAAGGTGTAAGTTTCACCGAGTGCATTAATGTGCGCCTGTTATTTAGAGGAGGGATTGGTAACTTTGATGTCTCCACCTGTATGTGTTCCGCCTGTGATGTAGATAATGGAGGAGCTAGAGGTTTTATTTAAAAATAACCTGTGAGATGGTTGGTTAGATTCGATAGTTGTAATACGAAAAGACTGGAGAGATTTGACCCTCTCAAAGACTGGAGAGATTTGACCCTCTCCGGGTACATGGTAGAGACTGCGTGCAGTCTTAGGCGTGCACAGACCATTCCGCTTGTCACATGCTACTACACAAGGTAGGGATTTAGGCCCTAACTCCTTAAGGACATTAGGTCCCATAGAAGCGCTTACACTGACAACCAGGAACGAAGCCCCTGCTAATTAAACAGAAAACCCCATACCTGACGGTGCGGACCTGGAGGCCTACTTCTTGTTGGAAGAGAACTTCAGACCTAGTACTTCATAGTCTGGAAATAATTGCGGAAGGGTAAGGAAGAAAGAAGCAGAGGGAAAGCCGTATTACGCGGAGAGAAAACCCTCAAGTGGAGAAAGTGGAAAAGGGGAGTAAGGAATGCCAGTGTCGTACACATTACAGTGTAGCGCTCTGGACCCCCTCAACGTGTGGAAAGGCTTTATGCGTTCCAGACGCTCTTGAGTGTGAAGCTTGTGTACGATACATGAGAGCATCGAATAACTTAAACATAAAACAACAACATAAATGATAAGGTAACATAACAATTAACATTAGGAGGAAGTTGGACGTGTTGTCACATTGCGGAATGAATCAGCATCCACAACATCAGATGTGTGGTCCAACTCATCATCACTATTGTCTTCAAGTTTCTTTAATTCTGGAGAGGAAGTGTCATGGTCTTCGAACTGGTCGTTAGTTGTAGTGTTGTTTATAGTTGTCGCATCGCAGAGATCAGCAAGTGGTGACATGACAGAAGACAAATAGGACATAGCCGCAGCAGGTGTTAGAGTATGCAAATCTGTTGCAGGAATAACATGATCCTGTGCATCAGACATAGCAGTATGTAAGCCAGCAGCTGTATCTTCGATTATGTTTTGCTGTGTCTCCTCAAAAGTATTTGGAGGAGACTGTTCAACAGAAGTGATTAAGGATTTAGAAATCACATGAGCTAAGACAGCAAGGGTAGACAATGTAGTATCCTGGTGCATCTGGTAGCTGGAGAGCAAATTGTCTAAGAGTGACACGTGTTTTATGTTCTCGGTCACTTGCGCGTTAAGAGCATCGTTAGCATTTTGAAGTTGGGTGATGGTTTCCAAAGCATCGGAAAGTCGTTGATCTCGTTCTAAAGATTGCTTATCACTCTTGGCGATGTGCAAAGAAAGTGATTGTATTTCTTCTCTTAAAAGTCGCAAAGTTTCATGTATATTGTCAGGAGGTACATCTGTAGTAGGTCCAACTTGTGCTGGTTTGACTTCAGACAATTTAGTGTCCGAAAATGCGTCTATTATGGCAGAGGGATAACCAACTTGGATAAGTACATTTTTGAAAGCAGTTTGATGCTCTGGGGCTAACTTAAGGAAGTAGTCCAACATTGGCGGTAACATCTCGTGAGAAGTGTCATTAATCTGGCGTGAAACATCATTAACGAAACCTTCAATGAGAACAGCAAGCAACTCATCCGGGTTTGTAATAATGCAGACTTTATCTTCGACGGACTGTAGTAATGACCAAGCCGTTACAAGGATTTCGATATTAACGGTAGAGATATGAGGTAGCTGTAGCAAAAGGGGTGAGTGGTCGTCTGGGTTTATTATTATATCAGAAGCGTTAAGATTGTGAGTAGCCATGCATTTAATGAGCGCATCTTTGAGTATCTTATTTATTGGAATAGACTTTCCAAAGCGCAGGATGATGGCTCGCATGTGGGCAGCTGGGTCATTATGACATGAAAGATGAAACGAATGAAGACGATTCCTAGTTAATGCAGTCCCATGTTGCGACAGATTACACATAACGCAGATCAAAAGGAAAATTGGACGGGGCACATCGAAGCAGTGCGAGGCATGTTGTGCTGATGACAAGTGCTCTTCAATGATTTTAGTAATTTCGTCCGTTTTAACTTCGTCTTCAGTACAAATAGCGAGAACAAGCGGCGTACCCGGTGCGTCGGTTTGATTGAAGCATTTAGTGCAAAGCACATGTACTTTGACAACTCCTTTAATTGGTGGGTATCGATGCAACCGAATGCCCTCATTTGCCGGTACATTAGGTGCATTGCGCACACGTTTGGTCTTTAAACACAGGAGGGAACTCAAGAAATGAAGATTATCAACTTTATTGTTCTGTTGTGCGTCAGTGAGCAGCTGTTGAATAGGCTGAGACCAACATTGAAGATCTTAGGTGAGGGTAAATGGGAATTTGGTGGTTGAGTACCAAGCGAAAGAACGTTCCCAGACATCATCGCCATAACGTCGAATTTGCAATGTTTTAACAAATAGTACTCTGTGCTTTTAACAGGAGTGTCAGTATCATGTCGAGTTGATCTTGACGTGGGGGTCACCGGTGTTTTAGTTCCTTGAGCAACAGAGAGATACGACGGTCGTTTACGGTTATTGGGAGAGCCAGTAGGAGCAAGTGCCGGATTCAGAGCATTAAAGGGTGAGGACAGTGCAGATATTCCACCACGTCCACGATTCAATACTGAGTATCGTCGGCTCGCGGCGTCTTTGTTCTTGGCTGGGTTCATCTTTTGTAAACATATATGGAGATCACATATTATGTTTTCAGCGAGCCGCAATTGCCGTTTCTGTGAGGGCTAGTTTAATGTCATTGCGGACATAGTAATAAGGGTAATGATTAAGTATCTTGCTGGGCTATGGGTTGTTGTAGACCAAGTAACGTGCGAAACCTAGCGAAGAGAGGAGCACCAAAGGGCTTAGTGAATCCGTCAGCGATATTTTTGGTGCCAGAAACATGGTGCAAGCGAATACGTCTTAGGTGAACATAGTCACGAATACGAAACCAGCGTGTGCTAATGGCTTTGGCTTTGGTTGCACTATCAGGATTATTCGACAGGTGGATGGCAGAAGCAGAGTCTCCAAGTATAGGACTGTTGCGCATAAATGACATGTCTGAAGGGAGAGGGTTGTCATGAGCATCGTAATCTAACAACAAATCTTTCCCTGGAGGTTGGCGAAGATAGTATTGCGGGTTTATAGCAAAAGCCATTTCCGTTAACAGTTTACGTAACCAGACTACATCATCAGCACACATATTAAGGGCAATAAGCTCACTCTCATGCGTGGAAGTGGCTGTGATAGGCTGTAGTTTGGACTTCCAAGTGATGAGGGAACCAAATAAAAAGATAGCATAACCAGTTGTAGATTTGCGATCTTGTTCATAGGATGGTGCATTATCAGCGTCGACGAACGCGACCAGTGGATCAAAATTACCTGAATTCACTTGTTCTATAGTGTAGTCCAACATGGTTGCCATATCGGTACGATTGTCGATGAGAGATCTGAGATGGCCCATTAGAGCGGAAGAACCAGAGTAGTACCATAGTCGAAGATTGCGATTTTCTGGTTTGCGCAAATAGCGAAGTGTTCCTGTTAATACCTGGACGTGCAAATATTCTGGATTATGCATTCCTCGGGAACAGCGACTGAGGCTTTGTGATAAATCAGGGCGACAGGCCAACTGTACAAAAGTGAGCTTGCCGAGTAGGGTGGAAAAGGTGTGTTGGATGAACTTGTCCATATCAGAGGATGGCTCTCCAGTTTTATATATAGTTGAAGGAGACATAGGGGTTGATGTGGGACGTAACTGCGTTAAGATGGGATACTCTTCAAACAATGCATCAATCTTAGCTTGGCAATCAAGTGAGATGGAGCCATCAATAGTGCGTGTTATTCGCATACCTAGGAGAGTATGAACTTCTTCAAAGTTTTCAACCGAATATTCCTTCTTTATAGCTTGTTGGAATTCACGACGTAGACTTTCCGATGTACAGATGATAACAACATCATCCACTGATAGAGTACAAAGTAAAAACGTAGCGTCGGATTGGACTTTGGCATAGATGCAGGTATCTGTTCGAAAGCGTTGATAGCCTAGCGTGTCGAAGAAACCATTTATGGTTTGGTTCCAGAGTGCAGGACTCTGTCGTAATCCATAAAGAGATTTGAGTAGTTTTGGGAGACGTCGTCCTTGGTACTTTGCATCTTCAGGATCCAGTAGGTGAATACCTTGTGGCAATTTAACGTAGACATGAGAATCTATGGGGGCTTGAACAAACGCATTAGGCACATCTATGTGATAGACGGGAAGTCGGAGGTGGGCTGCGAGCGCCAGAACACAACGGATACCAGTGAGCTGCGCCATTGGACTAAATGTGTTTAAAAAAGTCGGTGCCCAGGGAGGCTAAGAATCCCCGTAGGACCAGTCTCGCTTTATGTTTGATGTATTCGCCGGCAGCGTTGGTCTTTATACGTAATACCAGCCGGGTATCAATAGGCTTGGAGTTGGCCATAGGCAACGATAGCTTAAAACAGCCAAATTTGACAATATCAAAAATCTCCTTGGAAATTGCGGAGATATAAGCCTTGCGATCAGCATCGGAAAGACCTTTTAGGCAGGTCAACTCATATTCATCAATCTTGATATCCTTGGCTTGAATTTTATATTCGTCCGGACCAACAGTGCTGGGATCTTGAGCATGAGTGAGGTGGATGATCGTGTAAGAATCAGCAATAGCGTTAGTATGATCGGGATCGGGAGTTTCGACAAGTTGAATAACAAGTAGAGGATCATCTCCAAGGTGTGCATCAATGTAATGAGACTGCACAGTGATGTAGTCTTCAATGGCGGAGAGGTGGGGTTCTGAGGCGCCATAAGAAGCATCGTTATGATCCAAAACAGAATGGGGCGTTAGCAAAGCGTAAGCATATTGAGCGGGAGGAACTTGAAAAGCTTGAGCGTGTTCAGAAATTAGATGAACAAGAGCGCGAGGAAGGTGAAGGTCCGAGAGGCTGAAGTCGTCGAGGAGATGAACAGGAGTGGCATCCGCCGACGGATGGCTAAGGCTACTATGACACATACCAGAAGAAGACTGGAATAGCGCTTGGTGAACATGATGATGAAGAGTTTGTGTAAATTCCCCCTCTGGAGGCATAGCCATCCAGTGGATGCCATGAGCAGCATGAAGGGAGTGGAGGGTGGGGTCGCAGAAGGTAATGTACTGCTTGGAGAGGTCATACTTGAAGTCAGCAAGCGTACCACCAGCTTGTTTATAAGCGGCAACGGTTGGCGAAGCAATGCGAGTGAGGACAGCATTGAGATTAGTCTTGCGACGAGGCTGAGGGTGATTAGGACCGCGGGTGAGACGAAGGACGTCTTGTGAGTATAGGGACCGATAGGATTGTAAAATGGGTAAAGCATTGGATGACACTTCAGATGCCGTAGGTGTGGCGACAGAAGCAGCGGGAGCACAGGCTGGAACTGGAGTAGGAGCGTGTGCGGAAGGTGAAGTATTCCCCCTCTCGTGTTCAGTGTCGTTGGACATAGCATTCCCCCTCTGCAACGCATCACTGGGGGTGCTGTGAACAGAAAAGGGTACTTCAGGTGAAGGTGCAGGTGGGGGATGTTGTTCGTAATCGGGAGGAGAATTAGAAGTTAGATGAGGAAAGGTAAGTTTAGAAGAGACACGGACTTGGCCGTTCTCAGGATTGAGGACAACATCAGCTAAGTGGTTAACATGGGGTGTAACTAGAGGGTTAATAACATTAGCGCCACATAAGTATATGTAGGGACGACATCGAGGTTCATATTTGTGAAATTCATTAGATTCCAGATGCAAATAACAAACAGAACCAAAAGGTTTGAGGTAGTCTTGTTGGGGAACATTACATTGGTCCAACAAAACTTGTTGGGGACTTAACACTTTATTATAAATGCGTTCGAGAGAGACATTAGGGAGGAGATTGTACGACTGAATGGCATGTATAACAGCCCACGGGTAGTGTGGGGCCGGATCTGTTAGGGGGTGACCTTTATAGGATACATTAAGCATATGCCGGAGTCGTGTAGACGCAGCAGTTGCAATATGACCCACAGCGGCTTCTACTTCGTGATTAAAAACATGCAAGTAGGGAGGGAAAGCAGACATATTAATGCCATGTTCAACACGGAAGGGAGTGGTAATGTGTTGAGATAAATAGGGTTTAAAAGAGTCACAATAAATTTGCTTTAATTGTACATGAACATAGGTGGAGCAAAAATTACGAACAAACTCGAGGGCATTACAAAATTCGCTAGCATTAGTAGTACGACAAAAGTACACCAACAAAAATTTAGAGATGAGACATTTGAAAACTAAAATGTGGCGAAAAGAGCCCCATTCGGATAGGACAGATACGTAGCCACCATCGCATGCCCAGGCTTCACCAGGTTGAAAGATTTTTTCAAAGGAAGGTTGCTTGGTAAGATGATGTGGATGAGGAAATTTTTGTTTATGTAAGGTACAATCCACACAAAACTTACGGTAGGGCACTTCTGAAGGGTGATGTCCCGGGCTGGCAATGACCTGAACAGCTTTTATTGCCTGAGAGTCGCTAGAGTGGTGCGTGTTGTTGAAATTGGTGACACGTCTTTGGGCATCTCGAAAAGCTAGAGTGCCTCTGGCATGTACTTTTCTGTCGAAAGAAGCATGTTTATCGTGTAACTGTCTTGGAGTTATTAGAGGGATGTCTTGTGGTTTTGTTTTGGGGATAGATGGTTCATCTAAGGATGAGATGTTAGACATGAATACATGTGCTGCGGAGTCGACATGGAACGAAGAGAGTTCTTGGTTAGATGGGAGGTTGTCACAACATTTGAATACTTTATTAGAAATATATAACATTGTGATAGAACTCTGGTTTAGTATTAAAGATGAGTCAGCTTGAAATATGCTAGCGAAAAAGGTCGACCTATAGTTTTCGGTTAGGGAAGTATGATCAGGGTCGAAAGATGGTGATAACGTTAATTTACGTAAATCATAGACAAGCTGACACAAATGTGTATAAATTACATGATAGGTCCCAGCCGGGATAGCATTAGCAATCATGTCACAGCAAAGGTCCGGGGACAAAGACAGCAGAAAATTAATTTGGTACGCTGTGAAGTTATTGGCGCGTGCCAATTCGCGAGTTGAGTAGTGTCGGATGCGATCAAGTCGTGGATCGTAAAGGATCATGTTCGCAAATCCACGAATGGTCGGGGTTGGTGTATGGATAGAATGAACTTTAGCGCCCATCTTTCTATCGCTAGATGTAATAAAGCCAAGGTACCTGCTTTGAGACAGATGCATGTCACTTAGAGAGAAAATTTTATCGATGAATTCAACGTGGTTGGAGTTGGAGTAAAAGATGAAAGAATCCTGAAGCACAGGTGAAGTGAAGGAAACAAGTGTTTGCACGAGGCGACGGGTGTCTTGGGTTTCATTATTATGGTGGTAAGCTTGACACAACCAAAGAAAGCCGGTAACAGGATCGAGAGTAGCGGTCTTGTCGATTCCTGATTCGTGTGTTCGAAAGGTGTAAGTTTCACCAAATGAATTAATGTGTGCCTGGTATTTAGAAGAAGGATTAGTAACTGTAATGTCTCCACCTGTATGTCTTCCGCCTGTTATGTAGATAATGGAGGAGCTTGAGGATTTATTTATAAATAACCTGTGAGATAGTTGGTTAGATTCGATAGTTGTAATGCGAAAAGACACAGGTAAGGTGGTAGAGTTTGGGAACAAGCGTCCCATAATATTATAGAGGATGACAAAGGCCTTGAGTTCAATAGGCGAAGTCATACACGTGAGGGGCTTTCTTGAATTCGTTAAGAATCCCAAGCGAAAGTTAGAAATGCCCTCCATTTCGTCTTGAAATGGGTGTTCGGTCGTTTTATATGAATGTAACCGGAGGAACAGCATGGTTAGTGTTTCTAGCTCGGTAACAGTTAGGCGAACGGACCCCGTGCGACTGAAGGTGCTGTAAGTTTTAGGTATGGAAACAACTGGTACGTCAGAGAAGACTTGAGTCCATGGTTCATCGATTAGTAGCTTTCGACTTATGGTATTAGCGTGATCCGCAATGTCCAGGAAGGAAGTGACTCGTTTATTGGGCCAAGAAAGTAAGTCTATCGGACCGGTGTTAAACTTGCGGGCGACGAGGATCCATCTTTCCCGTGCTTGGTAATCTCCACACAAGTAACAAGGAAAGCGATCACAAATGTCCACTGTATAATGCATTGTAGTGAAAATCAGGTTAGCAACTCGTATATGATCTTCATAGGATGCAGAGTGTGGTGGTGTCATCTCCATAAAAAGAACAAGGGGCTTTAAAAGCTCAAGTACACTTAGAGCACTTGGGAATAAAGAATCGTCCATATCTCGCTCGAAAGTTGATATAGATCTCCCATTAATTATGTTGCGATTAGTACATGGGGAAGTCAATTCCACAATGTCAGAGTAGTATCTTGCACGTTCAGCGTCCGATGCTCGATGCAGATAGGCTAGGAACTTTGGTAGGGACGGAAACACTTCAATGGAATTGCCAAACCGTCTTCGAAGCATATGCGTAAGATTTTCATCGCTTTCAACAAGAACTTTAACGTTAATGTTGATTCGCAAGTCATTGGAAGCGCAAGCCAAGAATGCAGGAGTGGACATCCCGGAGCAAAGTAGAGTTACAGTAGGTACTCGTGAACTAGAAGTGGTCGTTACAGTATGAAGCAAGCTTGGATTAAACTTGCGTCATACAGGAGGTGAGAAATGCTTGCGAACATAAGGCAACTGTGAGTGCATGGACTCCAAAATGGTTTTAAGCCACGGGACGTATATTACACGTTATAGGAGTTTGGAGTATAGTTTTAGCATCTCACGTTGTTCGTTGAAAGCACTTAATCTGAACTGCAAAGAGCGTAGTTCCATCTTTTTAGCTTGCTGTAGCGAATAGATTGGGAGCGTAGGTAATAAATTGTTTAACATAAACAAAGTAATCTTGACGTTGTCGTCAATCTTGCTCTGGGTAGATGATTGTCCTTTAAACTCAACCCCATAGAGATGTATACCAAGTTTGTCTTCTCCCCATTGAGTCATGCTGATGATGTGCAAACCAGGATCGTTATGTTGATTATAGGGAAGCTCAGAATGAAGAGAGGCGTTTTCCCGTGCTTGACGACGAACGATAGCATTCTGTGCTTTAGCATTTGTGTGCTGCAGTAACGGTTGCGTAATATTATCGACTTCGTCATCTTTGATAGAAAGAAAGGTATGAAACATCATTTCCGTTTCAGCAGCCCCCCTCTGCTCCGCGTTACCGGGGGACGCTGCAGGAGCAGAAGTTTCAACTTGATCCTTTTCTTCTACGATGTAAGACTCTTTATCTGTCTCTAGAAGGCTCGAGATGGTGCTGGACATTGTATCAACACTGCAGAGCATTTAGCAAGCAGTGGTAAGTCACCTGGGAAACCACCCCGTCTCATCATGAGCGTCTGGAAGTATTTAATTCGGGGAATGAAAAGGTATGTTCCCTATATCCTCAGAACACGACAGGCGGCATCTAGAACTACACGAGAAAGGTAAAGTGTATAGTGCTACATACCTCGGGACGCGCTAGACCATGATGATGAGCTTAAGCACAAATCAGAGGACTATTTGATTGTGTAGAAAGGAAGAAGAAGGGTAAAGAAGAGATCACGTTCTCAACGGACGGATAAGGGTAAGAGGCAGCAGATTTCTCTGCACCCCCTCGAGATGTCTTAAGCGCAAGGTGCGTCTATAGAACATCTCTTGAGAAAGATGATGATGAAGGAAAGAAAAAAAGAGGATACAGTCTTGATGGTCGCAGAGATCACATACGAAGCATCAAGAGTATAGGTCGATTTGACCCTTTTGAACAGAACATTAAGAGACACAGATACAACAGACAGTGTGTTAGGATTATCAATAATCGTCAGCTTCTGCTGTAAGGTGGTGAACACCAATAGCTGAATGATGTGGTGCCAAGTGAAGGGTGAGTGCAAGTAGAGCATTCAGTATGGATGGCGAAAGAGAATCTAGTTGAAAGGTGTCCAGTTGGTTTTCCAACAAGTTGGACTTGGCGAACGAAGATAGAAGAGTCTTCAGATTCACATGAGAGCGGACGGAATGCTCTGAAGCATGAGAGCAACTTGTCACGTAGATGAAGGAGGTGATCGTCCGGGGAGGAGTGGTTGGCAGCATGTTGGTCATGAGCGGTGAGTGTTAAGCGAGACAACAGCTCTGTGATCTTGTACAGTGTTATAAGTAACACGTGGGTGTTGGCTGTAGGAGGGAAGAGCCGGTTCTCCAGGGAGGTGATTGAAGCAATGGCAGCCTCGGTAATATAGATTCGAAGAGTTTCCTGGAGTTGGTCGACTTGTTGACACAAGACGTCGAAATCAGCAAGCGAAGCAGAAGACGTAGGTAACGATAGCGAAGATATCTCCAGAGTCGCGTCTGGCGTGGAGTGTAAGTAGTAGTTTAACGACGTTTCGGTCAACGTTAAAAAAAAAAGGGGCGCAGGAAGTCTTAGTGTTCTGCCTGAGTATAAGTGTGGCCGAACATTACATCCCGGAGTGATGGCGGTTCTGTATCATCAGAGGATGATGCGTAGTCGTCAAGATGTTGTACACACGATCGAGCAACAGTAGTAATCAAATGCTGAATGGATGGCTTGCATAGCCTGAGCTTTGCGACTCTGTGTTCGAACAAGAGTCACAAGTAAACTACGATGCTCAAGGTGCGTATGATGGTAGCGCGTATACGACCAGCTGAGCGCGCATCACAGGGGGATTGGAAGGAAGTAGCATTGCGATCACATACAGTAGGTTGTATAGGCACCTGATCGGTGTTGTGACAAGCACAGCAAATGTTCACGGTAATAGCAGAAATGGGAATGTGACTATTCTTCTTATGATCGTCCGTGTTGAGGTGACTCAGCACTTCAGTGGGGAGTTCACGAGGTGTTTGTGCCTCGGAACTGTACGTGGTCGAGACAAGGAAAGTCGGTTGTCCACGATCATCGAGGCACTGCGTACAACAGAAGGAAAGCGACAAAACGAAACGTTCGCGTTTGGGGCCTCTGTAGCTGCCAGTAGAAGCAATAGCAGGAGCAGCTCCCCAAGGTATAGTAATGGGTAAGCGCATGGATAATGTGTGGTCAAACAATGAAAAGTCAGTAGACTCATAGGGTGTGTGAGTTCCACTCGCATAAAAGAAGAGAGAAATGGGGTGATAGGGACACGGAAGTTCTCAAGGAGAGAGATTCCTCGCTCAGCAGCATAGTCAATACTGAGGCCGTCCTGGAACGTCAGCGACTGAGGTGAGATATGCACGGCGGGTGTCGGTGCAACCACAGCAGCCAGTGTGGTAGCAGTAGTAGCAGTCATGGTCGTTGCTTTGCGACAACCTGGGGGAAGGTTCGGCCGTGGAGAGCGAGAAGGACTGTCCTTCAACCGACTAGGGAGATGCCGCGGCCACGGGAGTGCCAAGAAAAGACACGAGCGACACTCACACGCGTACGAAAAATTGTGGCAAAAGAAGGTAAGGCCAGGGCTAGTTTAACGACGTTGCGGTCACTAGAGTTAGGCATCTTCAATCCTGTAAAGGCTTGTCGTCAGAGGCATGATGCATACCGAGTAGAGAACGAAAAGTGGAGAACTCAGCAGCAAGTGGCTTTGTAAAACCATCCGCCACGTTTAGCTTGCCGGGAACATGATGGACTCGTTTTTTGTAGCGAGATGTACTCACGGATCTTAAACCATCTGGTCGACAGTGCCTTGGATCGAGAAGACCCATCTGGGTTATTAGAGGTGTGAACAGCGGCAGCATTGTCAGACAAGAGAGGTAGGCTTCTGATGAAGCGCATATCTTCAGCAATTGGGTTGTCATTGTCATCGAAGTCAACAGGATCAGCGGTGTTCTCACCATTAACATTGTTGACGTAGAAGGTGGGGTTGACGACAAAGGAGAGTTCCAACAGCAGCTTGCAGGTAGCCAAATCAGCACAAATACGGAGGGCAACTCAGCTTCGTGAGTTGCAGAGATCGGTTGAAGTTTGCTTTTCCAACCAATAAGGCAGTTGAAAAGATAGAAGACAAACCGGTGGTAGATTTCCTATCTTCCTGTGCTAAGGAAGGGGCGTTGTCAGCGTCAACCATGGCAACGGGATCAAACTGTCCAGTGGATGTCCTGCGGTTGGTAGTCGACCACAGTGGGATGATCGATTAGCCAAGCGGTCGTGCGAAGGTGAGCTTCATAGCATTACCTTAGGATGGAACCAGAGGCGAAGTGGCGGTTTTTCGGCTCTGAGGCGCGAAGAAAGATGCTCTAGCATTTGGACGTGAACATATGGGTGCATGCACGCACGCGAACATCGGGTCTGCTTCAGTGAGAGGTCAGGGTCTGCAAATACTTCGCATGAACACCAGTTGCCAAGGAGTGGTATGGACAGGTTCAACCGCCCACAGCATACCGTTGTGGAGGGCATTCGTCCTCGGCACGAAGAGTCAACATTGACACAATAACGATGTCGTCTGGCAGCATACTCGCATAACGACGAATCTAGCATGTGATACTGAGATAGGCAAGAGTCCGAATGCAGGCGTTTCAGCCAAGGCCAAGGAAAGAAGCCGTCTATCTCGTCTCCAGAGATGGTGATTGCCGAACCATGTGACTTCAGCAGTTTCGTCGGCCCCTTGTACTTAGCGTCATCGGGGTCGATGTTGATCGTCTGGTAACTGAACATAGACGTTGGCATCAATGTCAGACGAACGAAGGCGCGTTCGGGACGTTCGTTGGTGGGCAATTGCTAGTGCGTAGCGTAGTACCCGGATTGCGGTCAGGTGGCCATGGGGCTGAAGGTGCCGTCGGCGCCAAGAGATGCTAGAAAACCGACGTAGACGAGCGAGCCTTGTGCTTAACGTATTTGCCTGCAGAGTCGTCTTATCTTCAGCACCATCCTGCTGTCGGGACGAGGACACCGTCGGGTAAGGTGTTTGAAGCAGCCAAAGCGGATAATGTCGGGGTTCCTTGGCGATGGCCTTGAGGTAGGCGCCTGTTTTCAGGCGACAACGTGTGGAGGCACTTGAGTTTATATTCGTCGATGGAAACGTCCGCTTCGACCTTATATTCGTCAGGACCAACAGTGGCTGGTGAATTATAGTTTGGACGTTGCGGTCGAGGCAGTGTGCGCAACTTCGGGCGGAGACAGCGTCAGTAGGCAGGAGTAGGAGCAGATTCCAGTTGAATATGGATAGTAGGGTCGGTGTGTAAGACCTGGGTGATAAACTCGGTAGAGACCAGAAGGTATTCCTCCAAGTCAGCCAGAGATGCAGAATTAGCGCCAAACTCGAGGAGTTGTGATCAAAAGCTGGTCGGCGCCAGGTACGGGCGCATAGTAAGGAAGAAGTGCCAGCAGCAGTGTCAGTGAACAGATAAACGGGGCTGAGGAATGGGGCACGGGTGAACCATCAGCTAAAGTTGCAGCTGCTGGATGCTGGATGCCCTTATTGCGGGCGAAAACCATCGACGGGTAGCGGCAAGTAAGTCAGTGCGCAACGGAGAAGAAGACGAGCTAACAACGCATGTTCCTCTTCTGAGCAGATAGCAGACCAGAGGATACCACGATGTAGGGCGGCGGCGGCGACTTGAACGTAAGAAAGGATGGCGAAGATCCGGAAATGAACCAGCGGTTTTAAGCACCAACCGATAGACGCATTGTTTGGATATTTTTCACGGGCGGTTGCCTTGCGTGGGTTAGGTTGTTTGGAACCGGGACAAGAATGGGTCATCTTGTGCAAAAGGTCTTGTAAGAAGGAAGAAGGGCGGCGGTGACATAGAGCCAGAATCGTCGGCGCTGGGTCAGAAGAGGGAGAAGAAGCAGGAGCAGGGGGCGAATAGGAGCGGAGGGAGGTGGAGGGCCCCTCTGAGGATGAGTCCGTGTCCCCTCTGAATGACATGGTCTTGGATGGCTAGTGGCGTGGCGAGCGGAAGGCGGAGGAGCGGAGCGAGGCGGAGGAGCAAGTTCAGGATCGGGTGATGCCGAGCATGTAGGAATTGCAGGACGAAACACAATTTGTCCGTTTTCAGGTTGAGGACGACGTCAACGATATGTCGACGCGTGGGGAGACGAGCGGGTGCGCGGCGCAACAGAGATATAGTATTTGCGCGGCACTCCCCACGTTGTTCGTGGGCCCACAATAGAAGGTAACATTCAGCGCCGTGTCACTTGAGTCATGTTGGGGAGTGTTGAGTGGTTGTAGAGTAGCTGTTGCGACCCAGGATAGCGGTGAGTGCGCTCGAGCGTGGCGTTCGGGTTGTGCTTGGACTTGTGTGTAGCACCGTCAGGGTGATGGCTGGTTCCACGATCTTGGAACCACGATAGTGAGCATTAGAGAGAACGAAGGCGAAGTTGAGGAGGTGGAGGCGATGAAGTCGATGGCGACTCAACTTGTTAAAGTGGTGCATGTACGGCGGAGCGATGAGTCGAATGCCCTTAATCGACGCGGTGCACGGAGGTAATGCCGGCTAAAGTAGCTTGAAGGCGTCGGAGGTGCGCATGACGTTGAAGTTGTGTACGACAAAGTCACACACAAACCAGAGCTGAGTGAATCATGTTGGTGGCGGCCGCGTACACCAAGAGAAATTTTCGAATGAAAGCCTGAGCTGCATGCGTGTGTCTTCCTTTGAGCTCGGATGGGATGGTCACATACGCCGTCGCCTTCAGATTGTCGAAGTTGGTGAGCTTCGCTCGCAGTACGCTTGGTCGCATTGAAGTGCTTGCGGGTGGCGTTGTTGTGCGATGCAGTCGGCGATGTCGCGCAGGCGTCAGAGGCAGAGAATTAGGCGAAGCCAGCGCGGGGCATCTCGCGACGCCGTCGGGGCAGTGGCGCACCTGGCGGAAGATTATACGTTCATTGGCATTGAGACACTGGTCTCGTGCGAAGCTGATTCTGCGAGGAATGGGATGAGCGGGAATATGGCGCTTGCCGAACATCGATCGAGTTCGGTGTCCAAGGCAGGGGGCGGTGCACGCTGTCTCTGGTGCGCAGCAGGGTCACCGCGTGCATCCTCATCACGAGTAACGAGTAGTACCGTAGGACGAAGATATAGTTTGGTCTCAACGACAGTTCGGTCGTTGCCGGAAATATCATAAAGCGCAGCCAGCGGGGTATCGTGCCGCACGTGGCGCTGGATTACCGTCGGCGAAATCGATACATAGATTTCAGTCTACCGCAGCAGGATGTTTGAGGTAGGTCCATGCGATTTGGTCATCGGCAACGAGGAAGTTTAGAAAGGCGCTTGTACAGAAGTGCTGTACGCCGGCAGGCAAGATTGTTGAGATGTCACAGCAGCGTCATGGCGGCTATATCAACGAGGAAAAGACCTGCGTATTGCTGCTATCGATCAACTCCGGTCGGCGGTAGCAATTTCCGTTGCGAGGTCAAGTAAAAGGGCTGATATACCGACGGCAATGGAGCAAGGATGGAGTGATTTAAACGAGTTTCGCGGTTCACTTCCACGAAGGTACCCTAGGCGACTATGAGATGTGCGCTGAGAGCAAAATGAGGATCTCAGGTCGAAAGAGCTGTCGGTGGCCCGCAGGTTGTGCTAACAGCATGCATCTGACAAGAGCTTTTTGCATGAGTGAAACATATAAAATAACTTCGGAAGGGCTTCGACCAATAAGAAACTCACAAACGGTTCAGTCAGTATTCAACCGGTCGCGGGGATGTCGGAAGCAGTGAACGCACGTGTGCCCAAACGCGTCATGGAGCTACGGTATTGCGGCGGCGTTCTCTATGGTGAGCCAGCCAAACATGGTGTCACTGTTAAGAAGTGGAGTTGCGTGATGTTGATGAGGCAGGTAAAAATTCGTGTGATGGTTGGTCGTTGAAAACTTGCCATGACAATTGGAGCGGGTGAAAGGCGTAATCTCGGCGCCCAGTTACAACGAGGACAGTGCGTCCGATGCGTGATAGTCGCAGAGTAGGTTCACGAGGAGCGTTTGCTATCGTTGCGTCACCGGGATTGAACAGAGTGAGTATGCGAAGCCTGCCAGGAGAATGCGAAGCTGCAACATACAGGTTAAGGTCAACTAGCGGCCGAACAACCCGTGCGAGTAGCGCGTTTTGTAACGGGATACGGTGGATCGAACACCGTCCAGTCTTGATACGTGCGTTGTGCAATCATGGCGCTGGGACGGCCTGCATCCACGACGAAGGGCGTGGATGATAGGGGCTCACGATACAATCACTGGGTCCAGTGTGAATTTAGAGGAGATGCAACCATCTTCTGTGATTGGTGTCGCCACAGTGCAGGTCGGGAACCCATCACACAACATTTATCATCAGCATCGAGCGTGCATGGATGCAGACACACAGCCGTGCGGTAATCTTGATGACAGTATTGCGGAGGTGCCTCGTCTCAGCCGTGCAGTACAAAGGCCGGAGTAGCTCTGATGACAAGATTAGCATGCCGTCGAAAGAATCGCCCGCAGGCTGCGTGTCGTCAATGCTTTTGGTCAGATTCTTCAGTGCAGGGAGGAGTCATCCAATTATGTCACAACAGTGCAAATAAGCCCACCTAGTCCCGCCCTCACCCTCGGTGTCTCATCACAGTAAAAGTCATGTAAACAAACCCAACAAAACATCAACCGTGTTTCTAATCTCAGCAAAGCTCACTGGTCCAGCAATTTCATGTACCACTGGTCAGTTATCTAGCTGACATTACTCTTCGGAGCTCACGTCGTTTCTGCCCGCCATTCCAAGGCGCTTGATCCGCACACGCTAACCTTGCGTTTGAGTCCCCCAGAAACAATTGCCTGCAGTCATCACTGTTTTGTCCCGTCTAAACCCCAGTAAAGCTCACCCGGCGTGTCACTTCCATAGCGCGCGTAGATCGCGCCGGGAGGCTTATAGAAGCCGCGAGCACGCTGGGGTGGGCGGGTCGTCGACCAGAAGAAGCGAACCGGGGTTGCCGACGACGGCGCCACGGCTGCGACGCCGACCTGCGGGCGTTCGCCTCTGGCCTGTCGATCGTTTGCGTCGGTGTTGAGGACAGCCAGGAGCTCGGTGACACGACACGATCGATCATGCACGTGTCGCCGCGTCGCGTGACGGGCCGAGCCAGAAGACTTTGCTCGCGATCAGTCAGCATGTTGTTGGTTGCTGGAGTTGAGAACTCGACCGCGCGCGCTCGACCGTCGGTCGAAAGAACTGATGTCTGCCCGGGAAAAGGTCGTGAATATGTGCGTTGTCAGCATCGACAACATCGCCTGACGGGGCGTGCGGGACGCACGCTGAAGAGCCGCCACGGGTCGTGGAAACAGTTCGCGAGGTCGTGCCGTATGGCCTGGTGAGCCGTTCGGCCTCGCGTGCCTACCCGATCTACTCCTAAATCGAGGGGACAGACAAACAGGCGATGACCCCGGCTAGTCCCGCGTACGCACTCCGCCTCGTGAGGCACATTCATACCACAAACTCCACGCCATAAATTTCACACACACTCTTCTCGTTAGGTGCTTGTCGTGATCATTTGCACAAACAGACAAAGTAGTCATCAGCATCAGACAAACAGGATGACCACCAGTGTATCGCCGACACGGGCCGACATAGCCGACGCAAGTCCGCCACCATGCAGCTTCGGGCGAATGGGGACCGGCTTCTCGGGAAGGCCTGAAACTTTTCTCCACCGTATCTTCGCTATTTTTATCATTGTCAGATGCCCGCCATCAGCGCCCTCGCGAAGTCACCATCCCGCAGTTTGGCTGCTCCGGTCCAAATGTGAAAATACCACGGTTGTTTCTCACGACGTCGACGCCACCTAGCGTACGATGTTCTCATAGCTTTACTGCGCTTACGTTAGTGGGTGCCTGATCTCTCCTCCTGGTTGCTGCAGCCGTATGGTCATTGGTCTCAGCTGCTGCTGCCGGCTCACAAATAGCGCCTCCGCCCTGTCTGCGCACCCCTGCGTCGTTGCACCGGTTCTTGTTCTTCGTGCTTATCATATCGCTCGGGGTGCGGATCTTCACGCACGGGCCATCACGTTCAGCTCACCGCGGGTCATCGTGTTCACCGCCACGCCGGGCTGGCCGCGGCGGCTCAGCCGTAACGCTACGCGGCTTCGGTTCGTCGCGGGAACAGCCCCGCCATTCATGGTCGTCTTACGCACGTGCCGAGGCATGCAGAGTTCATCACGTCCCAACGCGTCGCTTTTGCTCTCGCGCCACAATACCGTTCTGGCCTGCTCTGACGCGTTTCGATGACGACGCACGATCATCCGGTGGAGCTGCGTTCGGAGTCTCGCCGCCTGCAATCTCCGGAGCCACCTCAGCCACACCGCTCGCCGTGGTCTGCCATCGACGCCGACAGGAGTCCGACGGTATACCGGTTGCGCCCCGGAGCCACGCCCGCTCATCTTCACCGGTGCACCAACAGGTCCGCTCTCGTGCGGAGTCTTCTTCGCAACCCGGTCATGTCCCCGTGGAACCGACTGCCTGTGTCAGCGTCACAGGGCTCACCACTGTCGTCCACGGACATGTAGTTTGATTCTCCTCTCGCATCTCTCCGGAAATCGACACCATTCGCCGCCGCAGGTCTTCTCGCCACCGATCGATCACATTTTCCTTCGCCTCGTGGTTGACTGGAGTCACGGAGGTAGGGTCCATTTCTTCGCCAAATGGGATCATCGAGACTTCTCTTCGCGCCGCCGCACATTGGCACAGAGCCGCCATCTCGTCGTCGCAGCGCCAATATCCGGGTTCAGCCCACCGATGGGAACGCCAATACACCGCGCCCTCCTCTGGTTACCCATTACAGATAAAGCCAGTCACCACCTGTCCGTTCTTCCGTGCCGAAAACCGTCGCGTTACGATGCTCACGCCGCGGAAGCCCGCCGCTGGTTACGACCTCGAGCTCAGCCTGCGAGACGCCGAACCGCCATGTGTCACTCACATAATGGCGAGAACCTCCCCAAACAGTACACACTCTCACAGCACGATTATGGACCTGGAGTAAATGACCGCCTGCCACCGGTTCTGCGATTGCTGCCCCGATTTCTTCCGCCATCTCCCGCACCCACGCCAACGCCTCGCCCCGTCGAGGTCGCCCGGCTCAGTCGCACGCCCCCAATGTTCCACGCCTTGCCTACCGATCGTGCTCGAGCCTGCGCCCATCCCACTTTGCCAGCGGTCGCCCGCGCTGCACGCACCCAACACTACACGCCCAGGCGCGTGCAGCCCGGTTGAGCCCGTCGCAGCTCGGCGCCACGATCCTGGTGAAGTCTCGCCACCACAAGTGTCGTCGTCTCGTAGCGCCGCTTTCGCGCAATGGACTCAACTCCCAGGGAGTTCTCGCTACCGACAGCCCTCCATCGTCTGCGCGCCACACCGGCTCACCGCCGCCCGCCTCCGCGACCCAGATCTCGTCAATCTCCCCTCCGCCACCACAACCGGCTCTGCCTCCGACCCTGCCCTGCACTCGACTTTCGTCCACCGCTCGTGCTGGCCGAAGTCGCGCTCAGCATACTCTTGCACGTGCCGCCAGACACTCGTTGCGACCCTGCGCCGCGCCCTGGTCGCCACGTCACACCGCTGCGTCTGTCTTCAGCGCTTTGTTCGCGCTCGGCAGCACCTCCGTGCTCGTCGCTCACCTGCTACGCCCACACAGTCCGCTCCACACCCAGTGCCAGGCCTGGGCCGCCGTGCCAACAAAGGCGGCGGGGCTGAGGTCGGCGCAGGAGCGAATGCCGCCACCCATCTTCGAGCAGGAAGGCGGTGGCGTTGGAGGACGATGCCGGTGGAGTCAAAAACCTGACGCGGATCTGCGCCAAGTGCTGTGGCGACGAAGCTGAGGACGGCAACGTCGAAGGGCGGAGCGCGCCCAAGGCATTGGGGTAGCAGTGTTGCGCGATGTAGTCCATGCGCGGGGCGATGCAGTAGCGGCCCAACGAGTAACATGCAGTGGAGGGAGACGTTCTGGAGCTTGTGCGAATACGGCCTCATGTAGCTCACCTGAGCGTCAACCCGCGTTGCGTTGTAGCTCGACATAGGCATCTCCGGCGTGGCCGGGGAGCCGATGGGCACACCGTAGATTACGAGGCCGTCGGCGACAACGGGGATACCAGCAAGAGTACGCGTGCCGTCAGGCGCAACTTGGACGTGGTCGTGAACATCGGGGTGGTCGAGAAGACCCATGCCAAGTGCCGACAGAACGCCACGCACTTGTCGAGGCGGGAGCTCCTCGCCGCTAGCTTGATGTCGCGGGCGTACTGCAGGAGGGCGTCGACAACCTCACGAGGGGGAATCCAGAGATGACGCCGTCGTCCATGCAATCGGGCGTAGCCGGCACATGAACGTAAGCGCGTCAGGCCTGTGCGGCGTCATCATCAGCGCCGCGGTCATACGCCGGTGGATAGGTGTGGGGTCGCCTTGCTGGCCGCCTTCTTGAGAGTCGAAGGGGGCGGCGATCGAGGCCGGTGGGGCCGTGGAGGGCCAAATCGGTGATCCGGCCGTAATTGCTTGAACATAAAGTGCCAAAGGCACGCAGCTTAGCGCTGGCGTGGTTTGCGAGTTTGTCCACGACGGTCCGGCGCTTGAGCTCGTTGAAGGCAAGCAGGCTTGTCCAGCTTGACATGACCCGGGTCGGGGTACTGCCCGCGTGGGCGCGGGACGCCAAAGACGAGGCGGGGGCCGCCCTGACCCCGACGGCAACGTTGACGGGTACAGTGCCTCAGAGAGCTCGGAGTCGAGGCTACGCACGAGGCACCGTCCAGTGGCACGGCGGCGGACGGTGCCAATGCCGATAGGTGAACGTCAGGTGCTTGGTTAGCGTCATGGCGCGTCGTTTTGCCAACGGAATGAGGGTTACCGTGGTGCCTTGCTGGCCGCCTTCTGAGACCGCGCCCGAGCATGGGTTTGTGGCCGACCGACAGGTGCCGGCCGGAATCACGGGCATGTAGGACGAGGAGCGCCGAAAGGTGGTTTGCGAGTTTGTCCACGCTTGTCGCCTTGCGTCGAGGGAGGCCGCGTTTGTCCACTGATGATGACCTGGTCGGTACCTTCCGTGTGCGCCCGAGGCGCAAGGCCCCCTTGTCCCGACGGCAACGTGATCGGGCTGCCAAGAGGCTCCGAGTGGAGGCGAAAGGTGCCAACCTACGCCGGAGGGCCAATGCCCTCGCAACGTCAGGCTTGGTTAGGCAGCGTCCTCCATCCAACGGAATGAGGGTTCCGTGGTGGTGATGAAGTAATACCAGTCAGGAAGAGCTCGAACGAACAAGGTCTCAAGGTTGGCGAAAACGGAGAGGAATTCATTGCGGCACTGGTCGGGGCCCACACCAGCCTTCGGCCGGAGCGTGCGGTAAGTTTCACGCAGGGCGACCGAGAGTGTGGCGAGCCCTTGCGGGTGGTTGGGGAAAGTGTGAAGGTCCTCCTTGCGAGCAGGATGTTTGGACACGAGTTGGCGCATGACGTCTGGGTGGCATGGGTCGGCGATGCCCAGGCTGGTGAGAATACGGCACGCCCGAGAGAGGTCGCCAGATTCAGCGAGTCGCAATGCACGAAGTGCGTCCGCGTCATCGTCGGGGGCCGCCCGTGAGCGTACATGGGAGCGCACGCGAGTCACGTCGTGGAGGTAGCCGTCAATGAGGAGGTCGTAACGCCCTGCGGCGAAGGCTGTAAAGCGGTCAGTGAGCACGTCGGGCCGACGGGCGCCGCCTCGTGGTGCTCGCCGAAGAAGTAGGCTGTGAAGGCTCATGTACCAAAGGAGGGCACGGTCACGAGCGTTATCGGAAGTGGCGTCTTCAAACCATGAACACACCTCGGCCATTGCGCTCGCCCATGCCTCGCGGAATTGGGCGGGAATGGTGCGAATGCAAGAGCACGGCGATATAATGAGGTCTTTGATGGAGACCTCGTCGATCGCAGAGCGCAAATCGCTCAGGTCACGTGGACGGCGTGTCGGGAGGGAGGGGGCTGGCCCGGATGACGTAGGGTGGGCGGGGGCAACAGACGGTGGCGCCGAATGTGACCGAGGCCCAATGGGGAAAATGCCAGGAGACGCGCTCGTGGAGGCTGCAGCCGTGACAGGGGTGTTGCGGCTGGTGGCAGGGGCAGGGGCGGCGGTTGCCGGCGGCAGCGGCGGGGGTGGAGGGGTGCTAGTGGGGGTGGTCCGGTGCCAGCGGCAGGGGTGTGGCGGCTGGCTGTTGCATTCGCAGTGCGGTTGCCAGACGCAGTGGTGCGGCGGTTGCCAGCGGGAGGGGTGGTAGGGGTGTTGCGGGCCAGTGGATCGCGTGCGGGAGCCAATGGGAGAGGCGGGCGGCACGGGCAGCTTGAGCAGCGTGGGCGGCAGCGCGATGGGCGAGGTAAGCGTCGGCGCTGGCAGCAGCGGCGGCGGCCCGTCCCGTGTCGAGTTGGAGTGCCGCAGCAGCGGCAGCAGCAGCGCATAGCGGCGAGATGGCGTTCCGCAGCAGCAGCGGCTCGAGCAGCAAGGGCGGCGTCGCGCATACGCGCTCGAATGCGATATCGGGCGGTAGTGGCGGCAAGGGCTGCAGCAAGGGAAAATGCGGTGGGGTGCGGCAGCGCGGACCTGGGGGAGAGAGTGCACAGACACCCAGCGTTGATGAGGGCGGACCATGCGTATAGGACTGCGGCAGTTGGGGCATGGCGGAAGGCGCGCGGTTGGTGGGCGCCACGTCAGGGTCGCCTTGGTCGCCGGCGAGGTTGCTTAGCGCCCACTGACCAACGCAGGCGTGGTGCAGGACCACGCGACAGCAGCGGACTTGGCAACGGGTAAAGCAAGGGCTGGAGCATATAGGACAAGCGCGGTCCCGGAGGTAGCTGACATAGCGGCCGGCCGTGTGGCGCAGGAAGCGGCGGATTATTGCCAGGGATCGACGAGCACGTAATCGCTTCCAGGCTCGAAATTGGTGCTGAAGAAGGGCCGCTGCGTAGTGGGTGGCGGGCCAGGAGTCTGGCGCAAGGCCGCGACGCGGTTTTGCCGGGCAGCACGTGCTTGAGCGTTGAGCGCGGGTGCGTATAACGCGGGCGACATCCGGATGTGCAGAGTTGGTGCATGCGCGTGAAGGCGAGGCAGATAGCGGCGGCTGAGAGGGTAGGTGACGGGCCCGAGGGTGGCGAGGAATTTGGCGGGTGTGGCAGACGCCGGGGAAGTATTGTGGCAGTGGGTGTGACGGACTGTGTGGGCGTAGCAGGTGAGCGACGGGCACGGAGGTGCTGCCGAGCGCGAACAAAGCGCTGAAGACGGAGCGCGGCGGTGTGACGTGGCTGACCAGGAGCGCGGCGCAGGGTCGCAACGAGGTTCTGTCGAGCAGCACGTGCAAGAGTATGATGAGCGCGACTTCGGGCAGCACGAGCGGTGGACGAGAAAGTAGAGTGCGGGGCAGGGGTCGGAGGCAGAGCCGGTTGTGGTGGCGGAGGGGAGTTGACGAGATCTGGGTCGCGGAGGCGGGCGGCGAGTGAGCCGGTGTGGCCGCAGCAGACGATGGAGGGCTGTCGGTAGCGAGAGCCCTGGGGTTGAGTCCGTGCGCGAAAGCGGCGCTGGAGACGAGTTGCAGCGTGGTGGCGAGACTGACCAGGATCGTGGCGCCGAGCTGCGACGAGGTTCAGCCCGGCTGCACGCGCCTGGGCGTGTAGATGTTGGGTGCGTGCAGCGCGGGCGACCGCTGGCAAAGTGGGATGGGCGCAGGCTCGAGCACGATCGGTAGGCAAGGCGTGGAGACGCGGTAGGGGGCGTGCGACGAGCCAGGAGCCTCGACAGAGGGCGAAGGCGTTGGCGTGGGTGCGAGATGGCGGAGAGATGTCAGGGGCAGCGGTGCGCGGGAACCGGTGGCGGAGGATGGTCGAGCTCAATGTCCATGTCCGTGCCGGTGGGAAGAGGGTGTGTGCCAGACGATGGGAGGTTCTCGGCGGCAATGTGGATGGACATGAAGGGCGGTTCGAGGTCCATAGGCGCAGGCTCGAGTGGTACGGGTCATGAACTGTGGCGGAGGACCGCTGGCGGTGTGGGCGGCGGCGACGCGATGCAGGAGAGTTTTCGGCAGAGGGGCGGGAGGGTGGGTGGCTGGCGCCGTGGTGGGTATTGGGAGGGGCGCGGTGGTATTGGCGTTTCCCGCGATCGGTGGAGGCGCGATGTCCGTAGCAACAGACCCGGATGGTGGCGCGCGGCGGCGGGGGCCATGGCGGCGCGGTGCCGGTGTCGCAGCGGGCGGAGGGGGAGTCGCATTGGTGGGTTCCCGACGGCGAGGGGGGAAGTAGCGGACCCTGCCTCCGATGACTCCAGGTCCATAGCCACAGGCCCAGGAGTGGTGTCAGTGGGCGTGGGGGAAGACCTGCGGCGACGGGAGTGGTGTCGGTCTGGTCCGGGTGCGGGAGGAGGGGAATCCGGCCCCATGTCCGTGGACGGTGGAGTGGTGAGCTCCTGTCGGCGCTGACGACGAGGACGCGGAGCATGCGGACCTGAGGACGTATCCGAGGTTGCAGGAGACTCCGCACGAGGGGCGGACTCCTGTTGGTGCCGGTGGGGAGGATGAGGAGCAGGCGTGGCTGGGGGCGCAACCGAGGGTGCCGGTGATTTCGGACTCCTGTCGGCGTCGATGGCGAGGCCGACGAGCGGGTGTGGCTGGGGATGGCTCCGAGGTTGCAGGTGACGCCGCACGAGGGGCGGACTCCGAGGCAGCTCCACGGGGATCGCGATGTTGCTCGTAAGGGAGAAACGCGTCAAGAGCAAGGCCAAGGGCCACGGAAGTGGCATGGCGCGAAACAAAAGCGACGCGTTTGAAGAAGGTGGCGAAAGGCCGCGGGACATGACCGTAGACTCTGCGTGCCTCGGCGTGCGTGAGAATAAGGCAACCATAGATGGCAGGGCACCGGGCGGATCGATGCAAGGATCACGCTGAACCGCACGGCGGAGCGACCAGAAGCCGCGCATGAGACGCAGCTGGGCCGCCCGCGAGTAGCAGCAATGGCGGTGGCAACGATGATTGCGGTGGGCGAGGCGGTGACGAGCACGTGCGTGTGAGATCCGCACGAGCGTGCTGACCAAGTTGCAGAGGGCGGTAAGAGGTCCAATGCAAGCGGCCTTGAAGGGTGCGCAAGGCAAAGAGTTGCAGGCGGTGGCTACAGATGAGCCGGCAGCAGCAGCTTGCGAGATAGTGACCATACAACGCTTAACCAGGAGGAGAGTCAAGAGCCGCACTAACGTAAGCACAGTAAAGCCTATGAGGAACATGCGACGCTGGGACCAAAAGTAATCGACGTCGGTGGGGAAGACATCGAGCCGCGTGACGCCGCAGGAGACCTGGACCGAGAGCGAAGGCCAAACACGGAATGGATGACTCGCGGGGGCTGATGGCGAGCTGACAATGAGAAAAATAGCGAAGATGGTGGAAAGGAGCAGGAGACGCCGGAAGCACGAGAAAGCCAGTCCCCGACTGCCCGAAGCCATGGTGGCGGGACTTGCGTCAGCTATGACAACCCGTGTCGACGTGCACACTGAGCTCACATTGTCCTGTTCTGTCTGTCTGTCTGTTTGTTTGTCTGTTTGTCTTTAAATGTCGACTGCTAACAGGGGGGTGTGTGTGGGGAACATGAAGGATGTGGGTGGGTTTGTGGGGTATGAGGGATGTGCCTGACGGGCGGAGTTAAGTACGCGGGACCTAGTCGGGGTCATCGCCTGTTTGTCTGTTTGTCCCTCGATTTAGGGTAAGGATCAGGTAGGCGCGCGAGCCAGGCAGCCAGTGATCCTCCAAGCCGTATACGGCGACCTCGCAGACTGTTTCCACGACCCGTGGCGGCTCTTTCAGCGTGCCATTCTCACGCCCCGTCGAAACGATGTTGTCGATGCTGACAACGCGCGCATGACCGCGGCCTTTTTTTCCCGAAGACGAGGCGTCGGAGTTCTTTTCGGCCGACTAGGTTGGGTCGGAAGCCGACGCCTCGCTCTTTACAGTCGAGTTCTCAACTCCCTGACAACCAACAGCATGCTGACTTTGATCGCGAGCTTAAAGTCTTCGCAACCTCGACCCGTCGCACGGCCACTGCAACGGTACCAGATACATGATCGATCGTGTCGTGTCACCGAGGCTCCTCCAACCTGTATCCCTCAAGCCCCACCGACGCCAAACGATCAACAAGAGCCAGAGGCAGACGCCCCGCAAGGTCGGCGTCCTCTTGCCCAAGCCCGTCTTCTGCCACGTCCAGCTCTACGTGGCTCTCTGTCGATCGGCAACCCCGAGGATACGCTCTTCTGAGTCGACGACTCCACCCTACCCCACACGTGCTGCGCAATACCTATAAGCCCCCTCCCGGCGTCTACACGCGCACTGTAGGTGAGCTTACTGGGCCAGGTGAACTTACTGGGGTTTGAGATTGGGACTAGGTGAACTGAGTGACCAGGTGAACTTACTGGGACCAGGTGAACTTACTGGGGGTTTTAGAGTAAACTCAAAGGTTAGCGGCGTGTGCGGATCAAAGCGCCTTAGATTGGCGGAGGCGAGAGCGACGAGCTCGAAGGAGTGGGTGTGAGCTAGGTGAACTTACTGACCAGGTGAACTTATATGAAACTTACTGGACCAGGTGAACTTACTGGGGTTAGAGATTTGGACTAGGTGAACTTACTGACCAGGTGAACTTATATGAAACTTACTGGGATTAGGTGAACTTACTGGGGTTAGAGATTGGGACTAGGTGAACTTACTGGCCTGCACTTGTTGTGATATAATTGAGATTACTCCTCCCTGCACGAACGGAAGAATCTACTAAAGCCGCACAAGACCGACGACTTACACAGCCTGCTGGACGATTCTCTTTTCGACAGCATGCTGTCTGTCATCAAGCTACTCCAGCCCTTGGTACTACTGGCTGAGATGACGCCTCCGCACAAGTACTGTCATCAAGACCACACAACTGTGGCCAATCTCATCCATACTACACTCGATTACTGTGTTGATGTTGTTGATAGGTTCCCGACCTACCTCTGTGGCGACTACCAATCTAGAGAAAGATGGATTTGCATCGCACGCAGGTATTCTACTGGACCAATTGACTTATTGTCATGGCCTATCCTCCATCCACGCCCCTTCCTAGATCGTGGATGATCTACAAACCATCCCCAAGCGCCCTTGGTTACCCAAACACGTATCCAAAGACTGGATGCGGGTGTTCCCCGATCCTCCATATATCCCCGTCCCTAAAACGCTTGCACTTTACTCTCGCACAGGTTCTGTTCAGCTTACTATGGTTGACCTTGAATCCCTCAATATGTTACTGCTTCGCCTTCACTCACAACAGGCTCACGAGCAACGTACTCACTCTGTTCAATCCGAGTGTACTTATCATCAGCTGTGCTTTAAACGCTCCTCCATGGAGCCGCTACCTCATGCAACCTATCCTATACACGTCAAAGTTTTTACAATCCTCTATAACTTGTTTGCCAGATTACACACTAACTCGCCCACTCCTGTGTCCTATTACATAACCGTTTTCGAAACTGACCTACCTTCACACAGGTTACTACTTACAACCTCATCAACATCACACAACTCCCACTTCTTAACTGGTGGCCACCACTCTGACGGCAACCTCACCATAGAGAACGCCACCACCAAATACCATGCTTCCATTGACGCGTTTGGAAGCACGTACACGTTCACTGCTTCCGACATCCCCCGCGACCGGGACAGGTCCATATATTTGGAGCCGTTTGTGGGTTTCTTGTGGATAGTCCAAGCCCTCCCTCAAGTTGGCTCCGCTGCCACCTATGGCACCGCCATACAAAAGCTCTTGTCCAGATGCTCTCTTGTGATGCCTGGCTGCCTTACCTACAAGGCCACCGACAGCTCTTTCGACTACAAGGATCCTCATTTTGCTCTGGAAGATCACCACTTATCTCATAGTCGCTATATAGGGTACCTTCGTGGAAGTGACCGCGAACTCGGCTCTAAAATCCACTCCATCCTTGCTCCATTGCCCACCGTCCGAGGGTATGCCAATGTTATTTTACTTGACCCTCGCAACGGGAAATTACGCTACCCCACTCGACCGGAGTTGATTCGTGCTAACAACCACACCAAACAACAGGAATCTTTCCTCGTGTCTCTACGCCATGACCTTTGCTGTGACATGCTCAGCAATGCTCTGCCTGCCGGTACGTACAGCACTCTGTACAAGCACCTCGCCCTCGTTGCCGATATTAAATCCCTTATGTTGGACCCTACCTCCAACATACTGCTGCCGTGATAAGAAATCCTATGTATCCAAGTTCATGACCGTTGATCAAGCTTCCACCACGTGTAGCACAGATACCTTGCCTTTGGCACACGCTTTTATGATGTCTATTTCAGCAACTGCTTGACCGAAATGTCGTTAGTTAAACTATATATCTTCGTCCTACGAAGATACTCGTTACTCGTGATGATGAGGATGCACCTCCAAGTGACCCTGCTGCGCACCAGGATGACGACGCACCGCCCCTGCCTTGGACACCGAACTCAAGTTCGATGTTCGGCGCAAACGCCATATTCCCGCTCATCCCATTCTCGCAAGTCCTTCGCACACGGATCTACCGAATATCTCAATGCCAAAGAACGTGCCAATCGCTTCCACCGGGTGCACCACTGCCCCGACAACGTCGCTGCCAAGGCCCCCAACGTACTGGCTCGCCCTGGATTCTCTGCCTCTGACATACCATATCGCGACTTATGCACCGACTGCATCGCACACAACAAGCGCCACCCGCACAAGCACTTCAATGCGACCAAGCCTTCTTTTGAGCAAACTCACAAAGCCGGCGAAGTCTGGGCGTGCGACGGCGGCTATGTGACCATCCCATCCGAATGGGGAGGCTTCACACATATCATCGTCTTCAAGGAACTCATTTCGAAATTTCTCTTGGTGTACTTTACACGCACCACCAACGCCACGGAGTTCACTCAAGCTCTGGATTTTGTGTATGACTTTTGTCGTACACAACTCAACGCACATGCGCACCCTCTACTCCGATGCCTTCAAGCCCTACTAGCCAGCACATTACCTCCCCGTACCGCGTCGATAAGGGCATTCAACTCATCGCTTTCCCGCCGTACATGCACCACTTTAACTTTGAAGTTGAGTCCGCCATCGGTTTCATCGCCTCCGCCTCCTCAACTCGCCTTCGTTCTCTCCATGCTCACTATCGTGGCGCCAAGATCGTGGAACCAGCCATCATGTTTCGGGCGGTGATACACACCGTCCAAAGCTACAACCTTCCCGAACGCCACGCTCGAGCGCACTCACCATGCTATCCTGGGTCCGCAACAGCTACTCTACAACCACTCAACACTCCCCAACATGACATGCTCAAGATTTTTGGCGCTGAATGTTACCTTCTATTGGAGCCCCACGAACACCACAAGTGGGAACCGTGCCGCCGCAAATACTTATATCTCTGTTGCGCCAACGCGCAAACCCGCTCGTCTCCCCACGTCGACCATCTCGCTGACGTCGTCCTCAACCCTGAAAACGGACAATTTGTGTTTCGTCCAAGCTGCAATTCCTCTACATGCTCTAGCATCCCTCCTGATCCTGAACTTGCTCCTCCGCCTCACGCTCCTCCCGCGCCTTCTCGCTCACACCCCACGCCACTATCCAAGACCATGTCATTCAGAGGGGGACACGGACTCTCATCCTCAGAGGGGGCACCTCCACCTCCTTCAGCTCCTTCTTCTTCGTCCCCTGCTCCTGCTTCTTCCTCTTCTGACTCTCGCCGACGATTCTGGCTCTATGTCACCGCCGCCCTTACTTCCTTCTTGCAAAGACCTTTTTGCACAAGATGACCTCATTCTTGTCCCAGGTTCCAAACAACCTAACACCCGCAAGGGAACCTCCGTGAAAATATCCAAGCCCGGCTGCAAGCGTCTACTATTGGTGCTTACAAAGCCGCTGGTGGCAAACTCGCCGATTTCCGCTGGGATCTTCGCCACCACTTTCTTACGTTCCAAGTCTCCCGCCTCTCCGCCCTTCACTCATGGTGGTATCCTCTGGTCTGCTATCTGCTCAGAGGGGGAACATGCGTTGTTAGCTCGTCTTCTCCCGTTGCGCACTGACTTACTTGCCCCCGCTACCCGCACGTCGATGGTTACTTCGCCCACGCCAAGTGCGCATCCAGCATCCCAGCTGCAACCTTTTTAACTGGTGATGGTTCACCTGCGTGCCCTATTCCTCAGCCCCTTTTATCTGCGTTCACTGAACACGCTGCTGCCTTCGGCACTTCTTCTTTACAATATGCGCTTACGTACCTGGCGCCGACCAGCTTTATTGATCACAACCCCTCCGAGTTTGGCGCTACTTCTGCATCTCTGGCTGACTTGGAGGAATACCTTCTGGTCTCTACAGAGTTTATCACCCAGGTCTTACGCACCGACCCTACTATCCATATTCAACTGGAATCTGCTTCTCCTACTCCTCCTACTGACGCTGTTTCCGCTTATCCCGAAGTTGCGCACACTGCCTCGACCGCAACGTCGCTAAACTATAATTCACCAGCCACTGTTGGTCCTGACGAATATAAGGTCCAAGAAGCGGACGTTTCCATTGACGAATATAAACTTAAGTGCCTCCACGGTTTGTCGCCTGAAAACAGGCACGCCTACCTCAAGGCCATCGCCGAGGAACTCCACGACATTATCCGCTTTGGCTGCTTCAAACTTTCTTACCCGACGGTGTCTCTCGTCCTATTGACAGCAAGATGGTGCTGAAGATTAAAACAGACTCTGCAGGCAAATACGTTAAGCACAAGGCTGCGTGGCTTCCTAGCATCACTTGGCGCCGATTTCTTTGGCACCTTCAGCCCGATGGCCACAATGACCGCAATCCGGGTACTACTGGCTATTGCTGCATACAAGCAGTTGCCTGTCTACCAAGCAGACGTCCCGAACGAACGCCTTCGTTCAGTCTGACATTGATGCCAACGTCTATGTTCAGTTACCAGACGGCATCAAGCTTATCGACCCCGATGACGCTAAGTACAAGGGCCGACGTCTACCGAAACTGCTGAAGTCACTTTATGGACTTCGGCAATCACCATCTCTTTGGAACAAAGAGATAGACGGCTTCTTCCGTAGCCTTGGCTACAAACGCCTGCATTCGGACTCTTGCCTATATGCTCGAGTATCCGCACATGCTAAGTTCGTCGTATGCAGTCTGTCTGTAGACGACATTGTTATTGTGTCCAATGATGACACTCTTCGTACTGAGTTACAGGATGCCCTCCACAAACGGTATGCTGTAGAGCAGTTTGAACCTGTCCATACCCTCCTTGGCAAGCTGGTGTTCATGCAAGTGGCCTGCAGACCTGACTTCTCGCAAGCCTTGGGCAGATGTTCGCGTGGTATGCATGCACCCACGTATGTTCACGTCCAAATGCTAGAGCATCTGCTTCGCTACCCAAGAAGCCGAAAACCGCTCACTTCGCCTCTGGTTCCATCCTAAAGGTAATGCCATTGAAGCTCACCTTCGCACTGTCTCCGCTAATCGAATTGATCTATCCACTGTGGTCGACTACCAACCGCAGGATGTATCTACTGGACAGTTTGATCCCTTAGTTGCCATGGTTGACGCTGACAACGCCCCTTCCTTAGCACAGGAAGATAGGAAATCTACCACCGGGTTTGTCTTCTATCTTTTCAGCTGCCTTATTGGTTGGAAAAGCAAACTTCAACCGATTGTCTCCTGCTCAACTCACGAAGCTGAGTTGATTGCCCTCAGTATTTGTGC